>VZTJ01003036.1:993984-1034185 GCA_013397795.1 Orthonyx spaldingii
GCTGTCGGCGGGGCCTGCACTGCCGGTGCCTGGGCTGCCCCGAGGGAGCCGTCGTGTCCCGGGGTGGTGCGGCGACTCCCGGTGGCTGCGAGTCGGGCCGTCGGTCCCACCCGGAGAACCGAGCTGTTCTTTTTGGCCGGGGTGCGCCGCGAGTCAGACACCCCCTCTGCAACCTCCCTAATCTCCTGTAATCCGCGGAGCCTTCCCCTGGCGTTTGTGCTGTGCTGTTCAAGCTTTCATTCATTCGAGATTTGTAAAGGATGGTCGTACCGTGCGGATTTCTGGCGGCCGAGATTGGTGGGATTTGGTAGTAAAACTTAGTGGTGGCTTGTCTGTGGCTTTGAAAAAAGGAAGAAGGAAAGTAAAGGAGATGGCATGATCGAAATACAAGTGTAGTCTCGAAAAGGTGGTTATGCAAGACCGGACTCTTACTTTCCATGTAGATGGTGTTTTAAATGTGTTTATATTTTTGTTGTTGGAGTTTGCTTTCACTCTTTCTGTGAAATGCTTTTGATGGAGTACTGTGAAGCTTAGTTTCCTTTTTTTTTTTTGAAATGTACGGAGCTGTGAGAGAAACTTTGCAAATCCATTCAAACTGGGCTGTAGTTGAAGTTCTTTTTAAACCTTCTGTCTAATGGAAGTGGTTGCTGGAACATAAGAGAATTGCTTACACCTATGTCAGAAGTTATCCACAGGAATTAATGTTTGTACTGTCATTGAAAATACAGATTTTTTTCAGTTTGGTAATGGCAGTTGATTGTTAGCTACTAATGTGATAGTTCCATAAAAATATTTCTAGGTCCATTTCTGTTACAGGATTCTGTAGTCAACTTTACCAAATGTTCTGAGGAATATTGGACAGAAGTCACCATCTGAGACATAATAAATTCTTTTTTGTTGCTTTTTACAAGCAGTGTAAAATCACATCACTGGAATGGGAGGTGATTACTGATTTTGTACTAAGGCCTTTACTGTCGGTTAATATGAAGTTTTCCTGAGTAAATTTAGGGAATTTTGGCATTAACATTGTTTTTTTCTTTCCCCCAACCTTCTCCTAGAGTAGGTGTTCCAGTTATGGGACAGATAGAAATATATGTAGTATAAAATTTCCAAGCTTTCCTTTTTAAAGGAGACTCAGTTTCAATCACGTATTTACACTCCATGACAACATAAGCATTTCTGTCCATTTTTATGGAACAGGTTCTTGCTAATGGAACCACCCTTTTCAGCTTGAAGCTGTGCCATTCAGGATTCTTTTATTGCTGTAGACAGACTGTGAAGTGGGCATCAATATAAAGAACATATAGTTGCTTCTTAATATGCTCTGACACTCACTCCAGGTTCTAATTTCATGACTGAAAGCTGACTTATAGCAGTGAACAGCTATTCAAAGGATGAATTCTTTGATGAATAGTTTGGTGCTTCTACTTCTGAATGCTTTTTCCTGCTATGGTAGGATTATGTTATCTTCCTGTAACACTTATTATTATCAGAAGGAGGGTCAAAAACCAAAGGAAGAATTGATGGTTGGCTAAGGAAGGGCAAGGTACAAAGAGTCACCAGCAGTGATCAACAAGGTCTCTGCAGAAGAGAGAAGGTGGTTGTTTCTTGTTCTCTAGGTTTGAAAAGCTGTGTTAGGGATAAATTGTGACGAGAGAGCTTGTTTTTGTATATTCAGCAGGATTAATTGTTAACATAGAAAGCACTAAAAGACAATCTAAACAGGCAGTATGTATTAGGAAAAGCTAATTCTGTCCTTTTTTTGTTTCTTGCAAATGGTGGAAGTCGTGTAATATATATTTGTGTAGAGGAAGTCAGAGCACAGAAATTGTGGCTGAAAGATGGCCAGTGTTACAATGTATGTAAAGAAAACTTGTTCTTTAGTCTTATTCTATCTATTCCCATTTTTCCTTTCTTCCTTCTGGCCTCTTCTCTAAATTTGAAACTGCTCACATAACTTTTTCTAATCAATTATGCTTGTGTAAGATTCACAGAAATGATTGAGATTACTTCACTCATTGTAACATATATTTCCACATATATCTGGAGGTAGCTAAGAAATAGATCTTCCACTGTGATTTTGTTGATGTATTTTCAGCGACTTTTGCCTCCATGGGGTTGCTCTTCAGAAGCCGTCCTCATAACAGAGCATTTTTCAAATCTTTTCCCAGAGCTTTATTACAGTGATAGAGATCTGAAATCAGTCCCACCAGGAGACTTGAGTCAACAAAGTATAAAATGTTATTGAAGTAGAAATCTGGTGGTTATGGCAGGGGTTGGAAATAGTGGTAGTTTTAAGGTTAGGTCACGACTAAGCTGGGGTTTTTTGTATTCAGGTTTTAATCACTTTCACTCTGGTAACTTGTATCCTGTATTGTACCTTGCCCAGGATGATGAATCAGCCAAATAAAACTGGATTTAGTGTGGCCCTTCTTTAGAAGGATATAGAAGTGATCACATATTAGATCACTTTGAAAACTGTGCCTTATACCTTTCAGGAACTGTTAAATGTTTCTGGCAGTAACTCAAAATGCATAGATGAAGAAAATGTTACCTGTGGTATAACAAGTTGAGACTCTGCACAGGCGGAAAGAGAGTGCCACATACTACAACCACATTGGAGTTGGTTCCAGGATTGCCATTTGGGTTGATTTGAACAAATGTGTGGGAGGCATTGTTACAGTGGCCTGTGGGCTTACAGATTAGTTGGCAGTTTCTGACTTCTAGGGCATGAGTTTCTTTTCCAGGATTTTCTATAGAAAAACAAACCAGGAATTTTTTATATCTGAAAAGAACCAAATGTTCCATGATTGCTCATAGAAGACCTAGTCAAGCAGTCAATGAAACAAAAGCAAGGACATCTGCTTTTCCAAAGAGTGTTCTTAGCTCCAGAGTCTAGGTTTTTGTAAGAATAGCAAAACCTTGCTGCTTCCAGAAAATTGCAGAACAGAAACATTAAAAGCACTGTAGGCAATATTCTGAATTACTGGTGTTCTCCCTCCATCCTTTGGAAATAGTTTTGATTTTGTGTTAAATTAAGTAGACATACTTCCTTCAGTTTCAGGATAACAGAGGTGGCCATGTTGTTGTCTTGGGTTGTGTGTGGGGTTTTTTTGTTATTGTAGGTTTGGGGTTTGTTTTTTTTTTTAAAGTATCAGTCTACTCAGAAGTTGAAACAAACAAGCCTTTTCTTTCTCTGGGACCAATAAGAAAGGCACTAGCATCTTTCTGAAGGAAGGTAATTTTGCTGTATGCCTTTCCTTTAGAAAGTGAACAAGTACTGATGAGCTCAAGCTTTTCAGTTTCAAAAGGAAGTTAACAGTGAATGCAGAATATAAAAAATGATGAATATGAAGTTTTCAGTGACTTGGGAGATTTACTTATTGAAACGAGCTCATATGAATAACTAGGTTTTTTTACAGCATGTCATAAAAACTTCACTGTGGTCTGATTTGTTTGGATACTAAGGAATCTTGAAGCAATTGTTAAAATTTAGATATTCCACACCCCCCACATTATTCCTAGGTATTTTCCTGCCATCAGTTTACTACTGATGTTCACTGGTTGTCTGTCTTGTGCAATAGCCTTCCGGTGTAATTGTAGCTTTGTAACTGTTTTGACAAAAACTTTGTGGTCAGCTGCCTTTATACAGATTGCTTCCTGCTTTGCAGGAAAATTGTTGTTTATGGTAGTGATCACTTGTTGTCGTAGGATTTTTCCTCTAGCATCAGTCCTGCTTGTTTGAGCTTTGTGTATTGTAACTGCTGAGTGTCACCATGTGTCAGTATTATGTTTGGCTTAGTTTTCGTAATATGTTACTACATGCAAAGGAATATTCTCAGCATTTTTATCCACTGAAATGACCTGTTATCTCCATTTTCCCCTGTCTGGTGTACGTATTATTTCTGTCATTCTCCACACCTTCATGACCCTTCATGTCATATGACAGAGCACAAAATTCTCCCTTTCTCCATATCTCTTGAAGTGAGCAGGTTCTAATTTACACAGATGTTTTTTGAGTGGAGACATAAATGAATGTTTGATACAACTAACTTGTACTGGGGAAGAGGGAAAACAGACTCACTCAGTGACAACTGTCTTCCACCTTCTCAGAGGTGGATACTCTTAGTCCTGCCCTGTGGTATTTCACATCAGTGATGAGCAAGCGTGCCACAAGCCTTATGTGCAGAGCAAGTCGAGCACCAAAATAATGAAGCAGCCTTGTCCACAGCTTCAGCACTGGACTTGTTCTTAAGCCTCCCTCCTTGACCCTCTGCCAGTGTAGAGCAAGCATCAGCTTGTGCTGTGGTGGAGATGAACCTGTGCTGGCTGGCACATGGGCTACCTAAAGGTCTGAGGTGTATCTACCTTTCAGTTGGGACACTGAGTTAGGACCATCTTGTTTGTGTAGCTACTTTTTACTCAAAAGTGTAGGAAATTATCCCAAAACTCTTTTGCTCTGTAAGATGTGCATTGAATCAACTTACCTCTTGGTATTGTGGAGAGAGCAACAAGCTGACAGATATCACCTGCTCAGGCAGGAAATACTGATATTCGCTCAAGGGAGGGAAGGCTGAAAAGGGAATAGTAAAAGATCATCAGGTAAGATCACTTACTGAGTGTACACTCACAGCAGTAAGTCAGGAGTGATTTGCAAGGGACATGCTTTAGTTCTTGTCCCATCGTGCTTTAGAAAAACAGGGAAAAAAGCATAAAAGATTGATCTTCTGCCCTGTAGTAATTCCTTGTTCGAACATTAGATCTGTCCAGGGATTTCTGTAGGTCTAGCTTGTTAAAAGCATCTTAATGATTATAGGCCAGGAGCTATCCTGCAGAATACTGCTACTCTGCAGCTCTTCCTGGAGGAGGGACCCGTTTGCAGGAGCAGTGACTGGAAGCCAGGTTCCTCATGTGCAATCCAGTAAGCAGGGGCAGGAAGAAGAGAAAGCAGCCCTCCTTCCTTGTCAGAAAACCCTGCCCAGATGTTCTAAGATGTGCAGGGAGAGGAGTCCTTTCGATGTGTTCTTCCTTCCCTGTACCCCCAGCTTTGCAGGAGGCACTCTGTTGCTTTACTAAAGCAGAACAGGAGGTGGCTGGAGTAGGTCTGTGATTGCAGTGTGGTGACACCGATTGCCTGCCTGGGCAGTAAGAGGTTAACCTTTCAGGGAACGTGGGAGGGGAACAGGTCCCAAAGTCCAGACTTCCTGGCCCCATGGCTGCTCAGGTTAGACTGTTTTGCAGAACTAAGTCAAAGGTGGTATGGGAAATGAGAATTTTTAGAGATTACACCTTATAAACATGACAGCAAGAGAGTAATTGTGTTTAAAACCGTTGCAGGCTGATGAAAAAATCTGTCATGCTCTTGTAAACTGTTGCAAATGACATGTTAACTTTCAGGAGCAAATTACCTTTAAATATTTAAGAGGAGATCTTTTTCTAAACAAAAGCCCTATCTTTGCCTTTATACAACTTGGAGAATAAAAATGTAAAACTTCATTTATTTCCTCTCATAAAAGTGTAAAATCTAGTTTCAGAGCAAGTATTAGTAATCTTAGTATTGACATTTGTCATGTTTACTATCTATAGGAGGTTACATGTAATTTTTATATATTGTGCTAGCTTTCTTTTGTAAGTAATTAAATCTCTCTATTGTGATATATGTATTTTCCCTTTATTATATGTATGAAAGAATTTCTTCATGTGGATTATTGTTACAGAGCTGTAGTTCTTCCAGTACCTTTTCTGTACAACTGTGGTGTCAGTTGCTGAAATAATTCTTTGGCGTCATATTTTTGGTGATGTGAAGAACCAACTTTAGTCTTGTTTAGCATGTGCTAATCAGAGTGTAGGCAATCCAGCTTGGGGATTTGTTACCTGATTGAGTTCAGCTACAGATTCCTGGTCGGGCTTTGCCTCACGTGACTGGTGGCTGTTGCACCTCTGTCTCCTCTGTGTTAAGATTTACTTTGTATTTTTACAGACAAGATCATCATAGGGTTTGGAGAAAAATATGAGGGCAACATTAGTTATTTATTTTACCTTTACTTTGCATTTTTATATAAACTGAAGTTTTGTAGTAAATAATTTAATTGCCTTAAACATGTGTCTTTAGTGTTAGTGTAGGTAGTCTTAGCTGAAGAGGATAATAGTGACATGGAATGTCCAAAGAAGTACAGGGGATGCATATTCTTATGAATATTCTTATGAGAAACGCACCACAAGGGAATCTCCAGCCCCTGAAGTCATCTCCTTGATTCTCCACAAGTCAAAGCCGCTGTGGGCTATCTGCCTGCTTGCTGTTGTAAGAACTGCGTGCTTGTTTTGAGGTCTTACAGTACCGTTTCTGCTTTTCTTGTCATAGAGCTACTCAGTCTCTTTATACAGTTAGTTAGGGGAGTTGGGAATCTGTCTGTTAATCAAAATTTCTTACAAAAGTTTGCTAAGAAATGTCTCTCCTGTCTCTAACACTCTGTTTGAGGTCTTACTTTGGTATAACTCCTTTAGTTCCATCTTTGCCTGTGATCATTTTCCATTTTGAACATCTTTCCTACATGAACATTTTGGTTTTGGAATATCTTTGTTTTCTGAAATGTATGTACATAGCAAGGACTTTACATCATCTATTGCTAAAAAAAAAAAAAGACTATAGCCGCTTAGGCTGGTCCTGTTTTGGATTCTATCAAACACTTCAAGCAGCTGCCTTTATGGATGGTGAAGTGTGCTGCTTGTAACAAGGCAACATGATCAAGTAAACCAACACAGAGGTGACAGCTGAACTTGTTCAGTGTTATTGAAGTGTTATGTTAAAGAGTCACTCATCTATACAGTGAAGTCTATTTTCTGTTGGTCTGATTCTGTGACGTGGGAGTAGTTTGTAAGGTTTCTCAGGAAGCTTGATAATAATCTGCTATGGAACAGCAAATGGTGGTATTTCTATCTAAGATGATGATCACAAGTCTAACCAGGATGAAACGCTGACTAAGTTGATTAGAAAACATAGTTTCTGAAAATACTGTGTTTTAAATAGCTCTTGTAAAGCCTTTATCTTACTTGAAAAAATTGCTGTGCAAGAGTAAGTTGCCATTAATGTTTTAGCTTCCCAAGTATCTTCGGATCTCTCACTTATTTCAAAACAGTAGGGAAGCTGGCCAGTTTGGTTTTATATCTGCTAAAACTAATTTTTCCCCCCCTTTTTGCAGGTGAGATTAGTTTGGGGATGTGAATACAATGAGTGTAAACCAGCAAGCTCACACGGGGCCTCCTTACGGGCAACCTCAGCCTGGATATCAGGGATACCAGCAGCCTGCCTACGGAGGACAGTCATTGCCAGGGGTTCCTCAGTCGCAGTATGGAGCTTATAATGGGCCGATGCCAGGATATCAACAGCCAGTCCCTCCACAAGGTACTGCTCAGTCAATACTTAATGATTGATAACCTGTGAATTGTGATGTGCACAGAATTTTTGCTGTATGCTTCCTGTTGTAAGTCTTCTCTTTTTTTTGTGGTAGCGATTATCTTTCTTTCTCTATGTAATTTGCATGATGCTAAAAATCATGTTGTCCCATATTCTGAGGTTATTGTGCTTCTCTTGTCCAGTTTAGTAAGGCTTACTCTTCTTTTGGTAGTTCATAAAATTGACATGTTGAGAAAGAGCCTGCTTTTTTCTCTCTGTCCATGTCCCTGTGTTACTGAAGCACCTGACTGGAAGAGTCTTCCTGATGAGGTTATGTTGAGAGGCAGCAGTTAGGGACTGTAACAGATTTATAATTGATGCTGCCTTACATTATTGTCTAGAAAGATCTGCACTCCATCCTGAAAGATTAAGACATACAGCTCTAGGTAGAAAGCGTATTTGGAGCTGTTTTTTCTCATGTCTTTAAATTCAATAAAAAGTTTGTGGACATATGGCAAGCTAATGTATTCCAGAATTTCACTGATTCTGCAGGATCATATCCCTTATTATGTGTGTCTGTTAAAAAGAAAAAGAAAGTAATTCAAGTTTTGTTTTCCAGTTTTCAAAAGAAAGGCTGACTTTAATAAAGAACTTTGAGTCTTGGTTTTCAAGAAACTGAATTGCTTTGGGAAATTAATAGTGATTTTAACATTTGAAATGTAGAGGAGAAAATACTATTGCTTTGAATGCAGGTATGTCTGCCTTTTCAGATCACAGGGATGGATTTAGTTTTGCTGAAGTTAGCACATGAACTTAAAAATACTAGTTTAGGTTTCAGATGGATGTTCTCAGGTAATTAGGACTATGCTGGTCATGCTAATCATCTCCGTACTATTCCCCCCTGCAAGTATATTTCAATCTTTTGCTGCTTCTTGAATTTTAACCCAGACTCAGTGAGAAGGATAGAACAATCAAAGTGCCTCCAGTTGTCTTGAAACTAACAGAAGTGGGGAACTGAAATTTGGGTGCTGAATAATTGCACTGTTGGATTTTTGTCTAGCGTTAGTGGAGTAGCAAAGTAAAAGAGTTGAGTGTGGTGTGGTAAGAAATAGGTTATTCAGTTGCTCCATCTTCCTTTTCTTTCCTTAATCTCTTCCTCCCATCTCTTCTAACAGCACTTTTAATCTGAGAGTTTTGAACTAATTTCACAAAGGGTTTAAACGCCTATAAGAGTAATGAAAATCATCTCTGAGCAGAGGAAAGAAACCCTGCTTCCTGGGAAAACAGAGGCAGAACTCAGCCATTGAGTGCTCTGACTGCTCACTGTAGCTATCGACTAACTCGTGTTTTCTGTCCAGTGGAAGGAATGGGGACAAATTGGACTTACTTTAGTGAGGGAGAGAAGGGGAATCAAGAAGAACAAAAATTACCACAGATTTAGAAAAGAGGAATCAGTGCAGCTATTTATAGAAAAGAGGTTTTGGCTGTTAGCAATGTGAAGAATGATTAGGGTGTTTGTGAAAAGAAAGTGATGAGCATCTTCTGTCAGATACTTCACGAATTTTCAGACATTACAAGCCTGAAAAGCATCTCTTTTTAAGGGAATTAACTTTTTTCTTCTGAATTATTTCTGATTTACCTTTTTGAATTTTGGGAGAGCAAAAATGTGGTTCATGACAGCTCAGTAAGGACATGCCTAGATACCTTGATAACATTCATTTAAACTTGTGTGGACTAAAAATGCAGATTTTGTGCCAGTAATGATTGAAAGATGCTGTGACACTGAGGGCAACAAGGTGGTCTCATTTGAACAGCAAAACTGTATTGCACTACTCAAGTAGTGTCTCATGTAGTTTATTGTTATTATCAGGCAAAGGCCATCCACAGCTTGTGGGGATTTTTTTTCCATCTTTTTTTCTGAGACCATTGTTCCTGGACTGAGCAGACTGTATTAAGGAAACCTCAGTTGTCAGGCTGTGCCTTTTGGACCTGCTGTTAGGATTCCTGTCTTTAGAAGAAAGGAATGTAAAATTCAGAGCCACTAGCACAACAGCCAGAGGTTGACCTGTCAGTGGCTGCTGAGTATGAAATCCCTGTGGAAGAGGGAGTCAAATGAACAACGCACTATCAGAGACAGCAGACAGGTGATAGTAAGAATAATGACAGTTATCCTTTCTACCACCACCTCCAGCACATCATGTTTACTGCAAGTCTTTGTGGCAAGACCTGTTGTAGCTGCAGAATGTAGAGGAGACAGAATTAATTTCAGAGGCAGCAATTTAGTAAACACTGAGGGATAAAAGGAAAACTGCCAATGTTATTCTGTAATCTCAAAGTAGTTGTTTTAGGGATTTATTTTTAAAATAACAGTAAAATTGCTTGGAGGATTGAGTGGAGAAATGTTGGGAGCAGGTGCCATCCTTAGTCAGGGAGTCTTTTGCATTTGATTTATGTGATATCTCTTTCTCTAACAAATGGAATCATGGGAATGCTGTGGCAGTGGTGATAGTCTTTCTCTAGAAGTGGAGTGCTGTGGTGCTAGCTGAAAACAGCTGCCTCCTGCTATAAGAATACTGAAAGAACCAGGACAGTTTTGCCCCAGTCCTTTAGTCAGTCTATTGGTTTCCTTCAGATGAGGTCATGCAGTTGAAGAGCAAACAATTACCTGAATACCAGTAACAATTAGGCTGTGACTGATCATTTTACATAGGCTTAGTTTATGAAAATGTTACCACTTGTATTAATGTAAAAACCACATTTGTAATATGTTATGCATGGTAGAAGGGAGAGAATATAGCTTAAGGAACAAGGTGGAAGATGACATGAATTTTGTGTATATGATATTTTCTAGATTGCAGACTGTTCTCAGCATTGGAAAGGCTGTCTCTCGGTGCTTTCTCTCAGGCTTGATTTACTGGTGTATTCTGTCTTTCCAGGTTACTTTCCTTCCTTGGGGTTTCCTTCGAAGGGCTCTCCTGTATCTCTCAACTCTGACACTTCTTCTCTTGCACATGATTTCATAGGTAAATGGTGTCCTTTCTGTGGGAGTGATTGTGCTGTGTTGCTTCTTCTGTGCCAAGTTCCCATTTAATAAGGATACTTATCTCAGAGGTTGGGTACCTGATTGTTCGGGCAGAGGTGGGTGGGGCATTTCCCAATCTGTTTGTAGGCAGCATTCCAGAAGCATAAATAGGATATGAAGAAATAATCCTAGTAGAAATCCCGTATACATGCCGATTCATAGATAAAACTTAATTTGTGACTAATGTTTTCTGAAGTCTGATTTCAAAACCTGAGTTGGCCCAATCAGGTTTTGTCAGGCACAACCCTTAGTGTAAGAGAACACGGTCTCACACTTGAGAGGGAAAGTGAGGTTTGAAATGATAGCATTGCAAAGAAGTGAAAAATCTCCTCAAACCACCAGGAGGTTGTTACTGGACGTCATGAGATTTGTGTAGCTTGTGCTTTCTTTTAAGGGAAAAACCAAGTTTTTAACTTCCTTGGTTATACTTAGAATCCAAATATATGTTAGGAACCATTATTTTTCCAAAAGCTGTGACTTGAAGAAGGAAATATCTTTTCACAACTAGCAATCAAAATGTAAGAATTAGAAATGCTGCAAGAAACCATATTGTATGTTTCCTTTTTTCCAACTGGTGGTATTTTGGAAGAGCTGTTTCTAGTGGTGTCAATTTGTTTGGAAGATTAGTGTGTCAGAAGACCACCATATAGTCTCAGGGCTTTGAGGAAAATCATAGGCATTTCCCATTTTTCTGTAAGCTACATCCATTTTGAGTCTGTAATGAGTAAGAACATCTCAAAGATGTTGTAAGGGGAACTTGAGGATTTGTCAAGAATGATGAATCTTAGGCTAATAAACACTAGATACCTGTACCTGTTTGAGTGATTTCTTTTTCAGTGACTGTTTGAGTCGTCTGTGATAGGGGTTACAGAAGTATACTTGTGATGAGAACTCGAAAAAAAGTACTTCCAAAGCTCTTTCTGAAGTAAGCACATATTTGTCAAATGGCATGCCTGTTAAATTTGGGCGTGAAGGAATTTAGCTTAATTTATATTAAAAAAGTGTGTAGGATCCCTCCACGAATTGGATTAAATGTGTCTTCAGAGACAAAAGGTAAGAAGGCCAAACAGTTTATATGTACTATCAAAGGAAAGGAAGAGGAAAATAGATGGGAGGTATCACAAAAGAAATTCAAAAGAAATAACATACAAATAGAGATCAGGAAATGCTTAGCCAGAGGAACTGTAAGATGAAAGTGCTGTAACAGTAGTTTAGAAAAGACAAGGTGAATGAGATGAAAGTATATAAAAATAATAAATGTCTCTTGGAGTGATGAAATCCTGTCTCAAAATGAAGAATGGGAGGAGGTTTAGTAATAAAGAAAAAAACCCAAGAAATTATCAGTTATTCATACAAGTTTTAGTTAACTCGTTCCTTGACTTTACATCCCCAGGTTTGCTAAGAATTGGATGTAGCAGATAAGATGAAATATATGAGTTGAAACTTCCTGCTTTAGGGTATAAATTATACTGTAGAATTGAGGAATAGCTCCCCTTATTTCCTGTTTTTAATGGTTCCTCACAAGAATGTTTCAGAATCCCTTTGAAACTTGCCATGCCGGTCACTGTCAGTGACACAACTGTGTGTTTGTGTGGCCCTGGTCTCATGGGACAGTTTTAGTCATCTGTACTTAATGATACCCCATACATAGAACTTGTGGTTAACAGGCATGGTCATACAGTTGTTCTAATTGCCAGCATTATTAATACAATATTATTGAAAGAGAAGTTTATATTCTCTTTTTTGGAAGTAAAAACTGCAGCTGTTCTGCTGTTACTGTACCCAACATTTTGTGGTCTGTGGAAAGACTGGTTTCTGAGGCAAATATGTTTGGGCTGTGACTGAACCAGCTCAGTCTGAAAGATGGGAAAGTATTTGTGTTAGCCTCCAACCTTGAGAGGCTGGAAAGAACAGTCTCTGGTGGCCCCCATTATGTTAAATATAAATTAAGTAAGTCATGTAGTTTTTGCAAACTGAATCTGCTTACATAGCCTGCTTATACCTTTGAGGTAGGAAAAACTGACCTGTAATGAACATTAGATTCCATTGAATATTCTTCTTGGTTTAGATAGAAATAATTGGACTTGGAGGGGAAAGGATTCAGTACCTTACTGACAAGATAATTTTCTTTTCTTCATAAAAGATGTAGTTGTCTTTTGAAGACCCTCCACAGCAGGTATTTTCTGCTTGGTCTCTGTGGAGATGGTAACTAGTGACACTGGCTAAAAATATTTGTGCATAAATTATTTGTTGCTCATAAAGTATTGTTACAGCATTTCTGCACTTGAATTTTTCATGGTAGGTGGTTCAAGCCCTTGTTTCTATAATTTGTGATGTTTAAATTTTTTTTTTCCTTGTGTTTGTAGGTTCATTGAGAGCCCCAACAACATCTGGAGCTCCCCCTCCAGCCTCTGGAGCATCTCATCCTTCTGGCCACCTGGCATACAGTCAGTTTGAACATGGAGATGTGCAGAATGGGATTCCAGCCTCAGCAGCCCCGATGCAGAGGTGCATATGAGAAGAGTGTAGTGTAACAAAATCCTGCCTTGGTAGACCTGTGCTAGGTCTAGACTTTTTAGATCTAAATCAAACTAAATACTTTGTAAGGCTTTGTGGTGGATATCGACATTGTTCATTGCTTTGTTATTGTTTTGGAGCAACATTTTGTCACAAGGGTATTTCTTAGACAGTGAGTATATCTGGAGATGAAAAACTCGTGGAAGGATATGAACAGATGTCAATGACTGATGAAAACCTCTTCTACTCCTAAGAAATTCTTTGTGGTAGTCATTTTCCCCTAAAAATATCTGATTCCCATGATCTGGCTTGTCTTAAATCAGTTGCGTCCACACAACTGTAGTATTTGTTTCTTGGCAGTGTGAAATGATCTCTGGAGCATGTGGCAGTCTTTACTGAGGAATTTCTTAGTTCTCTTCTGTCCCTTTTGGATCCCTGAGTTATTGTCATCTAAGGCTCTTCAGCATCTTTTTCAGAAAGATACTGCCCTTACCTCTGTGGTGGAAGTGGCAATAGTCCTGGAGAGTTCAAATCTTTTGAGTGGCAGAGCATTCTTACATAGCCATGCAGGCCTTGCTGTTGCTCACCCTATAGACTCTGTGCAGCATTTCTGATTTGTTGCAATAACTTAAGTGGAATTAACAAAAACATAGAATTTGTATTTTAAGAGCTAATAGATTTTATTTTTTTGGTGAAAGGGATCCATGCAGGATATGTAATTATTTTTCCAAAATGAGCTACAATGTTTCATGTAAATGTCTGAGACCCAGACAGTGTTTATGTGGTAGAACAATTTTAAAAGGCACAGAGACTTGTAACTTCTTCTATAATGAGGAATCAGTTAAGTTTGTCATCTTCCCTCTCAGGCCACCTGCTTCTCAGCCGTTTCTGCCAGGCTCAGCACCCACGCCTGTCAGCCAGACATCCGCATTCCAGCAATATGGGTCCCCCCCAGCCAGCGTGCAGCAGCTCAGCAATCACATGGCAGGGATGACAATTGGCACTACTGCAGCCTCTGCTCCTCCCCCAGCTGGACTGGGCTATGGTAAGGTTTCCTGTCTACACAAATATGCTATTGATTTTCGTTTTTGCTAGTAATTTCATAAAAGATTTTTTCTTGTCAGTGATTCAATACCATATGGTTATGGCAATTCTCTGGGTGTTGCCATCTGCCATAGTAAACAGTAGTTTTCTTAATTAATAAGTTCATAGTTGGGGAAAACAGGACTGAGACTACTGTAGGGGGAAGTGCTGGCACTGCTGAACATGACTAACAAAGGAGAGTAACAACATTGGTCCTCAGCTAGGTGAATCTTGTGAAACACAGAACAGTCTACCCCTAAGTCACTTGTTGGAGAGGTTACATCTCTTGCCATTGTTGTGCAGCAGCCCAGTCAAAAAAAAAAAAAAAAAAAGAGAAAAAAAAAAGAACTCTGTAAATATAAACCAAAAAGNTCTGTAAATGTAAATCACATAGGGCTGAAAATACTCTTAATGACTGTGTGAAGGGTTCTGCTCGAACTTAAACAGTGAAACTGAATTAACAGTAGAAACTGAATTCAGATACTTTGTTCTATGATATTAGTTCTACAGTCTCATTGCTGTAGATTCGGTGACTTTTTTATTTAAAGACTAGAGTTTTGTCTTTATTATGTGTAAGCTGGTCTGACTATTTAAAAATTGTTTTGCTAAAGTACTTTTTAACAAGCATTTCGTAAGACAGATTTTATAGAAAAATTAGGAGTAGGTAGGGGATGCAGATTTCCTTGGCCTTTTGGCAGTGTGTTTGTCAAAAATTGTTCTTAGAAATAGTACAGAGCTAAATACAAACGGTGCTAGTTTCATTCTAATAAAACCACAAAGTTCAAAACCATTCTTGATCTACAAGCTCCAACTGAGAGTGGAAAATAAGATAGAAACTTAGCTCAGTAAATCCATGGATAGGCTTGGTGTGGTTCATGTTTTGGATATTCCTGGCTTTACCCTTTTTTTCTGACCCTGAATCCTGAAATGTATTCTGATTATGTAAAAAAGCAGCTCAGGCTTTGAGAGAGAAGGCAATGAAAGAATTATCAAGTTTCAGATCCCCTGAAAGAGTTTCAGCTGCCTGATCAATGTAGGAGGATGGTCACTTAGGATTTGTCTCTGCTAATACTGATAAGTTCATCTGAAGATGAGAAAGTGGATCTGGAGCAGATGGGTTTTCCTTGCATCTTAATTGTCAAGGATAGGAGGAAATTATATCTTTTTTTTTCTTGCCAGGTCCCTCAACATCTGTTCCCCCAGTCTCAGGAAGCTTTAGTGCAACAGGATCTGGTCTCTACACACCGTACAGTGCGAGCCAAGGACCCCCTCCCACCAATGTGTCTCAGGGTCTTCCTTTGGCACAACCTCCGTTTCCTGGTCAGACAATACCAACTCAGCGCCTGCCTGCTCCAGTTCCTGGTTTTGCCCCACCTCCCCATTCTACAGGGGTTGGACCTTCCTCATATCCTCCTACCACAGGTGCTCCAAGGCCATCTGCCATGCCAGGCCCACCACTGCCTGGGCAGACAGTTGCTGGACCACCATCATCCCAGCCTAATCATGTGTCCTCACCACCACCTCCATCAGCTGTGCCAGGGCTGCACCCTGGGCCTCCCATGAGTGGTCTCCATGGACCACCTCCTCCCACTCATCCTCCTCAGCCAGGATACCAAATGCAGCAGAATGGTGAGTATTCCTAATACAGGAATTTTAAGTTACATGTTCTCTGTATGCTGCAAACTGAGAACTAGATTTCAGGTTCACTTGTGGGCTCCTGGCTGCATATCAAAGCTTCCCTCTTCTTTCCCTGTGCTCATATCTAAGATAATTCCATGTGTCATTTTAAGATATTTAATAATACAGGTTTTAATCAGATTAATGTAACTAAACTAATTCTAGCTTACTTGGCCACAAAACTGTATAGCAATTAGTGCCATAAAACTACCAGAATTTGTGATCAGAATTTTATTATGGACTCTAATTTGATGTCTGCAACCTCACATGTTCAAAAATAGACATTGGAAATACTGGCAAGCCTTATTTTGTATTTTTTAAATTTGTGGCCACTGTGCATATGCAGTGCGTATGAGAGGAGTTGTTAAACATTGAAAAAAAGGAGTTGCTATGTTTTCTTCTTTAATTCACTTAACTGTACTTTTCTCCCTTGTAGAAACTTGCACATCTTAAATGTACTTAAAAGTAAGACCAGTTAAGCTTTCTGAATATAAACTGGTTTTGGCAGGTTTTTAATCAATAACACTTACAGATAGCTGGGATAAAGTAATCATTTGCAAATGTTAGGATTGAGAATCCCATTCCCCATGCAGCTTTGCACAGCTGGACAGGTAAATTACTTTAAAATATCTGTTCAAATTTCTATGTACTGTAAAAGCAATAATGGGTTAAAATCATGCTGTTACTCTGTGACTGGAATTATCTAAAATAATATGAAATATCTTCAAGTAGTTACAAAACAAAAGAGAAAAATCACATATTAGCCTATTACTGTAATTTCAGACAAGCCAGAACTGCCCAAGGGAACTCCTTACATATCTTTAATTTGAAGAATTAGGGATCATCCACTAGCTTAAATGACTGTTTTGTGTGCACTGTTAGACAGTTCTGCAGGTAAATGTTCATAGTGCATGATCTTAATGTGCATTGTAATCAACAATTACAAACTCTAAAAATAGTTACAGTAGTGTGCTGGTTTGGGCTGAGGTAGAGCTGATAGAGTTCAGACTAAAAACCTCTGTTTCCTTAAGTCTTCTTGTGAGTACTGTATCTATCAGTTTATTGGATTGTTAATAGAGGTGTAGCAGTCTAACCTGAAACACTGTAATAAATATGTTTAATCATAATTAATTGAAAAGCACATGACTTTATTTTTCTTGAGGGTGTTCTTTTTTTATGACAGCTGGAAATGTGGGAAGTGCCAAATGAGGAAATGCCTAGTATTAAGCCACCGTTTGATTCTGATGTTCTTTTCTTGTTAAGGTTCCTTTGGACAAGTGAGGGGTTCCCAGCCAAACTATGGAGGAGCCTATCCAGGAACACCAAGTTATGGAAGTCCGCCTGGACCACCACCTCCACCAAAACGCCTGGATCCAGATTCCATTCCTAGCCCTGTAAGCTTTCTTGTTCTTTCCAGTGTCAACTCTTCCATAGTGTCTTTGCTAAAACAGAACTGACAAAGACCTGAAAACAGGTTCCTCTTTCCAAGGAATGTCAATTTGTTTTCCTGCTTATGTTTCTCTCTTCTATCCACCTTGAGTCTTTTGTCATGAATAAGCCCAGAGGCAGTATTTTTTTTGGTGACTAAAGAAAGGCACTGCATATGGAAATCACTGCTCTAATTCCTCAGGTCTTTTTCTGTACTGTGTTACCTTCTGAGAATCCTTGAGGGCTTTGATTAAACTTGTTTCTCTGTTTCTGGTTTCTTGCATAACGACTTTCCAAGGTGAACTAATTTCAGGTTTTGAGGTGACAGTCTGTGAACTGCATGATCCATGTTTAAAGTATGGTTAGTAGGAGGTGATTGTAGTGTTTTTCCTATAATCTGTCAAAAAGCTGATTTGTGGGTTTTTTGGGTTGTGAAGTCATGATGCTACATCAGTCAAATGCAGACAGCTTCTCAAACTGGGATTGTCTTTCAGAATGGAGGTTGAGACAGGATGAGCAATTATATGTAATGGTTAGCAACAATGAGTAATATTCAGCCTGGTGGTATTACTGCCACTAGTCTACTGTGCAGTTCCTTCCACTGCTGCTGATGCTGTTTCTGTACTTCAAAACTATGAAAATAATGTAGTCTTGAGTTATATGTTAGATCTGATGTTATTCAGAAAGTACTTCTGTTTAAAAAAGATTACCTGTTCAGATTCCAGGTTTATGTAAAGCTTACTACTATATGTTTTTCATAGAATATAAGACTTTAATTGCTTGTCTGCCTCTTTTCTCTCCACTAAATGAAATCTCAAATGGCTTGTGTTAGTTGCCTTCATGTTAGCATGTTCTTAAAGCATAAATCCCCAGTTTCTAACCAAAATGAGCAGGTGAGCCACTGCCTGCATTAGCAACGTGTTCAGAGCCAAACCCAGTATCCTGGCAAGACTGGTTTTGGGATCAGTGTATGCAGCAGAAGCTGATGTGTCCTGTTGCATGAACCAGGATCTAAATGTATGTAATTCCAGTGCTACAGATTTGGGTAGAGAAAAGTAACACTGTTACTTTTTGGTTTATTATTCTCTTTTCTTTTTTTTTTTCCCTTCTTTTTTTTTTTTTTTTTTTTTTGGTGGCACTCTTACTTCTTATTTAAAAAAAAGCAACTTAATGAGCTGCCACCCCAGCAGAAACCCAGGCACAGAATAGACCCAGATGCAATTCCTAGTCCAGTAAGTGCTGTATATATGTCAATTGTAGTCTGTGTGTTGGTGACCATCTGTGCATGCCTGAAACCAAACTTCACCTTGCTAACCCTCCATCATTAATCTTTTACCCTTTCCTTGCTGTCTTCTGCTTGCCTTATCAAAATGAGTAACATTACACCACACGAGGTTGTTAAAATCTTCTGTGATGAATGGTGAGGCAATAGAAAGCAGTGTTTCAGAAACAGATCATGAAGAATGTCTCCCCTTCACTTTGTCTGATCTTTAGGATATTGCCTTCATCAGATTTCAAGTGGCATTTTCAGTGTAAGCCAGTAGTATAATTGCCCATTCAATGTGTATCTCATGTGAGGATGCACACAGCATGAGCTATTATAGCCATGTTTTCTACCATGTTTTGATCAGAATTTGATTACTGTTCTTGTTGATATACCAATAAGTGCCAGTGCTCTGGAATTCTAAAATTGCAGACGAACTGGAGTTTTTTTATGTTAATTCCTGGTACAAATCTTCTAGTAGTTTAGTATGAGGCATGGGGAGCTATAAACATTCTCTCATTATCTGTGCTCATGCATAACCATTAAATTTTGAATTTGAAAATTTAATGTTTATGTTGGAGAATCTTACCTAAAGAAAGAAAAAAGCAGCTACCTTTTGGATTGGAAAAAAACCAAAAACCTTTTGGCTCTTTGTTACCCTGTGTCACTTCTTCCTCATGTAGTCAAAGCTCATCATTAACAGGTACCAGTGGTGAAATCACCAATGTCAGTCAGCCTGTATACTTTTGAAACAGGACTAAATTTATTCCAGAGTAGTCACTGTCTGAAGCCATGGAAGGCTCTCTGCTGTCAGCTTGCAGTCAGTAGTGAGAGGATGGAAGTTCTGCAATGCAAACTTCTACTTTTCAGAATTTACTCCAGGCAAAGGCAGGTGTGTTTGATGGCAAAATAAGAGCAGAGGAGTGATTGCTAGCTTTAATTCTTTCATTCAGTCACCACTGTGGAAATGTAATTTGAACTGTGTACAACTACAAAGGTCAGTGGATAATGTAGTAAAATAATGGAAATGTATTAAATAGTTTTGTCTTCAACAAATTTGCAGTTGTGAAGAATTTGAAATACTAAGAAATTGAAGATTTTTACAGGCTTTGAAGTTTGATTCATTGACAAGTCTATTGAAATTTCACTTTCCACGTTCCCAAAATTCAAATCACAAACCCGTGAACACCAGGAAATAATGAAGACTTCCACCTGAGCTTGCAAGCCATCTGTCTTTGGGCCAGACTTACAGTGGTTAGAAATAAAGGCTTACTATGAAAACAGTGGGAATATAACAGAAAGAAAACGTCAGGTTACCTACAGAACTTCAGCTGGAGGCTTACAGAAGCTTATAATTCTTATTTGACTAAAACCATACAGGGGAATACTACCAAAAATTCCTTTTTTGATCTGAGTTTGGCTTTTATGAGTTCAGATCAGATTTTAAAACACAAAATATGCTGGTATTGGTACTTGGGGAAAAATGCTATTTGCAGCTTGTAATTTATTGTTAGTCATGAAGTACTATTTGGAATTGAACTGAGAGGTGACTGCTTGACAAAATTTACTTGCTCTTCTTATTTTTAGAGATAGTCATGTTTGCCTCAGGTCCCCTTTTCACTGCATTAGAGCTTTTTTATTTTACAGTACTTTGAAACCAAGCCTCCAGATAATAACATGGTATTTTCCATCACAGATTCAAGTGATTGAAGATGACAGAAATAACCGTGGGTCAGAACCATTTGTCACTGGAGTGAGAGGGCAGGTCCCACCTCTTGTTACTACAAATTTCTTGGTCAAGGATCAAGGTAAACTATTTTTCTTTTCCTAAACAAACAAACAAAACACAAATCCCAAAGGGTCAGTGACAGAACTGTGTCTTTAAAGGAAAGTTGTGTTTTACCAACAGAAGCTTAGTTTCAGGTCCTGTGCTGATTTGGTCTCAGTTTAGAGTCTCCTGATTTTTTGGTAGTTAGTAATTGATTTGCAGGTAAAAAATGTTTTCTGAGGCAGATACCTAGGACCAGCATTAGCAGAGATATCAGAAAGCAGCAAATGAAACCTCTTCTGTAGAACTTTATAAAAGACACTTAAGAACTGAAATCTACTAGCAACATCATTAGAATCAGACTTGCAACTGTATTTTTTAAAATTAAGAACTATGTAAATTGGTCTGAGGGCTCCATAGAGAAAAGGTGTTTCATCTCTTAATTGCTGACACTTTTTTTAAGTTTATAAGTTCCAGAAAAAACTTCAGAATCTGATTCTGCAATCAAGTAATTTACTCTTTAGCCAAAATTACAAAACGAAACAGTAGAAATGTTTGAGTAAAGTTTTCTGTCTACATTATGTTTTAGTCTACGAATACAGTGAAACAGAAATGCCTTTTTATAGGTTCAGTTTGACAGGGAGATAAGTTCATTTGTTTTAAGGTCTTTTTTTATATGTAGTTAATCATGAAGAGGTATTTTATTTAGAATTCAAGTTTTCCGTATATTGAAACTGAATATTTAGGTAAGCTCTTAATGTCTATGGCTTAACAACACAACTTAAGCTATCTCTGTTTCTGTTCTTGAAGATAGGCTTAATTTGTACTGAAATCTGTGGGGCTTTTTATTTGTTCCCCAGGTAATGCAAGCCCCCGCTACATCAGATGCACATCTTACAATATTCCCTGCACCTCTGACATGGCCAAACAATCCCAAGTTCCCCTGGCTGCTGTCATAAAGCCACTGGCTACTCTGCCACCAGAGGAGGTGAGAACCGTGCGTAGAGTGACATGTGCGGTGTGCACAGTCAGCAGGAGACTGCTCAAAACATTTAATATTTTGAGTGCCATGATAATTTCAGCTTTTTTACAGTAGCTGTCAAGCACTGTGATTAAATGATCAAAATACTAGGATGGTCACAAGTGTATGGAAGGCATACACTTCCAGCTGATCTCAGTTTCTTTCTTGGTCTAAAGTATTTAAATGGTTGCTACTCACAGGTGTTAAGTCTTTTCTAGAATGCCAGGTTGTGGAATTGGATGAGAATGTATGAAACAGCACTAGTTAA
This sequence comes from Orthonyx spaldingii, assembly GCA_013397795.1. Taxonomy (NCBI): domain Eukaryota; kingdom Metazoa; phylum Chordata; class Aves; order Passeriformes; family Orthonychidae; genus Orthonyx; species Orthonyx spaldingii. The sequence continues at coordinate 1,015,486 of VZTJ01003036.1, forward strand.
GCTGTCTAATGTGCATGTACATGCACAGCACTGTGTGGGATGACAGCACAACACTGAGTACTGGGCACTGCTGAACTGCACTTGTATTTCTGTCCTTTCTGTCTGCAGCACTTCTTTCCTTGTAGGTGTAATGTGTGGCTGTTTAGCCTTTTACACATTTGAGTTTGATTGCTAAGGACATGAAAGCTCTGAGACTTTTACAGAGTTAGGCCATTTTTTTAAGTAGTCTAAATACTCTGGCTACTGTGTAGTGTTAGCCTGCTTGGAGCAGTGACATAAAGACAAGCAGGCTTGTTAAATTTAAATACATATGTCTGCAGTATTCTGTGCCTGTTAAACCTAAGTGTAGCATCTGCTGAGGAAAGCAGTTTCCTCTAGTCTTTTAAGGGTGGTTTTTTCCTGTTGCATTTCATTAGTGTTCCTAAACTATGGTTTGAGTTTTAAAAACTGGTATGATAAAACTGATCTGTGGCTGAAGTTTAAAAGGAACACAATAGGAGAGTGAAGCCTTCTTGAGAAACTTGGAGGCTTGTGGAGTTACACATTTTTAGAGAAACATGACAAATAGTAGTTGTTTGGTCTCCTGGTTTCTGCTTTGAACAAATACTTGTGGTGTCCGTAACAAAATGGCTAGGATTGGAAAATTGCCCTGGAGATCAGTTAGCTTCGAGTACTTGGAAATTTTTTATGGCAAGGGCAAACTCACTGTGGAGGGGCCCTTCCAGCAGATGAAGACTCAGCTGTTCAGAGCAATAAGACCTGTAAATAGAGCTAAAGCTTTACATATAAGTAATGAGCAGGTAAATGTTTCATGAAAATAATATCTTATGAAACTATAGCATTCAGATAAATTTAGGATATATAAAAATTCAGCACCTGCTTGCCAAATCCAGGACCTTTGCCCTATGTTATTCACTGTTCAGAAAACCAAGCTTGAGGCTTTGGAAAGAAATATTTCTGTCTTCTGGGAGTAAGTGGTTAATGACAAGTTATGTCTAGTGCTGCCTGTTTCCAGCACCCCTATAGTTTGTTTGCATGTTACAGAGCGAGAGGCTGAGGAAAAGAAAGTTGTGTTAATTGTGTTGAAGTACAATACCAACATTGCCTGCCAGTCCGAAAACTTGAAAATTTGTTTCCTCTGAAGAGGTCAGCCTGGGCTGTAGGAAATGAGAAATGGTGGCTGCAAAACCATTGTACTGTCATTAAATGATCAGTGGAGTTGAATGAAAAGACACTATACAACTGTGGCGTGAAGAGGAAAGTGACTGGAGCATTTGTTCATCTTCTGCTCAATGAATATGTTCTCTTAAACATCATCATAGATTTAGAGTAACTGAGAGAAACTTAACTGGCAGAAAATTTAGAAATAAGTAGTTACATTTTTGAGCTAAATTCTTAGTTACAAAAGGTGCTTTGAACTATGAATGCAACTTATAACTTGCATGAGTTCTGTCTCAATCATTTTGAAGTGCTTCCTGCTCGTTCTGATGTTGAGAAGCTGCAGAAGTTGCCAAGCATCTTATTCTGGTTTGGGTGCAAGAAGAACATATTATAAGTAATCGATCAAAAATGGTGTCACTGTATAACAGTTTTGAGGACTTATGTCGGTGTCCCCTCTTTGGGAGGAGTGCAGGAATGCCCGGCTTTCTGGGGGTTCCTGCCCGCACCACACCGGGACTCAGCTAAGCCGCTCTGGACGTGCAGCTCGCAGCTACAGGGTCCGTGGCACAGCTGCAGTTCACGGCAGGCGGCTGGCGACAGTCCCTTCTCGGCTTCTCAGGGTCCGGGCAGGACTGGCACTCTCCAGGACACGCGACAGCTGGCTAACTTCTCTCATATAGCAGCGAATGAAAGGGGCAGGAAGGTTCCTTCAGCTGGCAAATTCCACATGGGAGCTTTATTTTCAAAACCCTGCGCATGAAGGGGGCACAGGCTGAAAGACAACCTGGGGCAGAACTCAGGGGTTTTTATGAGGGGGTAGGGAACAGGTGGAACTGGGGTTAGGGGGCCAGTGGGGAAAGGGGAAAGGGATTTCTTCTGGATGAAGGCAGGGGCCAAAAAGAATGGAGAACTCAAAATATATTAACATAATAGAATGAAGCGTCCTGGGGGGGAAGTTATTTCTTCCCATAACTTGGGGGTATCTCAGGGGTTTTTCCCAACCTGTGAGGTCCGCTGGGCCCCTTGCTATGTGGGCCAGACAGTCCCCACAGACTTGCTGTACAGTAGGGCCAAGGCAGTAAGCACTTGTAGTTATAATATATTTCATGACGGAGTTCAAAAATAAGTCTTACCAAATGGAATTTTTTAAGGTAGATACTCTTGAATATATGGACTGCAGTGACTGGTTTTGCTTTTGTCAAAAAGCTTGTGTTTTACAAGGGGAAGAGATAAGAGGTAAAGAGTCACTTCCAGTCTTTCGTGTTCACTTGGGATACATCTGGTGATGCAATGTGGTCATTAATGACTCTAGACCATGAAGTACTGCTGTGCTAGAGCTTGAATGGAAAAGCACTTACAAATACTTGTTCGGGCTTCCCACATCCCCTGCACTCTCTCTCACAGCTGCCAAATGCTAAATCCTGTGCCATGCAGGGAGGTAGAAATGACCACACAATGCAGAGCTTAAAGCTTTCTCATCATCATGTGACCTTTCTTTTCATGTGTTTTTCTCTTGCCTCGACAGACTCTTCCTTATTTGGTAGACCATGGAGAATCCGGTCCTGTCCGATGTAATAGGTGCAAAGCTTACATGTGCCCTTTTATGCAATTCATTGAAGGTGGAAGGAGGTTCCAGTGTTGTTTCTGCAGCTGTGTCACTGAGGGTAAGGTTTCTTCTGGAAATCACTTTCTGGACTCTACTGGAAAGGCCTTTGATCAAGATGCAGGCAAATAAATCTTTATCATGTTACGATCACTTATAATGAATACTGTGATTTAGTATGTGTCTAGTCTTGTAAAAATTATTGTAAGGCATGTTCAGTGTTCAGTTCTGAAATTGTGTTCAAATAGGTGCTTGTGCATTGTAGTATTGTAGCAATTTTTTAATATGAAGTATTTGTAGCATAATGCTTGGTAGCTTGAAGGACTATTGTATTTTCTTAGGGTATTTCAAAAGTACGGGGTTTTTCAACAGGCTAAGATAGATCTAATCAGTAGCAGGTGTTAGGATTTTTTTGTCTCACAGACACCCCGTAGGGATGAGATTGCAGTTAAATCTGCTACAGCTGAGTAAGAGTGTTCAATACAGGCCAGTTGATATTAGTTGCTTTTCTAAATTAGTACAAAACCTTCTTCCTTTTAAGCAGCAGTCACAATGGGCTGCTCATAACATGACATTTGTAGATTTTGTTTGAAGGCACCGTGGAATGTAAGGTACAACAAACCTTATGATGATGTTTTCAGTGTCTCATTTGGTAGCACTGATGGCTTTTAATGGACTGTTCTTACCATCTCAGCTATGCTGTACAATTGTTTGTACTAACCAAAATGGGGATTAAAATGGCCAACTTTAGCAAACAATTTTGTCTGGTGATTTTCTGCCTGCATACGTTCCCTGTCCTGCTCACTCAGCACTTGTATATGAAGGGCTGTACCTGTAATAACTGAGCAAAGGCAGAAAAGGGAGGAATGCTGAGAGACTGCTGATGAAAGCAATACTGTGAAAACACAATGTAGTTGTACCTAAAACTTGAGAACAATATTTGTTTTCTCTCCAAAAACCATCAGGGAATTAGCTTGTGTGGGATGTGTACTTGGAGATAAGAGTGATACATGCTTAGATATAGTCTTAATGATATTTTTGTTTTGTTTTGAACTTCTGAAACTTTAAATGTTTAGGATAGTTTAAATGTGGTGAATACTGTCATTCCAGGTAATCTCATTTTACTCTCCCCTGGAGCTATATAGAGCTATATAGACAGCTATAGTTGGAATACATTTTGTCACCTGAGCAGTTCTGCAGGAGGGGGTGTCTGTCGTGGTCGTTCTTGGGGCACGAGGGAAACACTTTTTTTCTGCAGCTGACTTTTGTAGGCAGAAATTTAGCTTAACTCCCATTTTATTTTCTGATACCTTGTACCAGCACAAAAGTACTGGGTGCTGGGCATGTGGTTACACTTCTGTTCCTCCTTCTTAATCCACTGTAAGGAGTACTCTGTCTATTCAGATAAAAAGATTATGGAAGTCTCTGCATGCAAGAGTGCCTAGAGGCTTTACTCTTCTGCAGCATAAGAAAGGAAGGAAAAACTAACTCAAACAGCAAAATAAGGAGCTCAGTATTTTAGTAAGCCTGATTTGAGTCAGTAATGACGTAGCCTGTAGTTTGCCTCAAACTCTGTTTTAAGTAATTTGTTACTACTTACATGGGATGGTTATTATTTCTCCTTTGGACTAGATTCTTCAGAATAATCCTAAAAGTGTATTGTAGTGATGTTTCTGGTATGGAGTGTAAAATGAGAATGGAAAGGAGATTCAAGAAATGTACAACAGTAACTACAGTGTGCTACGTGGTGCATGAGGCAAACTGGAATAAGTCTGGATTTTTTTGCTTTAATGATATTCTTAAATTGCATTAATATTTTTAGTGTTTTTGTGCTAGCCCAGAGTGCTAGTTCACTTTCCTGGAGTTTTGTTTGAATCAGCTGTTGTCATGTTGGCTCTCTAGTCTCAGTGTTTGTTATTGGTATATCACTGAGCTTAATGGTTTTTCCTTTCCCAGTGCCACCTCACTACTTCCAACATTTAGATCATACTGGAAAGCGAGTAGACTTCTATGACCGACCTGAGTTATCACTGGGGTCGTACGAGTTTCTAGCAACAGTTGACTATTGCAAGGTACAGTAGTACGTGTTTATTGCTGTATTTATTTTGCTTTTAAGTAAAAAGTCTATTTTCTTGAAACTGAGAAAGACGTGAATTGTGTGGGGCTGATTTCTAGCTGGCAGAGATAATTAACAGCATTAGTCCAACCCACTTTATTGTTTAAAATAACATGCTTGCTTCCAAAACCAGAGGAAGTCCTGATCCCACATGACATAATATAATTTAAGGCTGTCTCTGTCATTTTTTTTCTGGAGCTATACAAGCAGCTATAGCTGTGCTTACCTTAGGAATTCTGCGGAAGGGACTCTTGTGCAGTAGTCCTTGGCAGAAAAGAGGATTGTAGGAGAGGTTCAAGACAAGTACAATAGTAACTATGCAATGTGCCACCTGCTGCCTAAGGCAGACCTTACCTATTGAACTTCAATTTCTAATACAGCCACAGTGGTTAAAAGCACAAGAATAGAGTGGAAATGTGTATTTTCAAAGCTGGTTTGCTTTTAAATGAAGGGTTTAAATAATAATGGACTTCTAAGGAATAGGGAAAATATGTATGAGGTATTTGTTAAAGCAGCTTATATCTCTTCTGAAATATTATGCTGAGAAAATAGATGTCTAAATGTTGCAAGTTTATACTGGTTGCCTTCTAATACGCTTTACTTTGAGTTAAGACAAAAAGTCCAATTACTTTCTAACAGCATAAGAAGAATTTTAAATCAAACAAGATGAGATGTTCCCAGGTTTTTTGAAAGTTCTTCTGTTTTACTTTTGTTCTGAGTGCTTATTCCAGTATGACCTATAAACTTTAGAAAACCGTTGACTAAAACAAGTTTTTCATTCCCAAAGAAAGGTGATTTCATCAATATAAAGTAAAAGATTTTCCTCTCCAAGGATGACAACCTTTTCCTTCTTAAAAATCAGGCTATAACAAGTCTGGTCAGGTTCCAAGTCTTGAGAACTGGCAGGAGTCTTCCCTGTCTACTTTTCCAATCTAGCCTAGTCATGTAAATGGGTTATTTAGTTATAGCTGTTCTTCTCTGATCAATGGTAAAGTCAGTCTAGGGCATTTAATACCAGTCCATTTCAAACACAATATGATTACATGTCTGTTAGTTGGAAAAGGATAGGCGAATGAGCTGAAGAAACAGCTGCTGCTCATGCTTACAGAGGTGCATGAAAGCAACTAAGTCTTGACCAGCATCGATTTGTCTCTGTTAGGGAGCTGTTATGTGAGCTGCATTACATGGCAATAGTGTGATTTTTTTCCCTCTTTTCCACAGAATAACAAGTTTCCTAGTCCACCTGCTTTCATTTTTATGATTGATGTGTCTTACAATGCTGTGAAGAGTGGCTTAGTGAGGCTAATATGTGAAGAATTAAAGTCACTCCTAGATTACCTGCCCAGGTAGGTATATTGTGAACTACTGTAGGCAGTGAAAATGGGGGATGCTGTTACTTTTTCTCTTTAAAAATGCTAGAAATTTAAAAATTATTTGATAATTGTGTCAAGCTTTTCTTCAGAAAAAGGCCAAGCAGAACATCTTTCTTGATACTCTTGATACTAAAAAAGAAATTTTACTTCCTTTAATTTTTCCCTTATTATGTTGAGTTATGTGTAATGGTTTCCCTATCTTCTTGGATGTGAAGGCAAGTATGTCTCTTACAGGGAAGGCAACATGGAGGAATCAGCCATTCGAGTAGGCTTTGTCACCTACAACAAAGTGTTGCACTTCTATAACGTGAAGAGCTCACTGGCACAGCCACAAATGATGGTTGTCTCAGATGTGGCAGATATGTTTGTGCCACTCCTTGATGGTTTTCTGGTGAATGTAAATGAGTCCAGGACAGTTATTGCCAGGTAATAAAAATTGATTTACAATGTGTGTAGTAAAATACTTGTTTGGTAGATTCAAATGCTGTGTGCTTAATTGTCATGTTAATTCATTCCACATATTTTAACTTACTATACTCTTTGAGATTAAGATGGCAAAGTAGGATGGGGAAATTCAGGGGCTAAGGGTGTATTTGGCTCCTAGTCCGGTTTGGCAGAAAGTGTGTATAAGGCAATTTAGTGCAGAAAGGCATTTCTGGGGAAAAAAAAAGGAAAAACAAAAACCAAGCTGAAAGAAACCCCCCACCCAAGACAAAGCCACAACAAAACACAACAAGGATGATGCAGAGTGAAAGCTGTAAGAATACTGAATCACTTTCTTTAAGGCAACTGCTTAAATAACTGCAAACTGAGACAATAGGGATGTCCAGTTTTGGTTCCGTGGAGAAAATAGAGTAAGTGGGATAGAGAAGATAAAATCTGAAAGGAAAGAAAGAAGTTGGCGAAGTTTTGGCAAACTGTTTACCATGGTACTTGAACTGTAATTAATCTATGGTGTGCAGCTAACTACACGTAGGGAACTAGACCTGGAATTGCATGTTTTTAGAGAAAATGTCTAGCCTGTTCTGTAATGCATTAAACAAGCCTAAATACAAAACTGTGGATTAAGCCTATTAATCTTTGCATAGCACACAAGGTGCTTGGCAAACAGAGGCCAAGTGTCACTAGCACTTCCTAAGAATTTACTTACCTATGTATATTGGAATATACTAAAAGAGAAGAAATACAGAAGAGCTGAATAAGCATAAGTTGAGGCTTTACAGCAAGCAGTGAGGATATAGATGAGAAGCCAATGAAGAACAATACATTTTTTTCACAGATGAGATGCCAAATACTGTAAAAATTATGCAAATTTACAGACATGTTAGGGACTTCTGTTTAAACCTCCTCACCTTATAGGTCATCAACTACAACTGTGTGGCTTTTCCTATTAAATGGAATCTTGAATTCCTCTTTTTTTCTCTTGTTCTTTGCTAGTTTGCTGGATCAGATTCCAGAAATGTTTGCAGACACAAGAGAAACAGAAACTGTTTTTGCACCTGTAATTCAAGCAGGGCTGGAGGCACTGAAGGTTAGTACATGCATTGTTATGACAAATTGTTTTCAGCCAAGTACTCTGAAGTTCATATTCTGCTAGCACACACTAATAAGACAATTCTAAAGATTTTGTAAACTCCTTGTGGTAGATGCACTACACATAGGGAGTACTTGGCTCATTCTTGAAGTGCATGTATCTTCTGTTTTGTGCAGCTATCTATATGTTCTTTACCCAATTCTTTTTTAAATAATTTTTTTTCAAAGTGCAGTAACTTGTCTTACTCTGTTATCTGTCTTGATTTTGCATTAAACAGTTTTCAGAACCTACAGGAAATAAAAGACCCTCCAACATTAAAAAACCAAGTGCTGAAGTCTGTTAAGATTAATGGAGGTGTTCTGTAGTTTGGTGTCTTTTTAATCCTGTGTACTGGTAGAATCTTAAATAAAAGGAGAGAATGCCATCTGTTGAAGTTACCTGCAACAATGTGCTAACCAAGTAAAACTTTCCTGAAATTCCTCCATTCTAATGCTTCATCCAGACATAATTACATGCATGGTTTAACTCCGACTTGTATCTACTGATCGAATTGATTGTCTGTGGCTTCACCTCAAACTGTTGCCACAGTTCTATTTGTCTGTCATGCCAGTAAGAGAATCATTTTAGTTGGAAAAGACCTTTACAATAAGCCCAGCCTTTAACCCAGCACTGCCAAGTTCTCCACTAAACCATGTTCCAAAGTGCCACATCTGCACATCTTTTAAATACCTCCAGGAATGGTGACTTCACCACTTCCCTGAGCAGCCAGTTCCAGTACTTGACAACCCTTTCCATGAAGAAATTTTCCCAATATCTAATCTAGAACTCTCTTGGTGCAACTTGAAGCCATTTCCTCTTGTCCTGTCTCATATTATGTGGGAGAAGAGGCTGACTCCCACCTGACTGCAACCTCCTTTCAGGTAGTTGTAGAGAGCAAGAAGGTCTCCCCTGAGCCTCCCTTTTCTCCAGGCTGAACAACCCAAGTTCCCTCATTCACTGCTCTAGCAAGAATTGTGCTCCAGACCCTTCACCAGCTCCATAGCCCTTCTCTCACCACGCCACAGCATCTCAACGTCATTGTAGCCAAGGGCTCAAAATGTCAAGGTGCAGCCTCACCAGTGCTGAGTATAGGGGGAATGATCCTTAAAAGTCTCTCTTAAACTCAGTTGTTGTTACTCTTGTTCAATCAAGAAATAATAAAAACTAAGTGACCTTTTACATACTGCATGTGTTAGAGAAAGTAACCTACTAAACATTAGCTAGTGTTGGCATAGGGTGTTGATTTAAAATTACTGATCTGTTAAAGCTCCGATTACAAAATTCTTTGCCATTTCTGTGACTTTTTTCCACAAATTCAGTAGCTGAAAATCAGGGAAGAAGACAATGTTACACATTTGCACAAAACCTTTTCTATCTGGGTTCTCCTTACAGTTCTGTCTCCTTGGAGAAAGTCCTTTTCTCCCTGCTGTGGAACTAGCACGAGTCCAGTAGAACTCAAACTTGCTCTTCTGTAACTGACCCTGAGTTTGTGGGCAACTGATAGACTGAGTTTGTGCTCCCTCCATTGGACAGCAGTCACATAACCCAGTGACAGTGAGCCTGAGTGTCTCGTAGAGTCACCCTGACATAAAAAGAGCGATGAGGTTGCTTGAATGTTTGTTCTTGAATCACAGCTTTCCTTACAATTTTTGTAAATGTTTCTAACCTCTGTTATTGCCCTCACTTTCCTGCAGGCAGCGGAGTGTGCTGGCAAGCTCTTCATTTTCCACACCTCTCTGCCCATCGCAGAGGCCCCAGGGAAGTTAAAGAACAGGGATGATAGGAAGCTGATCAACACAGATAAGGAAAAGGTAATAGTGATTCGCATGATTCTTACATAAGGGTGTGTATTATGCTCTTTATGGAATAAAATAACTGAAACAGTATTTTAAAAATTACAAGGATAGCACATACTGTAACTGTCCCAGCTAATATGTTTTAACATTCCACTTTTATCCTCTGTTCCCAAGCAGGGCTGTGGAGATTTGACATCGTAAGGACAGCTCTAGTCTGAGAACAAGAGTTAGCTCTAGATTGTTACACAGGGTAAAATATCAAATCTGGGTTAAGGTAAATGTGCTGAATTTACAATTAAAGCAAAATGTGTAGTAATTTTTATAATAATTAACAGTTCTTCAAAAGCAGAGTCAGGGAGAACTTAGATGATTCTAATTTCCCTGAAGAAAGACTTAAAGTATAAAAATGTATTGACTGGGATTATAAACTGGATCTCACTTTCCTTTTCCTGAACAAACTTCTGATGTCACCTCTGATTTCCTTTCTTAGACTCTGTTTCAACCACAGACGAGCTTTTACAACAACTTGGCCAAGGACTGTGTGGCCCAGGGCTGCTGTGTGGATCTGTTCCTGTTTCCAAACCAGTATTTGGATGTGGCCACACTGGGTGTAGTACCCTACCAGACGGGAGGCTCCATTTATAAGTATGCATATTTCCAGGTAGGAGTGCCATTGACTCAAACTGGCATTTGATCCAAGTAAGAATTATTCTTTAGCTAAGAGTTCTCTTTTTCATGGTGTGAACCATAGTGAAGAAGTACTTCTGTGGAAGTAAATGGCTACTTAAATTTCAAGATAATCAGCAAAATGATTTGGTAGCTTTGTGTCTTTGTACAAACATGTCTGTTAATAACAAAACCCCACAGGAAGAGCTAGGCTGTTACCTCTTAGCACAATATTTTATTAGCAGGCCACTGAGCCTGCTATCATGGCTGACTTTTAAAGTAAGACCGCAGGAGGTAATATCTGATTTTAAATTACTTTATGAAAGGGTTTATGAAGCAGGTCTGATTTATGGAAATGTGAAACTTCAATTACTGCTTGCCTTCTAGCTGGAGACAGACCAGTACAGATTCCTGAATGACTTGAGGAGGGATGTCCAGAAGGAAGTGGGATTTGATGCTGTAATGAGAGTGCGCACAAGCACAGGTGGGTTAGCATGGATGAATCTTAACAAATTGACCATTTCAAGCACGTCTCATGGGAAGAAAAAGATTTTCCTATAATTTAAAACATGTGATGACTAGGTTATCCCAAAAGCTCTGCTAAAGCTTTGGAATTGTAAGACTTCTGTTGAGACTGCAGAGATCCGTGCTGAAATCTGTCAGCATAACTTGGTGTCAGGGTCCAAAGGCTTCCTGTCTTGTTCTGTTGAAAATGGTGGTTCATGTTGGGTTTTTCCCTCTTTCAGGTATTAGAGCAACTGACTTTTTTGGAGCTTTCTACATGAGCAACACAACTGATGTAGAGATGGCAGGTTTGGACTGTGATAAAACAATCACAGTGGAATTCAAGCATGATGATAAATTGAGTGAAGACAGTGGTGCACTCCTTCAGGTGAGGGGAGCAGCTTTGTAAAAGAAATGAGTTGACAATTGAACTGAATTATTAGTCATTTCTTCAAGGAATTGTTTGTTATTTCTTTCTTCACTTTACCATACCCTTGACCTTCCAGTATACTTGTTCTGAGGGTGACCTAGATTGCTTCAAACTAGTCCTGTTTTCTAAGACCGGGTCCCTTAACCCAACTGCTAATATTGCTGCTTGCTACCTTTCACTGACCCTAATTCTTAGCAAATGCTTTTAGCTTATTGTCCAAGTCTTTTACATAGTTACCTTATTTGTTTATGCATCTCAGTCCTAGCTTTTAATGAAGTATACTCTAACCCTGCCCTTCTTACTGTAGCAGGACCTCATTTCTCTGTCTCCTGGCACTTTTGTCTCCTGCAGTGTGCTCTGTTGTATACGAGTTGTGCGGGACAGCGACGACTCCGCATTCACAACCTCTCCTTAAACTGCTGCACGCAGCTTGCGGACCTCTATCGGAACTGTGAGACAGACACCCTCATCAACTACCTGGCTAAGTATGGTAAGGGTGAAGATGGAAACAAGAATTGCAGCTTTTAACTGCTGCTAAAATGCCTGTTTTGTCACCCAATGACACCTGTTTATTCTTCCTGCTTCAAATGTCAGGTGGCAGCTTAGATACTTCAGTCAGTTATGGGAAAGAGCATACATCTGTGATGATAGTATTGCTGCTTAGGATGAGAAGTACAGATGGAGGGTGTAGGCTTATTCTTTACACAAATTTTTTTCTAAATGTTTTTAATAACAGTTTGTATTGCCAGCTGTCTGAATTCTTCCTTGTGTTTATTTTTGGGCTGTTTTAATTCATTCCTTAACTGTTGCAGAATTTTGCTCTGGCAATAGGAAATGGTGGCTTTTGTTCATAGATATGGGTTACATGTCATACTCTTATGCACTGTACCCTATTTACACTTTCTAGTTTGCACTTAAAGCCTACAAATCCAACAGAGATCTAGAGTTGTGTATGTTTATTGCCATTAAAATGAAAGAAACCATCCATTTTCAGTCCATTAATGAAAGATGGCCAGTCTATAAAAGGAGTTTTTATAGAAACCTGTACTTTCAATTATAAGTGTATTTTAAGTACATGGGAGATAGAGAGTTCTAGATTATGTAATAAAAAGGAGTAAATGAACTGCTTCAAGTTTTCAACAGGAATATGTCGTCGCTTTCCTACAAGTTTGAAGTGGGAAAAATAAAGGCTTCCATAAACAATAGATTGTTCAGATTTCCTTCGTGGAAGTAATGTTGGGGGTTTGTTGTTCATGAGCAATCACTTGACAGCCATCCATCACTTTCCTCTCTCTGTGCAGCATATCGTGGAGTCCTGAGTAGTCCAGTGAAGACTGTACGAGATGCACTGATAAACCAGTGTGCCCAGATCCTAGCCTGCTATCGAAAGAACTGTGCTAGTCCCTCTTCTGCTGGCCAGGTAAACTCCAGTGCTTTCACTTGAATCCCAGGCTCAGGAATTAAAAAGTGCTGACAGCTTCTTCCTACTTGGCATGATCAAAAAAAGTAAATTCCTTTGCTGAGCAGAAATTTGCAAAGAGGAGGCTCAGGAAAGTAGAGACACTACTACAAGTAAAACCATAGTTGAGAATGGCTTCTTGGGCATCTGTCTGGAGCCCAGGGAGCACTGCCTGGTTCAGGGATAGGTTTTATGTTTCTTTTGCAATCCATGATATAAGTAGACTATCAGCTTTCACTCCTCATGGCTGTACCACACTTTGTTGGTTCATGCAAGCCTCATTTTGTCAAACACAAGCTTATTCAGCACGACAGCTGACCAGCTTCTGTCTGCTTGTGACTTCTAGCTCATCCTCCCTGAATGCATGAAGCTGCTTCCTGTGTACTTGAACTGTGTGTTGAAGAGTGACGTCCTTCAGCCTGGCCCAGAGGTCACAACGGATGACCGTGCCTACATCCGTCAGTTAGTGACATCCATGGATGTGGCTGAAACAAATGTTTTCTTTTATCCTAGGCTTTTGCCCCTGGTGAGTAATTCAAGATATTCTTAGCACCTGAGGCTTGCTGTTGTCTCATTGACTCATGTTATGGACTGGCATTTATATTTTAGCAAGGAAAAGTGATCTGAGAAGTATTTGGGATCTGCCATCTGTTTGGATATTTCACTTAATTTTACTCAGCATTACTGCATCTTGTGAATTTCTTGGGGAATACTTACTTCCTGAGCTGTAAGCATATGACTAGTGGCAAAGAAGACACTTTTGACCCTTTCATAATCTTCTTAAAAAGTCCTAAAGCTTACAGCTTTCTGTAGTAATTTTCATCACTGCAAGGTAACTCTACGTACTGTTCTGATTTTTCGTTACCATAGTTGCTGGAATAATACTAAAAACTAATTACATTCCTACTCCAAGAGATTATATTTGAACTTGAGTCTGTCCACAGAAGCCTTGTGTTCTCTTTTGCTGACCAAGAGTCTCTGATCTGCTTCTGTGTCACTTTGAGTAAGAAAACTAAGGAAAATGCTACTTCAGTCACAATTACTGCAGTCCTATGAGTCCTAGAAATGAGAAAATCATTGGGGTCTTCGTCGCAGAAATTTTCAGGACTTCGTAAGATGTTCTTGTTTTATAACCTTTATTTTATTTTAATTTTTATTTCCCTCTGAAACAGACCAAAGCAGATGTTGACAGTGATTCCTTGCCAGCAGCTATTCGGAACTCAGAGGAGCGTCTCTCCAAGGGTGACATCTACCTGCTGGAGAATGGGCTGAACATCTTTGTGTGGGTGGGAGTCAGCGTGCAGCAAGGCCTGATCCAGAACCTCTTTGGAGTGTCATCCTTCAGTCAAATTAGCAATGCCTTGGTGAGCTGGATGGCAATGTGGGAGCTAGAGCCTATGATAGTCACCCAAACCTTAAAACAGTGAGAAGGCCAGTAGAGAAAATAGTGTTACATTTTTCATAATAGAAATAAGAGAAGCACAGATATGTGAAACTAGTAGGAATGCGGATAGTCTGGGCATGTCAGGCATGCATTTTCCTTTGCTTTTATTTGACAAGTCATATCATTAACGATGAAAAGAACAGTTGATATCTAATGGAATAAATAATTGACCTTTAATTCTGATGTCATGTTATATTCTCTTTTAAGAAGTTGAAGTCAAAGAGATAGTATGCTCATAGGGATAGGTATTTCTCTACCCTTATACAATATGCCAAAACTGCTGACTTTTGTTTAACACTGCTGTACTTCCCAAGACTAATGGGGATTGGATATCTTTCATTCCAGAGTACCCTGCCAGTCTTGGAAAACCCCTTTTCAAAGAAAGTACGATCTATTGTTGATATGCTTCAAGGGCAGAGATCCCGCTACATGAAGGTAAAAATGTCCTCTATTTGCCGCTTTAAATCCCCTTCCCTCTTACCAGATGCCTGGTAATATTGCAGCGCTGAACTTAGTAATCTTGCCAATCTCATAAATGTTATTTGAAGTTTTCAAGAATCTGAAAATAAATTTCACTCATTTTGGAGTTTTGTGCTTACCATAGTTCTAAAACTATTTTTTTCAGACCTGTTACAAAATACTACTGTATGAACCACATACATGGTATTTTCCTTCTGTTTAGAAAGGATTGAGATTTAACCCAGCCCAATTACAGAAGTCAAAGCACATAAGCCATATACGCCATGATTCTGATTATCTTTGGGATTTTGAGCCATTTAGCTTTTTGCTCTGTTTTCCCCATGGAGATTAATTCTAATAGCTACTCACTCTTGGTTTTGTTCTTGTTTGTTTGGTTTTTTGTAGTTGATAATTGTGAAGCAAGAAGATAAGCTGGAAATGCTGTTCAAACACTTTCTAGTGGAGGACAAGAGCCTGAGTGGCGGGGCTTCTTATGTGGACTTCCTGTGTCACATGCACAAGGAGATTCGGCAGCTACTGAGCTAGAGGAGTGAGTGGTGCTAGAACTCAGCAGTGACATTTCAGTCTCCACTAATGACCTGATCAGAAGGCCCAGCGCCCTCAGAAAGGACAACATAGAAATCTGTACAATTCCATAATTTTTAATACACATTGCATAAGCAGAAATCCTTTCAACCTTTCCCAATCCTGTATGAGAGATGATATATTTTCCTGGTGAGGGCTAAAAAAAAAAAAAGGCCTTTGATACCAGGTCTTTTATTTGCATCTAAATTGTTTCCTGTGCTTGGCAGGAGTTCACCCCCCACCCCACCCCATGCTCGCTAATCCTGTTGTAATGAATGTAGGTTTTTTTCAGTTCACTGTACGTGATTCAACATTGGGTGAAAAAGTGATAACTCTTCAAAACTTCTGGTAGCTGCTGTGCATTTGTGTGGGTGCGTGTGCATGCTCCAAGTGTGAAGAGGATGCACGGGTGGGGAGTACAAGAGGCAGGTCAGGTGATGGGAGCTGGAGCAGCCAAACATCTTGTGTCTCCTCTAGAGAGGGAAACATGATCTGTCAGAGCACAGATGGATCATGTGGCTGTCTGAACCAGAAAGCCATGAAAAATGAAATGCGTTGGTAAGCCAGGAGGCAGCACGGCAAATTTCTCTCCACAATCTTTCCTGTACTATAAATCGCTGTGCAGAACTGTAATGGAGTAATCACTAGTTAAGTGGGCAAAAATCAACAGCTTCTGAACAGTGTAGGGGTAGAGACAACACTTCCTGTTGCCATGTGTAGTGATCATTTCCTTCTCATTGCACGGCTCTCATTGTCCTACTCAATCCATGTTCCATGACCTCTCCTGCAGAGCTTACCTGTCTGTCAGATGGTGGTGGGAACAAAAGCTTCTTAACCTTAAGCAGAAAATACTTTTAACAAGGTGATGGGGGGCAGTGTAGGAACTGGATGATAAGGAAGTGGCCATTTTCAACCATATTTTTGTGAATCATAGCAAACAAGCAGGAGTTTGATTTATACTGACTTGAATTTGAGATTGCTTTGTACCCTGGAATACAAGGAAGGGGATACAAAACCTTAAGATTTAGCCTGTACTGTAATAGGTATTGCAAGTACCTGAATTGAAAAGGTTATTGAAAGCACCTGGGCTATAGCAAAGAGTTTCATTACTGGATGTTTATACCCTCTGCATTCTGTCTACTGATTAGCTTGCACAAAACCTTTTATAAGCCTGTTTGTTAAACTAAAATACCTCAGACAGATGAATCCATCCACTTTGGCTGCTCTGCTGCTCCATTTTGCAAGGGTGGATGAGAAGACTCCTGTGAAGAGGGAGCTAGTGTAATCAAATTCAGAATTCTAAGGGCTTCATTTATTCACTTTTGAAAGGGGGCTTGTATATTTTAGTTTGAACACTTAACAGGTGTTCTTCCAATACCCTGGAGTTTAAGCTACCAATAGCGCTAAAAGCGAAAGGAAGAATGTGGATGGATTAGAGAACATGTTATCTGGGCTTGATATTTCATAGGAGAGTCCTTGTTAAGATCAGAAAAATATCTGGCTGTGGTTTTAGTTCCATATCCTGTAGCATGTATATAAATCCATTTTTCTTCTAATGCTGCTAGTTTGTCTTCCCTCCCATCACTACACAGAAAGGGGAATATGAAAATTATAATTGAGAAACTCTTTCAAGATGTAATTGACAGAACTTTCAGCGATTTTGTATGAATGTGGCTGACTTTTTACTCCACGTACTGCCTCCAACCAAAAAATCTAGAGGATTTTTAATCAGAGAGGAAAAAAAGAACTTCCCAGGAATATAATGCGCAGCAACCACAGACTTCCACAAATACTAATTTCTAGTATTAATATTGGGGGGTGTGGGGGTGGAAATGAAATCATGAATGAACCTTTCATTTTCTTCACTTGTTTTTCCAATGCATCTTTTAATTTGTAAAGAAATAAAAATATATTAAGATGTATTTTATGTCATTGTTAGTAAATAAACACTGCTTATTTTTCCAAACCCTGTATTTTGCGGGAGGGGGGAAATGGGAAGGGCTGAAGTCTAGCTCATTGATCCTTTACAATCCAATCTTCTGCTGACCAAGTTCAGTCTTTCTTTGTTGTTGTTGTTGTTGTTATTCGCACTGAATGATAAGATTCAACAGGAGTCAACAGACAAAAGGTACTGTTTAATCGCAGTGTTACTTTATTTAGATGATTGGTTTTTGACTTTGTGCCCTGTGTGAACCTCAATTTCACAAAGAAATTCCCTCTTTTGCTAACACATCCTGAGTCATTGATTGGGTGGGGGTTTTTTGGTCTACTTAGGCAAGTATTGGCCTTACCTTGTGACAGTGTCCTTCTGTAGTCTTAACAGGGCTCATGTTTCAGAGTTAAGGGGACCTGGGTGAATTGGTTGGGGTTTTTTTGGTTTGGTTGGGTTTTTTGTTTTGTTTTTTTTTTTGCTGGGGGTGTTGCAAAAATAAAGTTTCGAGTGAACCGGCAGTGTAACTTGACTGTACCCGTGAATATTGATGTTGTACAGTTTGCTGATAACCTTATAACAAATCTGTATGAAAGCACAAGACAATCATTGCTAAATATCCAATAATACTAAATTTGCTGTAGAATATTTTTGAGATGCCTCTCCTATAGAATGTACATTATGTCCAGAATCTGCCACAGAACTGGTGTGATAATGATGGGCCTTGTGGATCTTGTACATTAATTATGTGGAGTAAATTGTGCAGCACGTGTTCCGATGTTTGTGGAAGTTGCTTTGGAGAGCCCATGTCTGGTACCTTCTCTTGGGGCCCACGTGGAGGACGCTGTGGTGCTGCTGCAGCAGGCCCAAGCAGTGCCTACACCTAACTTTTCAAAGGAAAGGAAAACTATTTCCTCTTTAACTTGTTTCTAACACAACTATAGAATACTCCTTTGCCTGGTGTCCATACTAACTAATGTCCTGTATTGTAACAGATAATTCATAAATATGAAGTAACCTCTTAAAAAGTTAATTTGAAGCTTTTAGCAACTGTAACTGAGCAACTGAGTGGTAATTCTAGAATATGTCTGTTGGATTTACATCGTGTAGCCCAAACCACTTTCCCATTTACTGAATATTTTAACACCATAGGAGTTATTCAAGGTTGGTGTAGACAAGAAGCTTGCAAGGGAGCTTTAAAACTACCTGGAGATATTAAAACCCCAACAACCAAACAGAAAATTTCTGTTAGTAAAAGGTGTTTTCTGTTCCTTCCCTTTATGGTTTTCAGTAGGAGCTAAGCTGGGCGCTCTTTCTTGTAGCAGCTGACCGCTGGCTTGGTCCAGGAGCCCTCTCTGCAGGTGCGTTCAGTGGCGGCCGGCTCTGCCTCCGGGGACAGCTCGGGTTTATCGCTGTCAGCTGCAGGTACCGCGGGGGCGGTGTTAGCACAGACAGGTGCAGGAGCGGTACAGGCACAAAGGTTGACAGCAGCTTCAGCCAGCGTACGGCGGGCTTGGGAGGGCGCTGCGAATAGGTCACCTCGTCGAGCGGCTGCAGCGAGGCTGCACACCGCCGCCAGAGCAGAGGGACGTATCGCTGCC
>VZTJ01003036.1:1034404-1050803 GCA_013397795.1 Orthonyx spaldingii
GGGCCGGCGGAGCCGTGCGGGGCCGCGGGGTGGGCGCAGGACGCCGTCCCGCCGGGCGCGGCCTTCGTCGCCGCCGCCTCGTACCGCGGGCCCGGCAACAACGACACGCGGGGCAACAAGGCGCTGCCCATCCTGCTGTGGTGGAGCGGGAGCCTCTTCCCGCACTTCCCCGGCGACACGGAGCGCATCGACTGCCCGCGCGGCTCCTGCCTCGTCACCCGCAGCCGGCGGGCGGCCCGGCACCGCCGCACCAAGGCTCTCATCTTCTACGGCACCGACTTCAGGGCGTACGAGGCGCCGCTGCCCCGCCTGCCCCACCAGACCTGGGCGCTCTTCCACGAGGAGTCCCCCATGAACAACTACGTGCTCTCGCACTCGCCCGGCATCCGGCTCTTCAACTACACGGCCACCTTCCGCCGCGAGTCCGACTACCCGCTGACGCTGCAGTGGCTGCCCGGCACCGGCTACCTGCGGGCCCCGGCCGTGCCCCTGGCCGAGAAGGACGCGTGGCGGCGGAAGGGCTACGGCCCGGTGCTGTACCTGCAGTCCCACTGCGATGTGCCCTCGGACCGGGACCGCTACGTGCGGGAGCTCATGAAGTACATCCAGGTGAGTGGGCTGAGCGCACGGGGAAGCTGTGGCGTGGTGCTGCTGTCGGAGCTGGGAAGGCCTGTCTGCCCCCCTCTGCCGCCTCGTTTTAATGGGGTTTGTTTGTCCTTGTTTTTAGCCAAGACACGAATCATAACGGGATGCATGCTGACTACAAGCTGGACAGAAAAACTAGTTGTATTCCTTCCCAAAGCGTGATCTAGACTACACCGCATGTCAGTAGGTAGGCCTGATGCGGATGTTAGTTGTGGAGCTGGCCAGACTCGGGATCAGTCACAAGCTGGGCAAAGCCTAAATAAGGTCGGTCTTGTGGACCAAGTGCTGCAAGTTGCTGAAATCTCTGGACCTTGAAGTTAGCATACAGGAAGGCTGACCATTTACAGGCCTCACTCCTGTTTGAGGAAGGCTGGCCATTTACAATCTTCACTCTTGTTTGAGGAAGGCTGGCCATTTACACACCTCACTCCTCTTTGAAAGTACAGGAGTGCAGTTAAAAGGCAGGTTGCTCCATTTTGAGAATCTGCTCCTTACCTGTGTTGTGGTAGGACCATGTTATTTCTCTGATGGCTTGTACTGCTATGGTACAGCTGATGGTGACTAGCTTAATAAAGTAAAATAATGTAGTTTCTTCCAAGCAGGAAAAAAGCATACTTCATTTTTCCTCTTAAAAAGTTTGAAGGCTATTAGATTGATTTAAAAAAAATGTTTTTAGACTTTGCCAGAAACATGTTTTTCTAGTGGTTTCTGTTGTTTCTATTGGCCATGGTTCAGTTATTGTGCAAGGCCATCATGTACTGAGTAATGAAGCAAAGATAAAAGAATTTTTAGGAAATGACTGTACTGTCAAAGTGTATGATGCAGGTTCCAGTTCAAGCATATTGTCTTGCATTTTTAGACAATATTGTTTTAGCTCCCTGCATCAGTTTGTCTCAGTCTAACAAATGGAAAAGTTTTGTCAGCCTGCTGAGACTGGCTGGAACTACATGTAATAACTGTTTGGAAAAGCACTGGGTCTCTGTTAAGTAGAAAGAGGATGTTTAAGTTGACGTAGAGGGAATTGAATGCTGTTCCTTACTTGTCAGTTTCTGGTTTATCCAGTAGTAAATACATTTTTGGGTGGAATCTCTGTGCTCCCCTCGCCCCTCAGTCTGTAGTGTGGCTACTGTTGCTTTTGAAACTCAGCACTTGGTTTCCTTTAAAGCTGGTAGAACTGGGACTCAAGAAGTAGTCAGAAGGGAAAGAACTTGGAGTGAAAAGTGAAGCTAAATTAACGTAGCTATGAACTGATCCAAGTCAGGAATTTTACAAGAACTACAAGGTCTGAAAACAAGTTCCATAGGAACAAATCACTTTGTAAAGATGCTGTTTGTTATTTTAGGTTGACTCCTATGGGAAATGCCTGCATAACCGTGAGCTCCCCAGCGAGCGACTGAGAGACACTTCTACAGCCACTACAGAAGACTCTGAATTTATGACTTTTATTGCCAGGTACAAGTTCCATCTGGCCTTGGAGAATGCCATATGTGATGACTACATGACAGAGAAGCTGTGGCGTCCCATGCACTTGGGTGCTGTCCCGGTGTACCGAGGCTCCCCAGCTGTGCGGGACTGGATGCCAAACAACCTCTCCATCATTCTTATAGATGATTTTGACAGCCCCCAAGAGCTGGCAAAGTATCTTGATTTCCTGGACAAGAATGGAGAGGAATATTTGAAGTATCTAGAGTATAAAAACGTAGGTGGAATCAAAAACCAGTTCTTGCTGGAGAGCTTGGAGAAGCGGGAGTGGGGTGTGAATGACATGACTCTGCCCAACTATCTGAATGGCTTTGAGTGTTTCATCTGTGACAAGGAGAACATGCGGGTCAAAGAGGAGCAGGAACACAAAAAGTCTCGTGGGAAAATTCCAGCTCCCAGACCTCACATAGCTCAGTTCAAGCACATGGGATGTCCTATGCCAACCCCTGGATTTGGAAGTGTTGAAGACCTCTCTGAGGGAGACAGGTAATATGCCAATATTATGCCTTTTGAAGGAAAAAAAAGGCTTCAAATAACAGGAGCTGTAACTTTAATAATGCTTTGTACTGAAAGGAACTCTTGCTATGTCTCCAGTTATATTTTACATTACGTCTTGTGGGTAGTGTAGGAGTTCTGGTAATACTGTGTAACACTGAGGCTGAACAAGAGGCTTGGACAGTGGTGTTAGCAGTTGAAAGAGGAGTGTGAGACACTCACAATATTCTGTTAAAATGCTCTGTGACCTCAGGCAATGTGGTTGTCCTCTATCTTAGCCTCTTTGCTTGGATGAGGGATGTTTTTCAGTACAGTGATGGTAAAGCACTTGGCAGCCCGGAGGCAAAAGCAGCTCTATACCTCCTTACAAAGTACTACGTTAAGAATGGGGTTGCCAGTGTTCAGTGCAGGCCTAGTTGACTCCTGTAGACTTCAGAGCAGAAGTTAGGCTCACCCAAAATACAAGACTTAATGCTGTTGTGTGTGATAAACTCTGGCTAGTGTTCAAGGAAGCCATCCCACTTATTGAGGAGAGGGACTGTGCAGAACAGAGAATAGACTGAGTAGCTTCTTGTCCCTGGGGGCTTGTGCACAGGGGTGGCAAGTATTGTGGGAGTCTCCCAGGCCTGTAGACCACTGTTAGCCATCCATAGTGCCAGTCTGTCAGCAGGGAGCCACCCACACCAACCTGGAGCAGCTACCTCTGGCAGGCACAGCAGTGTGGTGCTTGCATGAGCTACTCTATACATGCATCCATACAGGACAAGTGAGTGCTTGGGTCGTCCCAAACCTTTGGATTTTTCCACTGACAGTGTTTGAAGTTGCTGTTGATAGGAGGAAGGCTTCTTGCAGTATAGTAAGGAATGTGTGCACATTTTGGGGTGTGTATTGCTGTTATAACATGCTTGGATTCCACTGGGTTTCTCACTTTGCATTACCTGCATCAATTTCTGTATTTTTAGGCAATTGCTCAAGTAAGTGCAATCCTTTTTAAAACACTTCTTATAAACCATCAGACAGCCTTTATAAAGATAAACCCTCAGCCAAAGCCAAACTCGTCCAGATTCATAGCCATCACCAAAGATTTCAATGTTCTAATGTCAGTCTCACTGTAGTATTCCGTTAATGACTTTTTTTAAATATTGGGAAAATCTCATCCATTTCCAGAACGAACATGTGAATATATTTTATCACATTTTATATCACTTTACAGTATTTTTACTGATTTCCTACACAAAGGGATTGAGTGCTTAGGAGTGTTAAAATTAAGAGTGTTAGGAGTGTCAAATTTCTTGTGTTAGAAGAAACTGTGTTGAAAATGTGGACTCCATCTACATGCTAACCCAGAACTAAGTTCTGTGTGGATATGAATCTCTAGAAATGTTTTGATTATGTTACCCATTCACAAAAAAAAAAAAGTATGAAGAATTTTGTAGGTGCGGGGAACTACTTCATCCTATGTTTGGATGTTTTCAAAAATGGCCAAGTGAAATGAAAAGGAAAAATAAGCTTGAGATTATGCGGGTTTTTTACGAAATGCCTATTTTACAAAGCGTGTGATGTTTGCCATTGAAAAGCATTTTTCACAGAACAATTAATTTTCATATTGACTAATTGAAAACTTATACTGGAAAGTAAGGGGTTCATAATCCTTCGTTTTCTGTTGGTTGGCTGATTTAGTGGAGCTTTTTTTATAGCAATGCCTTTTCTCAGTCTTGGTAGCAAAATGGTCTTTTTCCTTGTAGTGTGCTGTGCAGCACCCTACTCTGTAGAAGTATTCCTACTTTTCCATAGGTTTTCCTTTGCTTGAGCATCAGGTGGCAGTAGAGAAGTACCTGTGAAGGCACACACAGAGTGGCTGCCAGTGCCACTTGCAGGCTCAGGTGCTTCCTTCGTTCTCCACGGGGATCATCAGCAGAGAGTTTTGAACAGTTGGTCCATAATTCAAGCTACAGTTACATCCCACGGAAGTTTCTGTTCATCCCGTGGAAGTTTCTTACCGTTATTCTCCCCATTTGTAGACATCAGATGTGTCTGGAAAAATTGTTCCAGGGAAGCTTTTACATTGACTGCGGTTTACTTTATAAACGTATGTGTCCATAGCTTCCAAGGCATAATCATGGGTATTTCCTGTGAAATACAGTGGTTTCTATCTGATAAGCATCTAAGCTTTAACCATTTTTATTTGCAAAATGGAACGTGATTACTTAGAATTACAGGTGGTGTGACAGTAGCATAAAATTGCCATCAAAGCATTAGCTAAACATGCCCATATTTTGTCTGAGTTTGACAGTAATGTTATTTAATAGTGTGATCAATTTAGATGATTGCCTGCTGAGCCAGTCAATGGAGTGTTGTTACTTTAGAAAACATTATTGTGGAAAAATGATACAAATCTAGTGGGGATACAAGTGATAGACTATGCACTTGTAGTCTATCATGCAACGTGCAAGGTCTGGCTATAAACACACACTGTGACTTGTAGTTCTGGAGCCTTCTGAACTCAGAAGACAGCAAAGGAGTTTGTTAGAGCATATATCCAATTACAGTAAGGTTGTACTATGCATTTGCATGCTCTGTAACCCTTATTCCCAGATGTAATTTGTTTTTTGGGTTGATAGCTGTGCTGAACTGACAGAATGCTGCTGCAATCATAACCTCTCTCTGTGTAGGTGGCATATGTAGCTGGAGCACAATTCCACCTTTAGCTGTATGTATAGAGATCTGGTTTCTAAATCCTTATGCTTGCAGCCTCACTTCTGTTTGCACTGTTGGGTTTCACACCCAAGTGACCTTAAGGAAAAAGGCTGTAGAACAAGCAGTTGGATGTGTCAGGTTATGGGCAGTCACTACAATCTATTGAATTCCTAGCTGCTTTGTACAGAAAACAGTGAGTTGCAGTGCTGCTGCTGAGTCTAATATCTGTTTAGGATAAACCAGACTCTCCAGTTATTCTTGATCTCCCACCTTTGTAAGAGAAGTGTTTGGTTTGTTTCATTGATAAGGGCTCAATTTTCAAAAGTTGGATGTTTGAGAATGTAACTGTAAGAACACTACGTGACAATTTCTTTTCAGTTACCAAAAGTTTTCATCTGTGGTGGCATAGGAAAAGAAAAACCAGTGTGCCTTTGATAAAGGAATTGTGAAACCATCATGGTTTTGCTAGTTTCATTTTATGTTGATTTCACAGTTTATTTTTTGTGAGAAAAGATGTTAGTCTATCAGATTTGCCAAGGGTACACTGTAGGATGGCCCTTGCAATAGAAGAATCTCGTAATCATCCAGGCTTAAAGATAGATCTGTATCTCACAGTAATAATGTTTCAGGTGTGTGTAGCTGGTAGTTTCTGGTGATTTGTACAGTCCTGCTCATCCTGGGATACTGATTTTTCCCAATTTGCAGAATTAGAGTGGAATTATTTTCTTAAAAGAAAGAAGAATAACAGCAATATAAAGTTACTTTCGATAAAGTCTTCACTTGGATATTGGAATTCCTTTTGGTGTTGTTTCTGTAGAGTTTGGAAAATGTTTTCTTTTGTTCTGTTCCCTGCTGCCACTTAGTCTTGGGTCTAGTACTTTATGCAAGAGACTCATTTTCCAAACTTGTGCCCTTATTCAGTGCTGTAAAAAGCAAGTAACTCATGTTGGCAGTCCTTAAACGGAGGTTAATGACTTTAACTGGTAGGCAGTGTGATCTCACAGTGCATCCAAGTCATGCATTTTACAAGGGAACCTTTTGGCAGATACTTATTTTTTAAAGCAGAAGTAAGCCTCTGTCTGTGATCCTTCACATTACAATCTGTGTTAAAAGTTTTGTTTTGGGGTCTGTGTTGGTGTTCTCTGCAGAAATGTGCCATCACAGGTGGTGCTGCTGACCACAGAAGCTGATTCCCATGGGGTACAAGCTGTTTGCCACTGCACAAGGACAGGCACTGGGATGTGTTGTGGATTTCTTTCGGCCTTCCTGGAGTCATGGGCAAGATCTGCTTCCAGGCAGTGCAGCACACTGGATTCAGGGTGTGGTGTACAGAGGGAAGGCAGGAGCCACTGTACTTATTTCTGGGATTTGGAGGGAGAAGAAGCAAAAAATTCTGTGTATAAGTTAACAAGTATTGGGTAATTCATATGGACATATTATAAAGAGCAACATATTTGGTCCTTTTTTCCAAAATCTGTGATTTGTTTCTGGGTAGCAGAAATAATGGAGAAGAGATAAATAATTGGCCTACCTTGACATAACACAAGTGAGAGAAGTAATCCACGTGAGCATGAACTGGAAGAGAATTGCTGAAATTTGCAGTGATACAGTCTGTACTATGAAAAGTTTGAGACTGCATGCATTGAAGAAGAGACAGCCCACACTCGGCCATGTAGTCTGGAGATAAAGAATAGAATCTGTGTTGAGGAATAGAATGATTTTTGTCTCTGTCATGTGTAACCTGAGTTTGTAATCGTTAAAATGGATTATCTGAAAAAAAAGAAGATTTTTAGGTGGTTATATGCATACTGGCCAGGGAAAGCTAATCTCAAAATCATATAAGGACTCTCTGATAGATTTTATTTTAATAGAAATTTTTATTCTGTGCAATTAGTAATTTAGTCTCTGTGGTTAACACAATAGTATGTGCTGATATTTCTGGATTGTTGTAAAGCTAACAGTGAATTTACATTTGTTGTAGTGAATTTTCAAAGCAAGCTTCTTTAAATGACTTGGAGCACAGTGACACAGTAACAACATACTTTGTTATGACCATCTCTGGGCCCATTTTCCTCTTAAGGGAAAGAAAAATGTGGTTTCAGTGCTATTACAGCTGCAGACTAATTTGGTTTTTGTAATTGTTTGTGATGGTGTCTCTTTTTTTGTTTCAGCTGGAAAGAAATGTGGCTGCAGGATTATTGGCAAAGCCTTGATCAGGGTGAGGCCCTCACTGCTATGATTCATCGCAATGAGTCTCATCAGGGAAGATTTTGGGACTACATGCATGAGATTTTTCTCAAGAGGACGAGGCAACATTGACCTGTCTTTGTAAGAGCTTGATTTGAAAATTGCATTGAAAGCTGAGACTGTGAATTCTTACCTCACTTCAAATGTTTGCCTTGAAAAAAACAAAACCAAAAAGCCTCTCGCAGAGACAGTTTTTTCTGGTGCGTGAAGTGAGTACGTTTCTGTTATGATTGGATTTCAGCAGTGGAAATGTTAGCAACTCTGTGGTGTGATGCCACTCCTGACTTGCAGGTGTCAACATGTGGTGCAAAAGAGGAATTTACTATCCTTTTGCATTTACTATACTTACATTGTGTCTTACATGACTTCAGGCTCTTGCTCAAGTGCCCTAAGATATTTCAGGGATTTTTTAAGTCTTCAGAATATTAATTGTTTTTTAAAGTATTTTATCAGTCACATATTCTCTTCATTAAGATATACTTTTAGCTGCTATTAACAAATGGCTTTTCCAGTGAAGGAATTACACAAGACACATCTGTGAAGAGCAATCATGCCTTATGAAATTGCTGCAATAAAGTCTCTTCTCCCCAGGTAACATGCCTCAAGTACTCCTCCTTTTCAAGGTAACTGAATAAATACGGGCAGGTCACTTTACACGTGGCCTAATTTACCTCTTTTGCTGACTTAGCAGAGGATATGTACAGTGGGATGGGAGAAGAAATTATTTAAGTTGTAACTTTCAACAAAGTATTTCACACCAGAAAATGTATTATCTGGTATTGTGTAGAACAAAATAAAATTTGTATGCTTTGGTTCTTTTAAGTTTCCATCGAATCTGAAATCTGTAATCTTGACTTATTTTTATCTCCTTAATACAGGCAATTCAACGGTCTTGCATTTGTTGCTTTTGAGTGTGTGCAGCTTTCTGCAAAGGCAAATACATTTTAACAATGGTGCCTTTCCAGTGGTCTCTGCAGTTTGGATAAAAGTCTTGGAGTCTTTTGGAGTATGCTGAAATGGGTGATCAGAACCAGGTGCACTGAGATGGTTTTGTATCTCTACCAAATCTTAATACGTTGTGCTCCTGGTCTATGACCAGGGTTCCTAAGTGACAACATGTGGATAGATCCTCCTTGCTGCACAGCCTGTATTGCTTACCAGTATAAATAAACTCCACTGTTCCCTGCCATAGGGGGTATCTTTCTGAAATAATTGATCTTGCAGTGGAGGGAAACTAATTAATTTAGTGTCACAAGTTTAAAAGCACAGGCAAATACAGCCACACTGCAGTGATGTCTCTAATGGTATAATGCTATTTTCTTTCTCCATTTCCCCTCCTCCTTCAGAAGTTAACTACTGACTCAAGAGCCAGAGTTTATCTGTGCCTAAAGACAGATTGTTGGTAATGAAAGTCTACAGTCTGTCTTTTAGTGTAATTACAGTGTAATTTGATTTTGTAAGGCAGTTTATGCATTGCTTTGGGTAGTCTGATGTCTGTCAGTAAAAGTTAGGAACAGCAGTGAATCTACATTCTCTCCCTAATTGTCACTTTCTATTACTTAGTGTTGTATGGATCACTTAATATCTTTTTCTTTCCCCTCAAATTCCCCTTCATAATGTTACAGATATAGTATTATAGGTGTAATACCAGTTTAGGTAATGATCGTCTCAATGTTTGCCTCTCAGGTGACATAAAAATATTGCCATGTTAAAATCAGGGCACCTTTACAGTGAAGAGTTTGTACTCATGACTATCACTGCATTTTGATAAATGTGGAAAATGCATACACTATACATTGTTCTCACCTAATTGTTTTTAGGAGAAACATGGGTTTTTATCTCTCTTCTCTAATAATAGTAACAAGTGATTGTTCAGCTAAAATGCATTTATCAGTTTAAGTTCCTTTTTTTCAGTTATTTGGGAGACATGAATACGTAAGAATAGATCTGAATTAATTGTTAAACTGGATTACTCAAATCAGATTAAAATTACAGATATGTATATTCAGGATTGAAGAGGCCACAATGTGCTACTTTAGTTCTGAATATTGACTTCTACTAAACAAGTTAATGATATTTAAGTAAATTGTTTGAATTAATGCCTTCAGTTACTTCATTTCATGTTTCTGTATCGAAAATTATTCAGTCTTCTTTAACTGCATTCTCTTAATTAGCTATATCTCAAAACACTTTCTTATTCAATTGTTTGGTGAAATAGCCAGGAGGAGAAATTGTGATCTTGCTTTTTGTACTAAATATAAAAAATAAGAACCAGGTACTAGCACATGCTGCTTTTACTATTTTATCCTGTAATTTCAGTAGATTTTCCAGAAGTGCAGCATTTATAATAATTTCCAGGTCTTTATTATAATTTATCTGTTGTTGCCAAAATTAAACATGCTACATGTAATGTATTGTCCTCACAGGAGTAACAGGAGGACGTACATAAGTATGTGCATCAGCACCTGCTTAGTCCTTGATGAGTGATGTCCAAAGCCCCATTTTGCCTTCCTGCTCAGCAACATGAGCATGTTACTCAACTAACAATAGCATTGAAGATATGGTGGTACAAGATGAACAGTAGCTAGCAAAGTAGGTAAAAATGTCTTCCTTGGAGCCCTGATTTATTCATGTACTAATTCACAACCAAGCATTCCTTCACCACTATATACTTTCTGTACTCATTATAGTGCAATCAACAGTCAACAAGGTTATATTGTTAGTCCTGCAGGGTTTGTTTGCTGCCTTGCTCTGTGTCTGTACTACAGAATGCTGTTGCTTTGAGCTTGATGACTTGCCAAGCACGAGTATTTCTGGTTGTTGTCTGTCTTCTTAACATGGGTATGAAAGGAGTATAGATCTGAAAGTGACTTTATTACAGATATTCTGTGGGTTTTGTCTGTTTTTCAAAGTACAACTTTCAGTCTGTAGTTGAGTCACAAGTCATTTGATAGCTTTCTCTTCTGAATTTTTAGTGTCTTCCTAGGTTTAACTATTTTTTACAGTCTTAGAGGTGGTGAACTTCTCAAAAGGTAATGGGTATTAGCTACCACTCTTAGCTGTGAAGCTCACTCAAACCTTGTTTTATTTGTATCTGCAGTAGTAGATCATACTAGCTTTATCGATGTCACAATACTTCCATGATTTATAAACTGTGTTGCCTCTATTAATATAGTCAATTTATTTCACCTTTTATATACAGTGTGCAAGAATTAAAGCTGGAATATTTATTCCAGTGCATAGTATGAATACCCTGTGTAGCTGCCAGGCAAACTCTGCAGGGACAGGAGAGGTGGGAATTCTCCCCAGGTGGCTAAAGAGTTGTGGTTGCAGTTGTGTTCGAGGCTGCTGACCGACCTTCACAGCACCTACTGCTCTGCACAGCAAGGACTGCAAAATGTTGAGTAAAGGTGGTTCTATCACCATGGCTTTGCTTTCATTCTCTCCTGTTATTTGGAGGAGAGAGGAGCAGAAGCTGGGTCTCATACCCTTGAAGAGTTCGCAATTCATTTACTTAATAATGCGTTTGAAAGGATTGCTGTATAGTGCCAACAAGTACTGCCAGTCTTAGCCAAAGTGATTCAATTTACCCTCCTAGTTATCTTTCTACTAATGCAAGTGTGTGAATGCAGACAAAGAGGAAGGTCACTGCAGCATTATTATTTTGGAAAAAGGTTCCTGATTTCTGTTCTTGGCTGCCAAGTGGATTTTTCACCTCACTGGTTTAAATCCAAACAATCTAGGTGGTGGCTGAATGTCATCACTCATATTGTGACTACTGGAAGGTTATGTGATAGTCAGACTGAACATGATAGATTCAACATTTATCTTAATCATGTTCTTACAATGCAGGTACCCATATTCATAAAAACTGAGACTAATCAGAAATTTATCAAAGATACCAGATATTGAAGATGTTTACCTGTGTAAACGCTTTGGCAGGATCCTACAGACTAGGGTGAGTGACTTCACTGCTTGTCATGCATTGTGCCTGTTTACTGTGTGACTAGAGGGAGGCTTTCAAAGCTGTCAGGATAGCTTTACTCACTAGCATTAATGTTCTAAAAATAAATATCTCCTCATTACTGCTCACATGAAACACCAGTAGATTCTATTGATGCTGTGTCTCAGAATTGACTTGACAAGCTAGGACAAGTTTATGCCCTCTGAGAGATGAGAGAGGAGAAACAAGTGTCTGAAGGTTAAAAATCTAGCAGTCCAATGCACTGCATTGACTGGACAAGCCACAGTTCTCATTTTTCTGCTAAAACTGACACCAAGTGCTGCCTATTTTTTCAGTAAGAAGCTGATTATTTTATTTACTGAACTGGTAGTCTGTGTTTTCTGTCCCTTAGCAAGGACTGCAGTGTGTAGGAAGCAAATAACCTCACTGAAGAATATTGATTTGACCTAACATAAATGATTTCTAGAACTCAAAAGGAGTTCAGAAAGAATTGCCTTTTCTTATTTCAGTCACTATAGTAATTTTCAAACTGAAAGATTTCTGGGTCCTCTCTGATAGTAAGTTGAATGAGAACCAAGCAACAGGGGATGTGTGTGTTTAGAGGGAAAGGAGAATGAGCTGCTTTCTCTGGAAATGGTCTGTGAAGTGCAGCAGCAGCTGGAGAATCACAGCAGAAACGCCCCTCTTGCACTTTGACAGAGGGTAGTTTTAAGTGGTGTGGAAGAACAACTCATGAAGGACTGGGAACAGGATAAATTGAATTGGAACTCAGCCATCAGGGACATCAGAGTTTTAAGAGGCACTGCTGTGTTAGACAAACAGCCATCTGCCTCACTGTCCTGCCACATGCACTCTGCAGCCATAGTCCCAAGAGAGCCACTCCCTTAATCATTAGTTGTCATCTATTTGGTTGTATTTGATCAAGGTTATTAATGGATCTCCAGGCACATTCTGGGAAGTTGTATTAATTAGAAACATACAGGGTGGCAGGTTCCTTCATTCTGCCAGGAGACCTCTACTGACAGGTAGAAATTAATCAGAGAAAAAATCCTTTTAGTGATATGACCAACTGAGCCAAAGCATGCGTCAGGCTTTCACAAACTGTACTCCTCTTTATGGTTCATTGTCTCAGAGCTGGCAGTGAGAGACAGATGGCCCTGCAGAGGGATTAGGAAAGATGGAGATGAATGGAGCTGCAGGATTTGTTCCAGAGCTGTGACACCACTAGCATCTTAATTTGTGTGCTGTTAAATACATTCTTTACTGCAGGCAAACTGCATTTAATGCCCAGTTGTCTCAGCTAGAGGTGGTTCTGGGGATCTCAGAATGGATCAGAGCAGATGATGATACTTTGTGGTATCTCTGAGCAAATAAGGAGGCACAGGTAATTTGCAGTGGAAATGGGCCGAATTTCCTAGATCCTGGGAGTTAGGGGTTAGGGATGGCAGCTCAGAACTGCTCAGGTAGACAGAAAAATGCAGGGCAGCTGATCTGATTGAGATAGCACAGAGTAAGGACTGTCCTTGGAGTTGGGATAGGGTGTGACGGTGTCTGGTTGTGCATGCATGAATGCATTGTGCTAATAAGAGCATTAAGTGCTGATACTGTCCAAACACAGTAGCTCAACAGGCAGGAGTCAAGTCTGAACTACCTGGAATCTCAGCAAACTGGTTAATTCCACTACTAAAGTTAAAGTGGAAGTGCTTTAAATTTTAAGGCATCTCCAATTAAATTGGTTTAAGGAGGTCAGGGTGAAACGGATGAGAATAAATTGTGGTAGGTGAGGGCACTATGAACTGGTATGAGAAGTGGTGTATTCAGGATAAATTTGTGTGAATTTACTGGAATTTACTTGAAAGCTGGATCCAGGCAGCTCAAAAAGACATAGATATCAACTCTATTCTTTTTTCTCAGTACAACTGATTTCTTAGCCTCATCCCCTGACTGATTTTTAGGCAGTATCTGGAGGTTTTACATAGCTACACCAGAAAGTGAAGAATACATGGTGTAATTTCTCACCTCTTAAGGAGGTGTTCAAGATAACAGTCTCATTTTAAGGGTATATTTTACCACATCATTGTTAGCATTGTATTTAATTGTGGCATAGCATTTACTGTAGCATCATACCTGGCCCTTATTCAGTTGGGATATATATTTCTTTCATATCCAATATTAATAGTTTAAGCTCTGTGGTTTATTTTGATTTTGACCAGCTGAAATGCAAGCTAGGATTCAGCTTTAAATATGTTGATACAAGAAAAAAATCTTGTAAATGCTAATTAGTGAAAGTTAAACTTTTACATGGCTTCTGTAGTTGTACGTTCAGGATTCACAGTAAAACATCTGTGGGGTTCACTGTTAAGGGAATTTGGTTTCTGACTGTCCCTATAAAGTCAGCACTTCTGTCCCACCCATTAGTGACTTGGTGCTATCAGCTATACAAAATGTAGGCTGTAGAGAGACTTGGCTATTGAGTAACACCGCCCTTTTGTAGTTCCGCATTCTCCCTCAAAATTAATGTGTAATTTTAGAAAATAATGTTTAATAATAAAACTGTGTCCTGCTTCAGACATCTCTGCATGGTGTGTGCAGACACTATCATGTACCTTATTCTGTCTGCTTGGGAATTTCTTAGGCTGATGCTCCAATACCAGACTGAATGCAAAAAAAAAAAGTTCTAATGCAGATGGCAGTAACTTACAGGAAGCTATTACAATTCTCCTTGTGTAGTTTGCCTTTCTATTTCTCAGCCTCCCCTCATCCCCCACCTCATTTTTCTTGGAATTACTTAAATGAGATCAGCTTTTGAAGGTGAAAGGACTTGAAGGTGCTGCTACCATTAGCTAATGTAATTTGGAAAAAGGGAGGCTGATTTACAGGGAGTGCAGTTCAGCTTCTCTTACGTCCTAGTGCTTTCCTCTTCCCTTGTTACTGCTTCTGTGCCAATCTAGTTATGCATTGCAGGAGGCAAATGCAGCAGGGGAAGGTGGGTAGCTAGAAGTAAGGTAGAAAGTAAGGGTAACTAGAAGAGACAAAACCAGGAGTAGCTGAACCTCGCATGAACTGGAATACTGAAATGTACTTCACGTCCCTGTCTCAGATTTGCAAAATCTCCATTGTTTAGAGTTGCACAATGCAAGTCCTCTGGCCTGATTTGAAGGTGTCAGCCGGTTTTCTTTCTTCTCTACTCATAGTCAAGCTCAAAGGATAGCTTGTTTCCTGACATTTTGGGAAAAATGGAAATAGAGAAACATCCTGCTTATCAAAATGTTTCAGAACTTCCAGTAAAAGTGTTGAATTTGGACCTTAAGAGATGACAGTTTACTCCTAGAAGAGAGCTATAAGAAATCTTTTTACTTGAAAATGTCTTCTCAGCTCTTTAATTGGGACTCTAAGTATATACACTATTTTAAAAATAACACAAAAATAATTACAGAATTGGATATACCAGGATTTATTGTCAGTAGATGCAGTAAATTCTAGTAACCATATTGAGAATATTGTAGTATAAGTCTGGTGATGTTTAGCTCAAGTTAACAGAATTTCTGAAGTCTCATTAACTTCCTTGACTAGGGAAAGCAGAGTGCTTTGGGTTTTTTGTCTAGGACAAAACATTTTTAATTCAAATCAGTGTCCTGTGAGGGGGAGAAAAAAAAGAAATTGCAAAGAAAAGCTTCTTTGATTTGGCCTTCTGTAAATGGTCAGAGGACTCCAGCTGTTCTGATACAGGGGTAAAATGGCTTATTCAGGAACTGCTCTACAACAAGGATCCAAGTGCTTTGCATCCCCAATGTTCGGCATCTAACTCCTCAGTTTTCTGCATCCATCTTGTCCCTCCTGCTGTGCAGAGACCTGTTTGTATCCCAGCCCTTGGAATGTTCCTTTGCCTTCTGTATTGCCTGCCTTTTTCAGCTGGGGACATAAGCACTCCAGAACCTGCCAGATGAGTTGAGGACTTTCAGGATCTAGGGAAGAAACTTCTGGGAACAAGAGGTTTTTTTCCACCACCAAGTATGAGGCTGTGGGAATGATGCTACCATTTTGGAAGCAGCAGTTTCAGTGTCCTCTTGGAAGGAACAGTAGGAACAATGCAGGGGAGATCCAACTGTAATGTAACGGAGGGAATTGAGGGGCTGAGAGCTAAGTGATGCGAGTTTGAAGCACCAAGAAGAGTTTCCATACAGAAGCTTGAGAAGAGACAAGTGAGAGCGACCTCATCCATGTCCTATGGTATCTGAGGGGAGAGCACCAAAAGGATTGAGGGATCCAGGGTCTTCTGAGTGGTGCTGGGCAATAGGACAAGAGGCAACGGGCAGAAACTGATGCACAGCAGGTTTCACCTGAACATGAGGAACAACTTTAGTGTGCAGGTGACCGGGCACTGGAACAGCCCAGAGAGGCTGTGGGGTCTCCCTCGCTGGAGATGCTCCATAAGAGTCTGGATGCAATCCTGTGCAATGTGCTCTGGGACCCTGCTTGAGCAGGGAGGTTGGAACACATGACCCACTGTAGTCCTTTCCGACCTCGCCCATTCTGTGATTCCTTTAATTCCATCTGAATTACTTGAAACAATCATGATTTCTTCTGCTCTGACTGAAGTGTGTTTGCTGCTTCCTTTGTTAGTTTTGCCGCAGAAGGAGCTTTTTGGTGCCGATTGTTGCGACAGTGACTGAGTGGTTCCGCCCGAGGCGGAAGCTGTGGGGAGTGGCTCCATTTCCCCGGCCTCTCCCGTGCCGAGGGCGGGCCGGCCCCGCCTCAGGACGCCCTGGCGCGGACATGGCGGCGCCCGCCTACCCGGCCTGGGTGACGCGCTGGGTGTCCGGCCAGTGGCGGAATAAGAAGCGGCCCCCGGCGCTGCGCCCGCCCCGG
>VZTJ01003036.1:1050837-1080847 GCA_013397795.1 Orthonyx spaldingii
CGAGCCGCCGGGAGCAGGCGACAGGTGAGCTCCCGGCGGCGGGGAGCGGTGGCGAGGGGGAGCCGGCGGGCCCGGGAGCGGAGCCGCCGCTGTGCCCCGGGCAGGGCCGCGCTGCTGGCGGGGCTCGGCGGTGCCTGGTGCTCCGCGGCGCAGCAGAGCGGAGGGGCCGCGCTGGGCCGTGGAATCGTGCGCGCGTTCTGTGGGAAGGATCGCTTTGTCACACTGCAGCCCTGAGTTTGCGTTGTGTGTGAGTCAGGCACGTTGTGTCTTAGCATTGCCTTTAGCTTAAAAATTCAGTGGGATGCTGGATGGCTGCAGCGCTTTGCTTTCTGTTAGCAACAACTTCTCTACCCAAAGCAAAGCTGGGATCTTTAGTTTTGCATTTTCTCAGCTGCCTCTGCCCCATCTTAAACTTCTTTGGAGTTTTATACACTGTGGAGGTTAAAATCCCAAACACCTGATATTTCTGGTTGTGTCTTTCCCGTCTAGAGGCAACGTGCATTACAGAGATGTCGGTAATGATGGCCTGCTGGAAACAGAATGACTTCAACGACACAGCCTGTGCTGAGGAGATCCGGATGTTCTATGACTGCGTGGCAAAGGCACAAGTAATTAAGGCCTCTTTTATGTTCTTAAAGGCTAGTAGTAGGGAAGGAGGAAGCCTCCGGTCATTTTCTGTGTGCCAGTAGGAATAATGTTCTCTGAACAATTTGATTGTGATACATTTGAGCAACTAAGAGCAATGAATCTGGTGAAGGATCTAGAGAGTCCTACAAGGAGGGGCTGAGGGAGCTGGGTTTGTTTAGTCTGGAGGAGAAGAGGCTTGGGGAAGACCTTATTGCTCTTTACAACTACCTGGAAGGAGGATGTAGCCAGGTGGGGGTCAGCCTCTTCTCCCAGGCAACTGGTCATGGATGAAGAGGACATGGCCTCAAGCTGTGCCAGGGGAGGTTCAGGCTGGACATCAGGAAGAACTTCTTCACTGAAAGGGTGTTGAAGCACTGGAACAGTCTGGCCTGGGAGGTGGTGGAGTCACCATCCCTGGTGGTGTTCAGGAAATGACTGGACGTGTCACTGGTCTAGCTGGCAAGGTGGGGATCGGTCCAAGGTTGGACTTAATGATCTTGGAGGTCTTTTCCAACCTGCTTCTGACGTTGAAGGCTAGACATTTTTGAAAAATAAATTCCATACTCTTTGGAAATTAGAGGCTTCTGATGATATATTATATATGAACATATTATGATCATACTATGTGATAAGCTTGAAATAAAATAATTTTTGAAAATGTACTATAGGTAAGTATATGTACTAAACTTGTCCTTAAACTGGTTTCAGATTTCCATTTTCTTTCAGTAACAGTGTCATCATTTAAGTAGTTATTTACTGTTGCTGTTTGACAGCGTAAGTGAAAAAATACCCACAGTTTATTTAGTAGATGACAAAAAATCAAACAAAAATCAAATAATAACAGAAAGTAAAACAAAAAAATCTGGGTTGTTACTAAAAGTTTATATCATCATTAACTAAGAATATGGAAGGATATAATCTTGCAAGATGTCAGTCATTAATTGCATGATCTCAAGGCCATCAGCTTGTGATTATTGAACCAAGTGCTATGGTAAGTGTTCCTTAAAGAAATAGCATTTTTCTGAAAGAAACATCTCCATAAAATTAGTAGTAGTCTCTGGGAATGAGCATCAACTCTGCAAATAAACAGACGTAAATATTTTGAGGATTTTTTTTTCTCTTTCAGAAAGAGCGTGAGAATCAAAATGAGGACACCCTGTCATCCAGGGGAAACTTTCCTTCAAGCAAAGTCAACAAGCTTTTGAAGAGGTTTCCTCAGATCACACGTTATGTATAAATACACTTTACGAAAGGGACTGTGGACAAGCAATTAAAGTTGGAGTCTTTGTCAAAAAAGAGAAAAGTCAACTTGAGTGACTGTTTGATGTCAAGTGGTGTGTGGATCTTGACCCCGCTTTTGATTCCAGAGCAAAAACCACTCATCCTGAGTATCAGCTGAGTTTTTCATAAGACTCTTGGGTCTTGCAGTGTTAGGATTTCTGTAGTGTGTTGTTTAACTACCCTACTCAGGTCCTCACTGTTAAATAAAACCTCCTAGGCATACATGTAAATGTATTTCCTAACAGGAGGTGACATGCAAGCTTCTTGCCTAGCTCTGGAGCTGCTGTCAAAGTGTCCAGGCTCAAACACCGTGTCAACTTAAAATTGGTAGTAATCTAATGGCTCATACTCTTACATGTGTATATACACAATTTAGTGCCTCTTGAAATTTTTTTAATTCCCACTGCTATATAAAAAGGCTGTAGAATTTTTAAAAAATGTCCAGCAAAATACCTTGTTAATACATAATACATAGTGTGATACATAAGTATCAAATATAACTTTTAACATAGAAGTTTGTGGTTTAGGCCCTCTGATTTGCAGGTGGGACAGGTACGGTATCACATGAGTTTGATTATTTTGTCTGTACTGTAATAAAGCAAGACTGGTGTTTGACTTGGGCAACTCATAATTTACAACAAAATGTTTCATTGTTCTTTGGTAAAAAAAAAACTAAAAGGGGGAGAGAAAGTTCAAGCATGCACTGATAATTGAAATAATGTAATTAATTTTTGTTTTGACTGGGGGGAGGTGGTTTCCATTACAGTACCACAAAACTACAGGCAGGTTCCTGGCACCAGTACCTAATTGGTGAGAAAAATGAAGTGTCTCAGAGAACTAATGCTATAACCATTTATATCAGTAATTCTTTTGGATGTGTAGAAACATCAGAGTAAGAGGGGAGTCAGGCACACACTTGTGTGTTTGCCCATGGGTGGCTACAGAGTTTGTTGGACGTGAGTCCACTGGAGCCCCCAGGGTGATACCTGTTCATCACAAAGATTTTGGTCAGGTGAATGCTTTCAAGTTACTGAAGCAATTTTCACTTAACTGTTACTTACAGTAGCTCATTAGTGGATTATCCACAGGGTAGCTTATTCTTTTGTTGCTATTATGGCA
Organism: Orthonyx spaldingii; assembly: GCA_013397795.1. Taxonomy (NCBI): domain Eukaryota; kingdom Metazoa; phylum Chordata; class Aves; order Passeriformes; family Orthonychidae; genus Orthonyx; species Orthonyx spaldingii. The sequence goes on from VZTJ01003036.1 coordinate 1,053,865, forward strand.
TAATTGGGTCTTTCAGAGGACTTGGGGTCAGTAAGAACACAATATCCCCATCTGAGTTTGGGAAAACACTTTCGTTCTGTGACATTTTGCATTTTCTGTCCAGAAGACACTGTCAAAAGGAATGCTACTTGCTGCTCTTTTGTTTCTGGAGGATACAAGCTAGATTGGGAGTGAGGAGCTGATTCACCTCTGTTGATGATGATTTTTCTTCATATTAAAACTTGGAATACAAGTATAGTTTTGCATCTCTTGAGATAGCACCTGTGCTGAAGGCACCAAATTCTAGTGTCTGTGAGGAACAGTCTTACATAAGAGGCTGTAACAGAGACACTTAATACCTTTTTCTATTTTTACTTTCGAAATTTTGCACAGCTCCCACTAATCTGAACAGCTGTTTTTGGATTATACTGCTTCATGGTGAGCTTCACAAACTCAGTTGTTTGGGTTTTTGTCTAACCTTTTACATATCTGCTATCAGCTTGAAATTACTATGCTAAGGTTTTCCAATCCTTTCATTTATTGAGAGGAAGGAAACAATATTTTTCAGGTGCACCCAGGTTTTACAGTGCTTCCTTTAAAAGTACTTGAGCAATTGTTTTGCTTCTTTCGTTCTAACCAAAAACCCTGCAGTTACTGATTGTCCTTGGCAATTTCAGCTGCTGGCCATTTTCCTGTGTCTCACCATTAAGCTTATATTGGGTGTTTAAATGCATTCTGTGATGTGGTCATATTGAGGATCACTCCATTAATAGTTCATGTATGTACTCATAGGGAACAGCACTGTTCTTTTTGAGTAGGGGTTGTATCACCCCATGATGCTGTTTCCGGGGAGTAAAGAAAACTCTTCTGGTGTTGAGCACGCTGGTTAAGAACATTGCTGCAGAGACCTGTATGTGATTGCGTGGTGGGGAAAAGAATTAAACAAAAGCTGACTAGCTGTTCTACCCTCCTAAGTCGGATTTATAGGATTTAAGCAAATCTGCTGGAATTCCTTGATCTTATTCCTGTACCTTATAGCTTGACTATTATACCAGCTCTGGGTATGATTGCTGTTAACTATTCCTTTTAGGCTTTCACTGTGGAGGTAGCATTAATATTTCAGCTGGTCTTGATGAATAGTCATCCTGCCAGTTCAGGAGAAATGGGTTGAATTCCAGAGAGCCAGGAACATTTTAGAAGATGGCATTTCTTGTTCAGAAGGGTCAGTACAGAATAATCTGGCAGAATCAAGGCCGACTCTGTAGGGAATCATAGACTTACTGTAATAGAACTATGCATATATCAGGGTGAGATGGTGACTAGTGTTAAATAGTGGATTTAAGATGTTTACAACTACTTCAAATTTGCCCATACAAGAAAGTTTGGTTTTACCTTATATCTAGATACATTACTGATCTAAACTTCTATAGTTATATTGGTATAATTCCCTTTTTGGTCTTCCTCTCCACCTTGGAGAGTAGTCATGAGAAGCTTTTGAGAATCTGAGATCCACCTCTCTCGAGAAATGTCATTACATGTGCCAGAAAAACAGGGAAGTCTTGGTAAGGAGGAAATAGTTCCAAAAGAGGACCTGCCAGAGAGGAGACAACTGCAAAACCCGTTATATCTTTCCAGTTTATCATTCTTTCAAAAAGTGAATACAGGCTTGGACTTCTATTGCTTTTGGTGTACTGATCTGTGTTTCCTTTAAAATTACTTTCTCTATTAAATCACTTTATTTAGGAAAACTTTGCCTTGAGAGGGAGGCAACTTAGAATGTACTGTGAGAGAAATCCAGTGCAGGCTTCTGCTAGAGGTGTTAAACCTGTGTGTCAGAGGCCTAAACAGTGAGTGTCTCATGGGGTGGAGATCTGAATGAGCGTCAGCATCTTCTTCTAAGGAGCTAATTTCTCTGAATGCTAATAGAATTTCTGTTTCCAGTATGTCCTTTCCTTGTGTGTTCACCGAAGTAAGTGGTTCTAAATTCTAACACAGTCCCTTTTTTTTTTGTTTTGTTTTGCTCTGTTTGTGCTAGTGCTCCCTGAGCGTTAGTGTCATGTAGCATCTAAGCTATTTCCATCCTCTGTTGCCCTGATCGTCTGCCTCCCTCCCTCACTATGAGGATATAGGAGATTTGCTCCTAATTAACTGAGTGTAATTCTTGGCCAAATCCATTTCAGAAACAGCTCCTTTCTACCACTTAGCAACTCCTGTAAAAGATCCAGCGTGTAGTGAAATTTCCTTGCCTTTGATGAGTGACTGAGGATGAGGCAACACAAAACTGTCACATGAAGTGAGTTATGGGCAAAAGTGAAGGAAGGAAGGAAAAAAAAAAAGGCTTTTTGTCAAGCCAGTAGATTTTTAGCAGCCTGTTCCTTGTTTTTATGCCGAAGGTGTCTTTGGAAGTGCTACTCAGCAGACTTGGCCAGAAGTGAGCTCATTTCTTAAGGTGACCTTCACATTTCATGCTGTAGAACACCATGAGTTAATCCCTCCAAAATCAGAATATAAGTATAGGCAATGCCCATTAGACTGAGCTGAGAAGCAGCACAGGGAACGTATAAAAAAAAGATTTCTAAGATTGAACAGCTTCAAATGAACCAACTGCATTCTCAGATTTAATTTAATAGTGTTTAAAGCTTGTAACCTCAAACCCTAATTCATATTGAAGGAGCACAGTGAAAACACTAAAAACCCCCATGGGATGGGATTGTTCATGGTAATACAATAATGATTAACCCTCTGGAAAGTATTGTAGCCAATTCAGGAAAAATATAGCCCAAGGTCAAGGAGACGCTCGGTGGCAAAGTTCTCTGGCAGCAATGTCCATGATGGCAAGATACAGGGCTGAAAACTGGGAATGCACCCTGAAGAGGGCTGTGCCACCGGGGGGTTTTCCAGGGGAGATCTGGAAGCTGCTTAACGTAAAGTTTTCTGGGTCCCATTTACCTGGGTTCCAATCTGAGGAGAGCTGACCTCGGGAAGCTGCAAGCTGCTAATCGAGGAGGCAGCGGTGGCGGGGATAAAGTCCAGGTTCCTTCCAAGAAATCTAAATCTCTGGCAAATGTGCGCGCACACGCCGTTGCCTTTCCCAGTTGTTGCTGAGGGCTTTGCAGTAGGACACAGCTCAGCTCCTCGCCGTGCTGCAGCCTCTGTGCCTCGGGAAGAGCAGGAAGAGGCAGCTGCGGGAAGGAGGCATTGCAGGAGAGGAGGGGAGCGGGCGGCCGGCCCCGCCGCTGGGCAGAAGGGGCGGGGAGGCGGAGGCTGGCACTGGGAGCAGCGCGTACCTGGAGCACGGGGCAGGCTGTGGAGAGGAGGGGACAGCGGGCTGAGAGCTGCGCCCCATCGCCTGTGCTCGCCTCGCCCGTCGTCGAATGTGCTAGAGAAATTCGGGGGCATGTCCTGCTCCCTTATTTCTCTCTCCTCTTCTTCCCCTTTCTGAAGAGAAGAATCAAGGACAAAAGATGGGGAGAGGAACGGGAAAGTGACATTCTAAGATGCTGCTGGGAACTTTGATCCCTTTCCTCACATCCCTTTCCCTGCGTAGAAATAGAGAAGGTACCCCACTCCTTCCAGTGCAGAGCAGTTAGTGTGGGAAAGCAGAGACTGGCAGCTGAACGAGAATGTGATGCTTGAAGAATCTTCTGCTCACTTTGTACATGAGGGATGGGGATCTCCAAAATACTCGGGCTCCTGGTAAAGCTCTCAAGTCTGCTGTCCTGTCTCAGATGTGTGGAGGTAAGAAAAGGTTATTTTTCTATCTCCTTGTAAGAAGTCATGTGGATCATCACTGTAAGTGGATCTTGTTATTACGTGGATATGTTTTCTAGAGCATTTAGGCAGCTGTGGTCTCTGGGAAGGACTGGGGATTTTGGGAGAGATTTGTTTCATTGTGCATGTGAAATTCAGAAAAAGAAACAAACCAGGAAAGCAGGATGCACAAGGGCTTGCAGATGCTTTGGCTTGGGTTTCCAGTATTTCGCAGGCACTGCAGTGACCCTGGCAGGAGAGATCCTTTGTTTCTCTTCTTTGCTGATTGTCTCTCTTGCTGTTATGGACAGATGATTTGTAGCTGCACGGACCTGGGGCAATGCCTGCGGCACAGGCTGTTTGCACTGAATTTAATTGGTGGTGATGGTCAGAGTTGGGGTATTCTGGAAGCTGCTACAGAAACTGGCAGCAACTAATCTTTCATTAGAAGGGAAGCTTATTACTTGGACTGCAGTACTTTTGTTTATGGTCCAGCTCCAAGAAGAGCGGGTTTAGTCTCTCGTATATATCCTGTTATTAATCTGACCCATCCCTCCGTCACTGGCAGGCTTATGTGTGTCTGCAGGTGTACACTAAAAGCTAGGGGCTGAGGCACCTGGATTATTGGGTGCAGTCACAAAAGTACAGCTTAGCTCACTTTCTTCTCTCTGCAAAGAGCTTTGAGATCCTCAGGTAAGTCCTTCAGCATTGTTGGTCCAGAAACCATTATGTGGGCTTGCAACAGCCTGATACATGCAGATAGATGGATTTTTGGCCAAAAAGGGTTTATCTGTGCATCCCTTTGTGCATATGCACCTGAGATCTGACCTGCTGCTTCTGAACCATGTCAGGAATTCATCTTCCATATGCAGTATCCCTTTCTGACTTCTGGAGGACATTGCTGGAGCTTGGCCATGGTTGTCAGCACCTGCTGGACCACATTCATAGGCTTGATTTGAAAATTATATCTGACATGAGTAGGTGTTGTTCTTGTCAGGTTTCTGTGGGAATTATCTCTGCTTATTCCAGAAGTGGATTTGGTTTAACGACAAATTTAACTTTTCCAGGGAGAGGTGAAGCTGAAAGAGGCAAAATTACTGCATTTTGAAGAAAACCACAACCATTACCAATAGCTAGTATTCTTTAGCTGCTCATCTCTACTCTGTGAATTACAACTCTTTGTTCATATAAAAGTACTAGAAATGTTCATTAAAAATATTTAGAAACTAATTAAACTTCAAGGAGCTAGCAGAAGCATGTATAGTTTCTTCTTTTCACTCTGGGTCTATGAAGGTCTTGCACTTGCTTGCACACCATGTAGTGGTGTTGAGTGGAGATCTCTATCTCTCAGCCTGTAGTCAAGTTACAACCATAAAAACACTGCCTATAAGAGGAAATGCAGTTTTGGGGCCAGACAGGATGCTAGAATTCTGAGGACTTTTTTTCATAGTTTTTGGTTTTAGCTATTTAACCCCATTTGGATAATAATACCCTAAGCAATATCATATTTTTGAGCATTAAAAACAGAATCCTCAAAAATCCATGTTGGATTTTCTTCCTTGGATATTTCCCACTTTATACATGGATATTTATTACCATTTTAACAGGTATTCTAGTGGCATCATCCTGTCACTCACATAGATAAATCTCTGCTGCTGTGGCTATAGATGACTTGCCCTATAAATAGAGAGAGAATGAGTAGTTATTATTTTTCTTGCAGATAATAATGATTTTCTTCTACATTTTCTTTCCATAGACATCTCACTCAGACTTCCAACTCTGTTGGAAAAAAAACCAAGCAGAACCCTGTACTTAGATCAAGGGTACATCTCTGCAGGCCAGTAATTATTCATTTTGCTGTTAGTGGACAGAGCTATGATTGTATTTGAAGAGCAGCAATGGGGAGACCAGGGTGTGTTTGCATACAGCTGCAAAAAGCTGAGCTGCTTTTCAGACATGCCCATGTTTATTTCATTGGATAATCATCTCTCTGCTTTTGCTCTGTTTCTTTTCCCAGGCTTTCCTGGGATCGAAGCCCAACCAAAACCATTTGCAGAGCGCAGGTAAGAACAAGAAGTTATTAATTCAGTCACTGGGCAGATGCTTTCCTGAAGTGGTGATCTGAGACCATAGGCATGATGAACCACTGCTAGCTGGCCTTCTTTCTTTCTTTCCATCACTTCTTCAATCTTCTGTCCTGCCCCAATGTCTGTTTACCTCCTTCACCAACATGGCCAGACTACTCCTGTTGCTTCATGTTGAATGCTCTTGCAGCTCCCTGCTCCTCCCACATGTTCTTTTCCTTTAATTTCTTTCTCTGCCTTGGTCTTTTTTACATGCTTACCTTTCCTCTGCTCTAATAACTACTGAATTCTCATACACCCCCTCTGAGGGTCCCAGTTGATGCCAAGCATATGGTTTGTTTTCCAGACACTGACTTGCAACTGCTTCTTGTTTTTGTACCTTGCATTTAACCTTCAGATGTCACTTTACCCCTTCTGGGCTTGGCAGTGGCTAGAAGGAAAATGACATGATGCAAAGTTTCTTTGTACCCTTGCTCTTTGCCCCATGTGCAGAAGGGTTTTCTGAAAGTGTTGGCTTCTTTTTGTTTACTTACTGAACAGAGCTGTAAATGTTGTCCCTTTCTCAGTCTACTCTTCCCATGCTATGGACTCTAAAAACTGACAGAACCTGGGGCGTTTTTTTCCACTTTGTTATTTCAGGGTCATGAATGGAGAGTTTTCTTCTTTTGTTAAGGAACAAATTAATTATTGTATATTTTTACACTGGATGTTTCACATGGGCACTGAAACATTGGCACCTGCGCTTCCCCCAAAATAAATTCTCATTCCCTTCCAATACATTGGCCAAGTTTAGATAAGCCAGGTGATCTGCTGATGTGTATAGGGAACATACATACAATTAAATACGGTGTCATTTCCCACCTGCCTGCTTTGTACAGCGCTGCTCCAGAGTGAGTACATGTATTCCATGTACAGTAATGGGAACCGCTTCAAATTGTCATTTGTTTGGGCCCTAAGTTAACACTTTTCAAAGGTCTGTCTGGGCAGTTCATTGCTTCAGATCAGTTTGTGGCTTAGAGAGTGAGTATTACGAACATCCTTTGAGCAGCACCTTGAAGAGCAAGAGTCAGAATCAAGCAAGCAGCAGTCAAGACTGGAGCATAGGGGGTGTTTCACTGCAGACACGGGGTGTTTCCCTGCAGACACAGCTGGTGTTTCCCATGTTGTCTGAGCTTCAGTGTGTGATGCCTCCAGTGATGCTAACCCTCCCTTCCTGTGCCCAGCGCCCAGCGTGTGTGCTGTGGGACCTCTCGGGTATTACAATGGCTCACTGGCAGTCACCGAGGCTGGAGCAGAGTGTCTCAACTGGACAGAGTTCCCTGATTATGTTCAGCAGTACCCAGACCGTGGTTTGGGGGACCACAACTACTGCAGGAACCCAGACGGGGGAACGAGGCCCTGGTGCTTCTACCGGCTTGTGTCAGGGGCCATTGGCTGGGCCAACTGTGACTGTAACCAAGGTAAGGGCTGCGCTGCCTCCGGGCTCCGGCCAGAAATGTGTGCTGCACAGACTTGCAAGTGGCAGGTGGAGCACCCTGTGAAAGAAGCACAGTACAAGGACTGTTCGGAATTGTTGAAATAATTAGTACTAGAGGCTAGCCTGTGTGGGAGAAGAACGTCTGTAGATAGTAGGAGGTGGATTTAAGCTGCTGTAGCTGTAATGCCTTGTATAGATGTTTTATTCTCATACAAGGAGACTTCTTTTTTTTCTACTGCTAACTTATGCTACTTTGAAAACAGTTTTAGTTATGTGGAAAACAACCCACTTCTGCTTCTTCAGGGTCCATATCAGAGCATTCCTCATGTAAGTGTAGCAGTTCAAATACAACAAGAAAAAAATCTTCTGTGGCAAGGCAGGTCATAGGCTTGTGTTAAATTTCCTCAGTGCTGGCACAAGGACTGCTGCTTACTTGAGGCAAGCAAGGAGCTGAGCTCTCTCAAAGCACAATCTGCTGCGCAGCATTCCTGAAAATGTCCTGTCTTCTGACCTTCCTTGCTTTTCCTGCGTTTTGCAGAACAGTTGAAGCAGAAGTTTAATAAATGAATTGACAGTCTTTCCCCTTGGCAGTGGATGTGCTTTCAAAGATGGCTTCATTAAAGGAAAGGATATAGGTGTAGTGGTGCTGAGTGCCTGCACTAAGGTACTACAGACAGGTGTGTCCTTCTGCAAGTACATAACTGAGCGAGGAGATGGGCTTTCTAAACAGGGGTAAATATTTTTGGTGGGGTGGGAATTGAAAGGGCATTTACATTGGCACTTGCTTTTCTTAGAGAAATTAAAGAGTATTCATCTGCTGTTGCTGAACATCCCACTGTAGCAACAGACTCATGCAGGTGAAGTGGTTGATGGAAATACATCAGTGGAGTGTCAGAAGTAATTAGATAGCCTGCCATTTTCACACACCCTTTCAAGATAGCATCTAAAATGATCCCCATTCCACAGAAGGAGAATCCAGGAGCTGTGGCAGAAGCCAAATTTCCTGCTTGTGTTACCATGGATTTGAAAAGAATGTAACACCAGTCATCCTCCCAAGCAGCCATTGCTGGGACTGGGAAGATGCCACATCCCACATTCCTTCATGCACGTCACTTTAGTGCCAGCACAGGCAAACCAGGGATGAAAGAAGCCAAGTGCAGTTCAGCTCAGCTACATGCAAGTCCGAGACTTGTTGGTCTAAAACTTCCATCAGCAGATAGCAGCTGGTTTTTGGTTGGTTTTTTTTCTCTTTTGGAAGGTGCTCTGCGGTTGGCTGAAGACGGTGGTGTGGAGCTGTACTTCAATGGACTCTGGGGTACCATCTGTGCTGACCACTGGACTGACTGGGATGCCAGTGTTGTCTGCAGACAACTAGGTCTCAGGTGGGAACCTCAGTCTGGTTGTGACAGTTACATGATGGTGTGGCTTTCGAAAGAGCAGCCTCTGTAGTTACAGTCCCTCTGGCACAGTGTGTTGGCTAGAGGAAAGGAGTTTGTTTTGTGGGCTAATTTCCTGCTTACCAGGGTCAAAGGACTGTACTGTTTTCTTTCTGTGGCTACACCCAACCCAATCAGCATTTGCAAGAATTTTTTAAAACAATAGTTTCTGGTTCATGCTCCAAGCTGTGAAAAGTGAGCTGTGAGATCACATTCCCTGTTTATGACCATCAGCTGAAGTTACTATAGTGATCTAAAAGAAATTTTAGGAATATGAACCCTCTTTGGGTATCTGGGATTTGGACATTCAGACTTCCAAATAGCAAGGAGATAAGGTCCACAGAGAAGGCAGGTGATTCAGATAGTTTGGTGTTTGAGTCTGTTGATGGGTTTGTTCATTGCTCTCAAACAAGGGTGCCATTTCTGACTACACCAACTCTTCTGCAGTAGGTAGGCACACAAAAGGGTTAGGAGGTGCTTTGTGCTTGCTTGTGCTTTCCCATTAGACTGTAAATGGTCACCCCTTTATGCACGTCCAATCAACTGGGCACACTGGGATGTGAAATGTCATGACTGGGAAGTCACAACAGCTGAGGGAACTTGTAAGTCAAGCCGTGCTGTGGCATTTCATTGCTCTGTTGCATCCTCTGTACCAGTGAGATCGGCACAGCTGGGAAGAAGAGTCATCCTGGACCATGGCCTGTTCCCCTGCACCTGCAGTCAGCAAACTGCCATGGAGATGAGGAAGCCCTGCTGCAGTGTGGCTATCAGGAAGCTGTGACAGGAGCTTGTAACCAGGGGAGTTCCATGGTAACTTGTGTTCCTCCAGAAGGTAAATCTCCAGGGAAAGCTGGCTCCCTGCATCTTCCATCACTGTTGCTGATAAGATGTAAAATGTGAAGCTGGGAGACAAAATAATTGGAAAATGTTCTTCTTTCACCTGCTATGCAGGTGATTTTTTTCCTTCCAGTGGAAAATTGTCTATCCCTTCTCAATCCCAAATACTCATAGTAGGTGTACATCTCAATCACCAAAAGATGACTGCTGCTTATCCACATCCCCTTTTTACCAAGCCAGGTTTTTGTCTGCAGGCAGCAAACTCTTAGTCACCAAAGCAGCCAATTAAAGAGCCATCTCTTTATGGCCAAGCAGTACCCCACTCTGGGGGCTGCAATCATGGGTGCTTATGGGGGATCTAGAGGGGAGGATGTGGTAAGAGAGCATTCCAAGAACTCCTCTGGCTAGAGAATGGTTCTACACCCTGAACTGCTGGATGTGCTTTGTCTCTGTCTTGTTCTGTTGTGCTCTCTTTCCCTTTCTTGAAGCACAGGTGTAGGTGCCCCACTGCGTATAGTCGGGGGGAAGGAGAGCTTTGAAGGGCGAGTGGAAGTTTACCATGATGGCAAGTGGGGAACCATCTGTGATGACCAGTGGGACGACCGGGATGCTGAAGTAGTCTGTAGACAGCTGGGACTCAGGTAATTTCCCTGCTTATGTCATGGAGTAGTAATAGAAGTAGGCAGAATGAAGAACATGAGAGCATGTCCCTTCACTGTATTACCAGCCCTTGCTATAGGAGATACACAGAAACCCTGGGAAACATAATTCTGAACTGATCATCCTGTGAAGGGATTTTGTACCCCATTCCTGTCAATTTTACGAGTTTCTGCTGTGTAAAAAAAAATTGGGACATTTCTGTCTAAGCATTGCTTGTGTTTACCCCTGTTCATTATTTTTGCATACATGTCCTAATGCAAATCTTGTTGGCCTCAGTGACAACTTGTCATGGTGATTTCCATATGTGAACTTGGTTTAGTTAGCTTACTTGGTTAAGTTTAAATGCCTCCAGCTTCACTGGTTGCCCTTATCAACTTCAGACAGGAAAGCAAGAGAGAACAGTACCTCATTCTCCTGTGTGCCATTCAGCACTTAACATGGGAGCTGTTGTATACTGAGCATTCTTGAAAATCACATCAGTACAGGATTATTTGAAATAGAGTATTCAAATCTGAGATCCCTCAATCTTTGGGAATTTTGCCTGTTATGAGATTGTAACTGAGAGTGATGTTATGTCATTGTCTGTGGAAGTCCCCATGTGTCTGAACTGTTCATGTGGTAATAATGTTTTTATTTGTTGGAAGGGCTCATTACAAACCTTCCAATAACGTATTTCAACTAGCAGTTGGCAACTCCACTGTGTCAAAAATACAGATGATCTATGGTAGGACAGTGACCCAGCACAGGAGAGTCCCTGTGCAAAGCAGAATCTGAGGGCGCAAGACTGTGGCCTTCCTTACTGAGCATACATGTCTGTAATGTTTACAGCGGGACCCCAAAAGCCTTGTCATGGGCTCACTATGGGCAGGGATCTGGTCCAATCCTGCTGGATGAAGTGCAGTGCTCAGGGAATGAACTCTCCCTTGATCAGTGCAAGAAGAGTGACTGGGGACAGCAAAACTGTGACCACATTGAAGACGCTGGGGTCTCCTGTGACCCTTTCACAGGTACAGAAGTACAGCTCTGCCAGTCAGATGCTGTCAGTCTTACCCCCACATTACTTGGCTTGCTCAGCAGGCAACTCCCTGGTTCAGGATCCTGCACAGCTTCCATGTATGGCTCCCACAAGGGCTGTCAGATGTGGAGGCCGAGAGCAAGGGAATGGATGAGAGGCAGACTTGGTGGTGTTCCCACGGTTTTGCTCAGGTGGTGTGGAAAGGCTGAAGTGAATCCTCCTCTGACAGATGGGCATGTTTGGAAGCAATGAGCGTTTGTTTTTTGAGTACCCACAGACATCTGTGTCTTTTGTTTCTTTCACTCATGGGTGGTACAGAGCCCTAGCAATGGTGCACAGGCTGTTTCTTTTCTCCCCTGCTGAGTGCTGCCCTTTTCCTCTCCCACCGCTTGCAGAGGGCACTGTCCGGCTGGCTGGTGGCCGCAGCCCTGGCGAAGGCAGGGTGGAGGTTTATTACAATGGAGACTGGGGCACAGTGTGCGACGACGGCTGGACAGACCTCGGTGCCCAGGTGGTCTGCAGGCAGCTGGGCTTCAGGTAGGACTGAGAGTGTGTGTAGTGTCTGTGCTTCCTAATTTCAAGGATTTGATTCCATCACCCTTCACCGGGATAGGTCGGACCCTAATCCTTCAATGCTGTCTTTGTTAGAAGGCTTATTACCATTATACAACTTATTAAGGAAAGATTAATAGGTATCCACATCCTTTCCAAGGGGCAAAAATAAATCTATTATCTCTTGCCTCAGCCTGTTTCGAAAGCAGATAACAGGCTTAATACTGTCCTTATGAACACCTCAGCAAAGTCAGAAAGTTCTCTTTAATGCTCCTTAAATTTGCTGGTGTCACCTCTGCTCTGTCAGTAAAAGGATATCACCTATCTGCTCCATCAGCTATATGTATCACCTGCTTCAGTAGTTGAACAAAGACCCCCAGGGCAAAAAATAGAGTAGTAATAGGGATTTTCAGCCCACAGCTGAGCTGTCATCCCTTCAGGTAGGAGTTTGGGTAAGATTTACAATCAGGATACTATGGTCTTTGAGCTAGTAAAGTGGAGTTTTGTGGGTTTTTTGGGGTTTTTATTTTTCTTAAATATGATTAGGGTCTCCTAAAATGTCAACTTTATAGACCAAAAAAAGACGAAACTAAATTCTTCCCTATGAGTTCAGCTACGTATTGTGTTTGTCGTCTCTTTTAAGATGCCTAAAAGTTTGCAGTTTTCTGCAATTCAATTCAGTTGAAGGTAGCTGTTTCCTACAAAAAGGAATAGAATTACCTAAATGTTGACATTTTTGATGCCTCCTCTGTCAGCCCCTCCCCAAACTGATATACCTGGTGCCATATCTGCAAAGCAGCCTCTGCTGGCCCTCTGTGCCTTTGACCAGACACCAGAAAATGGACTGGTCTGAGCAGGCCTCCCTGGAAACTGAAGCTGCTGAGATGTGAAGGTGCTTTGTTGGCATCCTGTGTCTCCACTGAGTGGTTTAGGTCAGGAGGCCACCAGCACCACAGTTAAGCAGGGGAGTTTCTCTTTGGATCTGAGCTTGGGTCCCTCTGTGGCATTTAGAGTTTTAATGTTATTTTCTGTTTCCTTCCTCTAGTGGTCCTGCTACCCTGGCCTCTGAAGGGGACTATGCTGCTGGCCAAGGCTTCATCTTACTGGATGATGTGACATGTGTGGGGACAGAGCTGTCCCTCCTGGACTGTCCCCACAGCAACTGGGGGCAGCATGACTGCTCCCATGCTGAGGATCTGGGAGTCCGCTGTTCCCCAGAAAGCAACACGGTCATGGATAGCAGCCTGGGTAACTCTCCTTGCTCTTGCCCTGAACAGTGGGGAAGTTTCACCTTCTGGTCTGTTCCCTTGGAAGCTCTGGCAGATATGGGAGTTTTCCCTCTGCTGTTTCAACAAGGAGTCTGCTTTTTGAGGAGGAATGAGCCCTGGCTGAATTGGGGCAGAGCCATAAACCTGTGGCTTCACCAGACCTACTATGAGACCAGCAGATAAATGGAAACCGGAGAGAGTTGTATTGGCAGTCTCTGAAACAAACCCGAGGGGCTGAGGGACAGTGGCTGCCTTAGTGTGCCATTGCTCAAGGGAGCCCTTTAACTAGACCTTTTAGGAAACTGGTGTGGTTACATTAGTGCCACACCTTGCCAAGACAAGAGGACTTCAGATGCAAGGGGTTGTTGTTTGCACTCCCTTCTGTGGATGGCACACTTCTAATTAAAACTGTGAAAGTATTTCAAGTTAGCATAAGTTCCTCAGTTATATAATGCCTGATACTCTCGCCTCTCCTTATTGCAGGAAACTTTCCAGTTTGTCATACATTTGTTACTGAAATAGTTGGCATCCAACATTTTTGTTTTTCCTGGATCTAGAACTCTTCTCTAGCTTAGAATCACGTAATAAGTTTTATAATTCAATGGATTTCTTTCCCAGGCATGTTTAAGCTTGTCTAACTCTTGGCTCAGGAGTTAATAACTTTCTTTCTGTTCTTGTTCTCCTCTTTACTTAGCTTTCAGAGTATGATCCACAGATGATTTCCAGTATGTATTAAATAAATTAATATGTATGTAGTCTTCTGATTCAGCACAGAGGTAAAATATCTTCATATAGACACACTTCTTTTTTTCTGTTGTTTTTCTTTTTTTTCTTCTTCTTTTTTGTTTTAAGCTTACTGATGTCTGGGATTCATCTTTTTCTATAGAACCCAAGTTTTGGACACCTGACCCCTCTGGTGTTTTTGCTTGCAGCAGCCTGTGTGTTTTCTCCTGCAGGGCCTCCCGTGCGGCTGGTGGATGGAGAGAGCACCAAGGAGGGCCGGGTTGAGGTATTGCTGAATGGGCAGTGGGGCAGTGTCTGTGATGAGGACTGGACAGACAGAGACGCTGCAGTGGTTTGCAGGCAACTGGGATTCAGGTAAGAGCTGAAACAGCTCTCAGGGAAGCGCTTCTGGACTTGTTTCTGGGGCCTTAGTTTTATTTTGGCACACCCACATATGCTTGGGGGAGTAGGTTGCTCTCGCTGTACTACTGTCAGTGTGTGGAGTGACATGTAAATATTATTGCTCTTAAAATACGCTGATGCCTCAGGTTCACGTGCCTCCTGCTCACTGCAGATTAGCCACCCTCTCTCCAATTGCAGTGGTACAGCAAAAGCCAGGGCAATGGCTTATTTTGGCGAAGGCCATGGGCCCGTCCATCTGGACAATGTAGAATGCAGCGGCATGGAGCACACCCTGGGGCAATGTACCAGGCCTGACACCAGAATTCGCAGCTGCTGGCACAGTGAGGATGCTGGTGTGATCTGTGACTATGTGGAAGAGAAGGTCCAAGATATCAGGAGAACAGGTGACATGCCCTTTTCTTCTATGAAGGAATGTAGAGCTCTGGTTGTAGGATCTCTGCATGCTTTTGTGGTTTTTCCCTGTCATTCTTGTCTTTGGATGAAACTTCACATACAAAATAAGCATGTCCTGTCCTGCACCTCCTAGTTTTTTCTTGTTTTCATTGTATCTTCTTAGCAGCAGAGAGTGTTCCAGGTTAGTCTGAGGAGCTCCACCCATGTCAGGCCTTTGAGCCTGCAGAATTTACCCACAGCCAATTCACCATACTCGTCTTTACAACAGCAACCATAAGCAAGCTTTGGGGTTTAGAGTACAGAGGAAGTACAGGTATAGGTCCCTTTCCTGGCATAAGACTATAGAGACTGCAGGTAAGCACCTCCAGTGAAATTAAGGAAACCTATGGGATCAAATCTTTTATGAATTCCATATGCATAACACAACGCAGTCGATTACCTTGAGGATTAATGCCCTCAGAGAAGGTGAATGGTATTTGGCTCTGTGACAGCAATGCTGAAACTTAAGGTGAAGGTCCCTACCCAACTGCTCTAACTTTGCTATGCAGGTCCAGAGTCTGGTGTGTGTGGGATGCGCCTGCTTCACCGTCGCAAGAAAAGAATCATAGGTGGAAACAAGTCTCTGAGGTACTACCCTGTAATTGCTGAGAGAGCCAGACTGGTTCCAGCTTTCCGTTAGGCTCTGGAAATAGCCTGGCAGATGCTGACTAAATTAACACATTTTTACTGGTGATTTTTGAACTTGGTTTGAACCAGTGTGCTATCTGGGGAAGAATGCAAGCCAGCTGAGCCCAGATGGGACAGAGTGGATGGGAAGAGAGACAAATGGCTCGTAGTGTATGTGACCCCTCTTATTCCTCTGTTTCTTCTTCAGAGGCAGTTGGCCATGGCAGGCCTCACTGCGGCTGAAGGGTTTTCGTCGAGATACTCGTCTGCTGTGTGGAGCAACACTGATCAGCAGCTGCTGGGTGGTGACTGCAGCCCACTGCTTCAAAAGGTGTGTTTGGAAGTGGGGAGCCCTGAGGGATACTCAACGATGAACAAGATAACCTCATACAAGTTTATCCTCCCAGCCCAGTGGAACCACATGAGCAAAGTTTCTAAACCAAGACCTTCAGGTTATGATGTGTGTCATCTTGGAGTGCTTAGGGGGATGACTCAATATAGAATTGCTTTTTCCTTCACTGCTTACAGCTGGCCTCTTAACTCTGAGGCTTTACAGCTTAAAGGGAACCAGCATTTTGCCATTCTTAAATGCTTTAAGGAACTGTGAACAGGTTAGTTCACAAGCCTGTTGCAACTACAGTAATCATTTTTATAGGAAAAAAGCCCTGTGTGTGGTGGGTAGTGATTTGGGACACCAAATCTGCAACAGCTGGCATGATCATATCTGCTAAAGAGGTCCCATGGTCCTGCAGCTGGCACTGTTTTATTACTGTGGTGTGAAGAGGTGGTTCAGTCTCATAGCAACTGAGACTTGTGTGAGTCCGCTTCCCTCTTAGTAGGAGTATTGAGATCTTGAGTCTGTTTTTCTCCAGGTTTGGTGTTGATGTGCGGCGCTACCTCCTGCGGGTGGGTGATTACCACACAGGCGTGAAGGATGAGTTTGAGAGGGAGCTGCCTGTGGAGCGGATTGTCCTCCACAGGAACTACTGGGCTGGCAGCAATGACAATGACATAGCCCTGGTCCGGATGCGGGGCAGAGAAGGGCACTGTCTCTCCTTCAATCACCATGTCCTGCCCGTCTGCCTGCCTGACAGGAGAGAGAGGTCTGACATCAACAGGCAAGCCTGCATCATCTCTGGCTGGGGAGACACAGGTGAGTGGTGGGGCTTAGAGGGGCAAGGGAGGTGAGGAAGTCTGGCGTCAGAAACCTACATGGACCATTAATTTATGTCAGCTCAAGGCTACGTTCTCATTGCTCCCATTGTCTGTGCCAGAGCTGTGCTAAGGAATGGGGAGATCAGGTGGGTTTTGTGCTATTTTGTGTTCTTCTGATTTTGAGGTGTATTGAGTCTGCTTAATATTGGTGAAAGCTTTGGTTTCCATAGCATCCCTCTGAAGCTGTGGCAGAGACCAGTGCTGCCATCTGGCCACAGTCCTCTCTTTCTTCCCATTTCTAGATGTGTTTGCCCACAGCAGACCCCTAAGGGAGCAGCCTGTGCAGAGCCGCTCTACCAAGCCCATGGGGGGCCCCCATGTTTCCGTGACCTCCTGCCTTGTTCATGACACTGCCATAGTGGAGTGAGGGCTTAGAGGTGGAAGGAACCCTCTGAGCAAGAAATCTCTCTCAGACTACCTTGCTCAATCTCCCTGTGTATTTCTGCAACGCCAGATGGGCTCTGAGTCTGATTTCTTCCCTGGGTTCAAGACAGCCTGGACCTGTCCTCTTTGAGCATGTTGCTGTGAAACTTCCTAGGTGAAAGGGAGCAGGGAGGCCTTTCTGGGGCTGCTGTGACTGGAGAAAAGCTATATTTAGAAGGACTTCCTGCCAAAAGCCCCAGGAGCTCATTTGTTGATTTTGGACTTGCCCATCCTTCTCAGCTGCTTCCCTAGCTATTACCCCAGCTGTTTAATGCAAGGACATATTTGCCTTTGGAGCCAGTTGCACGTGTCACTTCAGGATGTTTGGGGCGGATCAAGGAGCAACTTAGCCATGTAACTGCCTTAAGCTGTACTGGAGCTTAGTGGCTAGAATCCTTCCCACGCACCAAACCCAGCCTTCTCAATGAGGAGCAGTTACCTTGTGAACTTACATAAAGCTTGGGCACAGAAAGGTCATACTCTAATATAGCACATTAGCCTTATGTTCTGAGCAACCCTGGGGTAATAAAGGGATTTGATCAAATAGACATAAGTCTGGCCAAAGATGAAGTGAACTGCCTTTGAATAATATTTGAATGCCTCTGAAATGTCTTCTAAAACTTCTCTGAGGATTGAGCACTCAACAGATACTACTGCATTTATTCTCTTGAGAAAACACTGTCCTTGCTTTACTGAGGAGGAAAGGGAGGTTCAGAGAGGTGACATAGATTGAACAAGGTTCAAGTTACTTGTAGACAGAACCAGGAGTAAGACTCATCCTTTGATCTAACCTTTTTCTACTCTTCCCCACATCTTTGATCTTACAGCTTTTTTTTGTGGTCTGGCATCACTGTTTTCTGAAGTTCTTGTGGTTCAGAGATGCTGAGCTCAGCCTGTTTCTGTGCTGCAGACTTGTCATGAAATTCATATGTGTCTGTTTCTGTAGGGAGCACTGTTGCACCAGGTTGCCACTGTTGTCTGTACATGAATCGGTCTGGCTGGTCTGTTTTGTTCCAGGGAAGTCCTATTCGAGAACCCTGCTGCAGGGGGTGGTGCCCCTTCTCCCTCGGGAAGACTGTGAGGCCCGTTACGGACGGAAGTTCACCAACCGCATGATTTGTGCTGGGAACCTCTCTGAAGATAAACGAGTGGACAGCTGTCAGGGTGACAGTGGAGGGCCACTCATGTGTCAGAGATCAAATGGACGCTGGATCATTTTGGGCATCACTTCCTGGGGGTATGGCTGTGGTCGGAAGGATTCACCTGGTGTGTACACAAAGGTCAGCAAATTTGTACCCTGGATCAAGAAAGTGACCAAGCTAAAATGAAAATGACTGAGCTCTAGGAATTTCAGCATATGGTCCTTTTGCCCTGCAGCAGCAGAAGGCTGTGACTTCTGGCCTGTAACTGATGGGGATTTATTTTGTCATTGGACACTGGCAAAAGACTTTTATATAGAACTGGAAGGAAAACAATTATGACTGATTCTTTAAAGTCTTTGGTTTCACTTTGGTCTGTAATCTGTAAGCAGACAAAGCAGGTGCACAGTGGTAACAATGATAACCATACGTTGCTCTAAATATCTGAAATCTGTAATGCAATTACACTTATTCCTTTGCCCTGGCACACAGAAATGGTAAAAGTAGAGAGATACCTACTGCTGCAAATCTATTCCTGGTTGTATGTTTGGACAGCTGAAACGTGCTGCAAGGAGAGGTGAGATGCTTGGAAGATGGCACCAAGTGCTGGCATAGTGGAAATCTTCAGATATCATAACAGCTCTCTTCAATTCCAGGAATCAGAAGATTTGACCTGAGTTGAGGAACGGGTCAACAGTTGGGTTTTTCAGCTTCCCTGTTAAGTCTCTAGGGGGAACCTTTTCTCTTCTGAATAGTAGGTCTGCTTCCATATGATCCCTTTCAAGTGTCTGCCCAAGCTAAGAGATGCTTGTCCCTCCCTCTGTAATCCCCTGTCACACATTTCCAGCTGCCAGGTGCTATGGTTTTATTGCTGGTCTTTTGCTACAGTAGTTTGTGTGTGTAGTTGGGCTTTTTCTTTGTTTCTTTAAAGTAGCATCTTCTAGAATCAGTTGTTGGTGTGAGAGGCAGTAGCTTTCTTGTCCTCATGATTACTATGAAGAACTTAAAAATGTGACCTCAAGTGGCTGAATAGACATTATTTTTCTTTAAATCCAAATGTAATGTTAATCTCAAACATTCAGGTGTTGAATCGTGATTTAACAGCACTGTAGGGACTTCCTATTGGTCCCTTATTCATCATAGTTATTAGCTGCCCTTTGTTTGTGCTGCTAGTTTTTAATATCTCTGTGTTCACAGTTTTCCATGAAACATGGAATTACTTCTGGGGTATAGATACACCTCAAGCAAATTACTCACTCCTTGTGAAAAACAGTACGTGTGCCGCAAAGCAACTTCCCGCTTTTGTGAAGTGTGTCCTGTTCTTGAAACCTCTGGGCTATGCTTCCTTTTTTCTCTTCTTTGCACTATTTCTCTTTTCATTCCTCTCAGTGGGAGTAAACTGGCTTAGCTTGAGGCTGTCGAAGCACTGTCATCAAGGTGTAGTTCTCAGCCTGAACTCATTTAATGCTGACAGAAAGCAGGGGTTATTGAATACTACAATTTCTTCCTTCTGTCTCATCCAAACAAATGAACAGAGTTCCCTCTTATGCCTTAAGCACTTTTTAAAATTAATTTATTATTCTTGAGCAGGTAGAAAAATATAGAAGTAGACAGAAGGGCTAAGTGCCTTAACAGTTGTGCAGTGCACAGTGTCTTGTCACTGTGTACAGATAAGGCAGAGAAAAGACAGGTCTGTGCAGGAGCAGGAGCAAAAAGCTTTGATGAATAACCAAAAGCTCAAATGTGGAGTAATAATACAGCACGGGGCACATGGAACTTGTGCCAGATGTGCATGTTTTTTGGTAGGCAGCAACTGGGTCAGGCACTGACCTGCTGTCTGGAAGGTTTGCACTGAAGGCATTGAGGTGTTCAGTATCTGGGTATTACCAATGCAAGATGAGAAGGCAGAGCACAGGCTGTGGATTAGCAATGTCATATTACAGGGCATGTGGTTACAGAGTCCTAGAAATTGCCTTGGGTTTAAGAAGTAGTGATTGCCTAAAGCTTTAATTTGTCTTCTATAAACTAGCTTAATGTAAAGGTGCTGACCTGACTAGGTGGCTGATCTTTGTGTGTGAAGACTAAACTAAGCAGTTTCAATTACCCTTTCCAGGTATTATAGGATAGTTGGGCTGTTTTAAAATCCTGCTTGGAAACTATATTTTAACAAAGAATTGGGGGAATCTTTAAAACATGCAATGTCAGGACCCCTGCAAACTGGCCTTTGAGACAAACTTGATCCATTTGTGCCTCTCCTCAAGGTGCTGAATGTCTTCAGCATGGCTTTGTGCTGTTAACCCTGTTTAAAATGCCAGACTTGCTCCCTTGGCAGCACTGCTTGGCTTCATGCTGGCTGTGTTGTCCTATGGCTGCTGGCAGAGTCTCTAAAATGCAAGCTGCAGACTGCTCCTTATCTGCCACGAATTAAAATGCCAAGAGGACTGAGGGCAATTATGTCACAGACCTCTCGTCTTGTCGGGGATTAAATGCCAAGTTCTACACTAGCAGGAGCCGTACCTGTCTGGGAAACATGGAGGGATTTGGCTTTTACCTTCAGCTTCCCCTGAGCCAGCACTATGAAAGCTGTGAGAATCCTTGTAATTAACACCCTGCGAGTCCTGCGTGAGCCAGGAGGAGGGAAGGAAATATCCAATCTCCTTTGCCTGTTTTTATACCTTACTGGTGCTGTAGGCAAGCCTGTCAATACTCTCCTACATCGACCTGGCCTGTTTCAGAATACAGCTGTTGCCCTTCACTGTTTAACCTGGCACTGTGGCCCAAACCAAACTCATGTGCTTTGCCACTGAGGCTTACTGGAATCACCTAGTTGGATGAGCAGCACTCAGTCACCCTAGGATTGTATTTTGTAATGCTGGACAGCAGCAGATGTTTCAAAAGATAGTATGTGTGAGTTGTCCTGAACAAGTTTTAACAACCTTTCCTTTTGGGGAATTTTGTTCTTGACCCATTTAAATTAATTACTTGCATTACTATTATCATCATTAAAAATGGAAGTACAAATACTTGGTCCTCTAAGTGTTGTACAAACACTGTGCACTGTCCTTTTGTCATTCTTTTTTTTCCTAAAGTATAAGAGTTTATATCGCTAACTTTTAAAAACTATTTAATGTAACTAGCCTTCATCTTCCATATAAGTGTTTAATTTTTTTTGTTTTAATCCAACTAAGCCCTCAATTTCAGTACTTTCTGGCAATGAAAACCATTATCATTTTATTCTCTGTAGCACAATTTCTTTTTATGATTCCTGAATTAATTGCCTTTTGTTTTCATTGAGTACCATCTGTCCATGTGTTCTCAGCCACAGGAGGAAATAAGGGGCCTGGCTTTATATTCTCTGTTATGCATTATTCTAGAGATAGTTCCTTTTCTAAGACTGTGGCTTCTCTGTCTCTCTTCAGTTCAAACTGTCTAGGTGTCTGACAACATGCTGACTATCTCTCTGTATCTTCTCCTTCTGATGGATCTTTAAACTTTGGTAAACAACTGAATGCAGTTTGCCAGGGGAGGCTGTGATCTCTGCTGATTATTTGAGTACGATTTTCTATAGTAGGCAACTCTGAAAGTGATTTCAGTGCTGTGTCTGTATGCTGGAGCTGGTTTTAAACTTGCTAGTGTGGTCTTGGTGTCAGCCTTGCTACAAGGGGATGAAAACTCACCGAGGTTTGTTCCCCCTGTGTCTCAGGTAGGTGCAGCAGTCCCACTGAGCTCACAGCAATTGCTGTAGGTCTGTCTGGGGAGCTCTGGGCAGGGCACACCTGGAGAGCCGTGTAGAGTTTTGCTGTGGAGGACTGAGACTGTCCACCCTCACAGCATTTGTCCATTGGATAAGGCTAATGCATGTGCACTGGTTCCAGGAGCTGAGAGCTCAGTCAGTGTTGCTGGTGGCTGCACTGTGCCACATGGCTGCTGTGAGAGAACTCTCCATAGCAGAGTGGCACATCGTGGTTGTGTGAGAAAGGGAACATCACTATGACTGACTGGGAGCATTGGCAGTAGAAATGTGGCTACATTAAGGATCTAAGGACCAGCTCTTAGTGCTGCAGGTATCCTTCTTTGAGAGAATACCCCAGTGCTCCAAAGGCTGCCCCAGTGCTCCAAAGGCTGTCCCAGTACTGGGGTCTTCCTGACCTGCAGTGCCAGCAGTGGCACTATCTTGAACCTGTCCACACTTTGACCAGCTGAAGCTGGATTAAAGATTTATCACTTTCTTGTGGCTGAACACTGTTCTGATGATTTCTATGAATTATGTTCTATGCTATAATAATCAGGCAGCTGTTTGTTAACCTCACAGGATGTCAATTATCCTTGAAATCCCTGTAAACTTGTGGCAGAAAATAACAGATCAGTTTCTCAAAGGTATTAGTGGAGGCATTGGTGAGGAACCAGGAAAGTGGGTATTTGTTATCTCAGGGGTAACAGAGGCAGGTCTGCCTTTTGTCTGTCTTCCTTTCTTTCTGAAGCCTATATCCTGAAGTTTCTTTACCCCAAAAGCGCTGCAGTGATCCATCGACCACTTGAAGACAGATTTTTATGTGTATATTCAGCAATCAGATGAAAGCTTTTGAGAGATGAACTACACTGTGGTATTTAACACTATCTTGATAGACTCACTGGGAATTTCTTGCAGCTAGAGAGAAAAGAATCACCTCTGGTGGTAACCAAGTTGGGACTGCTCCTTGTAGAATGAGGCACTGTGACCTGGACCAATGCACATCTCCTGGGCTGCATTTTTACTTGTTTGGAAAAATACTTAATTTTCCACATCAAAAACTCATTTGTGTAGTAGCCCACTCAAGTCCTATTAAAATCCCTTTCTACTATGGGCTGAGTACCTCTGAAATCAGTCAAGTGCCAAAGCTGTCATGTCCCCTGGATCAACATCAATGGCTCACAAGGTATGCTAATAAATGGATTATTCTGTAACTGTGTGGGGCTCTGTCTTATTTTTAATAAAAGAATCTGTTCCAAGGGCAGATTTTAGGATTTTTTTTTCAGCATTGAGTTAATTAAATTTCTCTATTAATGTTATTTTTAGAGAAGCTTCAACATGCTAAAGCATGTCGCCAAGTCAGCATCATGTTAGCCACCATTACAATGAAAGGGAACAGTTCTTCAAATGCCACATTTTTGGCCATCTGGAACAGGTAAAGAGCAGCTCATTGCATTTAAAAGTTAACAGGCTTTAATACATCAGCTTTCTAATTTGTTGTTAAAGGTGATGTTTGTATACAAACTTGTTCGGCATGACTTAGTGTCCTTTTAGTCTATGATTCATGTGTCATCACTCTTAAGAGTCAAAGCCAGCCTCTGGAAAAGTGGAAGTGGGATAAGGGAAATGCAGTTTGAATGAGCCATTGGTTCAAGAACACTGTTAGACTCTACCCAATGCTGCCCCACTGCTGAAACCTGAATTCTGTATAAAATGTCTGTTTTGAAACATAGTCCAGCTCCTTGCAAGGTCTGCACTGACTTTTCCAGGTCATTAGGGTTAGACTGGCGCTTGGTGTAGCTGATGCCTGCAGACTCCAAGAAGCATAGTGTGTAAGTTTTTGCATGTACTGACTCCAGCCTGCTGTTGGGAACTAACATGCACTCACTGAAGAAAGAACTGCTTGTGGTTAACTTTCCTCGATTCATGTCTGCCTTTGGGGTTTTCTACACCTACCTGCATTTCCCTTCTTGTTTGTGCAAAACTGGGAAGTGGAGTTCAGGCATTTTAACTGGCCTTCCATGAGTCAGCAGGCATGGCACTGTTTCATCCCATCAGTCCTGCAGTGCTCTTCTGTAGTTACTGCCTGGAAAAGAAACAATGTTGAAGCTGTGGTTAAGGTTAAGAGTCTGTCAAATGTTTTGTATTAAAGCACTTGACTGCTGCCTTCTTGTGGTGAAAAGGCTTGGGAGGAGTGTACGGCATGAGCTTACTTGTTTCAGATTGCCTGCTGTAAGATAGCTTTGGATTTTAAAACTAAAATAGGAATGAGGAGAAAACTGAGCTTTACTTCACGTGGTTTTCTAACTAGGATAGCTACTATGTTCATTGGGAGAGAGGAAGAAGGGCATTCAGGTATCACCACTGACATTTAAAAAACTCTTGCTTGGGTACAATTTCCTCTTTCTAGTGGAGGAAGACTGGGTACTGCTCGAATTGCCTTGGTTTGCTGGGCTGGGTCCCATGCTACTCTTAAACTGGCCTGTCTAGAAGGGGTTCCTAGCATTGCTAGGAGGTTTGTAGGGAATTCTGTTCATGTGCAAAAGTGAAAAGAGGAAGGATACCCAGAAAAATGGATCTTTAAGTATGTTGATGGTCCAGCTGGAGTAATTTATGTTTAGAAAAACCTTTGGATTTAACATGTGCTGATGAAGGACAGACCTAGGACAGACAAATTTGAACAAATTGGTGAGACACCAGTGCACCACTTGATCTTCTCCTCCCTGCTTTTCAAATCCCACAAATTCTTCCAGAAATAAAAGGCAGCATTCTTTCAGCAGATTTTCAAAACTAGCCTGTCACCTGAAAGAAAGAAACCACCTGGATCAGCTTTACTAATAAGAAGCTGTGTACCTCTGTCAGCTAAGAAAAGGCCTTGTTTCTCCTATCCCTTTATATCTGCAGTGGCCTTCATGCATGTATCAGGGTAGCTGCAGCTCTAAGGGCTGAGCTGGGAACAGGTGGAACTCAGGGCTGGGCTCATATTCAATTGCTGCCCAACAGAAGAAACAAGTTGGCAGGAATTAAAATTTCAGCAAGTTAATCCTGTTGGGAAGTGTTTGCTGAGGATGTTTTGATTCCCAGCCCCTGGCAGCCCTGCGGCTCAGAAGGAAGCAGCAGGTAGCTGCCAGGGGTTTCCATGAGGAGAGGCTGTGCAGCAGTGTGCTGTCCTGGACAGCAGGCCCTCGGCACTGCAAACACTGGCAGTGTGGGGAGATTTACTGTGGCAATGTAAGTGGACAATTCAGCTGAAACCACTGCAAAAGTTTATATTTTTGTGTCACTTTCTTCTTGGAAATGGGACAAAACCACTTCAAACAACAACAAAACGCTTTTCTTTGCAATTTAACTAATCTGTTCTGCTTAAACCAGAGCTGTATGAAAAGAAGGAAAAGTGCTTCTAAAGATTAGTTCCTTACTCTTTCCCCCCCTCCCCACTGGCATGTACAGGCTTGCTGTTATCCCACAATAACCTCTGATTGTGGGATTCTACAACCAGTAACCAAACATACCGGAGGAAAGCTCCTTTGCTTCAGGTTTACCATTTCATTATCTCTTGCAAGACTAAGAAGCAGATTCTATTATTCAGCACAATGCTGAAGTCTCAACAGAAACTCTTTTAACTCCCCACACATTTAAGGCACAGCTAGGTTGATTAAGACTTGAGAAATCTTTATTTTCCTGCAAGGCTTGTCTTTGCAGTTACATGGCTTTAACAATTTGGTTAAACTGATGCAACTTCGTGGTTGACACTTAGGGTTGATGCACTATTTAAATCAGATGCCTCTGTTTAGGTGAGTCAGGAGTGTCCACACACAAGATTCCTGAAGAAATAAGCAAAGAGTGTGTCATTACTCACTAAACTCCTATTACTATTACATTTAACCATCCTAAAGAAATACAGTTGCGCGATCTAACACTAAATGTGATGATAGAATTACACAAATCTAGTTACCTTCCCCCAAGAAGACATGTGAAATAACTATCTTGGGAAATGCATTAAAGTTTTGGGTAGTAAATTTTATAGGATCTTGTCACAGCATTTTGCAGGAACTGAAAATGAAGATCTGACTAAAAAAGCTGGTAGCCTTTGAGACAGTGCACAAAACAACCAGCTGTCAGTGCCTGCCAAGCGTTGGTCACCTGCCTAGAGGAGAGAGATGAAAACAGAAGCAGCTGATTTAATCTGGGAATCCCTAAGTCTCATATCGGAAGATCCTGTTGAAAGAGCTTGCCTCTAGAATACACCAGGGATACGAGATGTGCAAGTAATATAGGTGAACACTGTTTACCAATAACCGTTCAGATAATTTTAAGGCTTGCTTGATTTGTTTTACAGAGCACCCTATAAATCCTGCTTGCAATAAATTCTACTTGCTCAAGTCAATAGGTCTAGGGAAAAAAAAAATCCCTCACTTGTTACAGAAAAGGAAAAGTGGCTGAGGTGTTATCTCTGTATCTAGCAGTCCAGGTAGTTTTCAGTCATCATGAAATGCGTAATATCTTTGTTAGTGTCTCCTCTTTCTTACACAATGACTCTTACCCACATTCATGAGCACAAAACTTGTCAAGGTGTGTTTTCTGAAGTGGAGCGTCGCTGCGTGGTTGTAGCAACTACACTACCTCTGAAAGAGAACCTTATGTTGGATTGACAATTTAATTGATGATTGAACTTCCCATTGGGATCTGATGACAGGTAGCACAAATTCAATTTTTAAAATAAAACCCGTCACATCCCTGTATTAGTTTGGTTCGAAACCGGGCAGAAACACTAATTTCGTGTTGTGGTTTGAGTTCGTTCACCTGAGTTTTTTGGCTAAATGCCAGTACACTTACCAGATTTTATTTAATTTTGCTGTGAGATAAGGATTAGGAGTAGGTAAAGCAGGCTCAAATTTTAAAGAATATAAAGAGAGTTTATTAACAGACTTGAAGGAAAAAAATTAAGAACCAGAACAAAACCGTCAGAACACTTTTGCTCTTTCCACCTCTCCATTTTTTCAATGACAATACAAGAAAACAACACTTTGACTTTCAGTCAGTTTACCACTTCTGAATTAGTCTTTCTTCAGGTCATTTAGGGAGAGGAGTTTTCTCCTGCTTTACCACGTTGACTTCTCTACAAGCAATACAGTTCTTATGGTTTTCAGCCTCACAACTAGCAGCCGCCCAGGAGAAAAAGATCTCTGCTTGTTGTGGAACGTCCCTCCCAC
>VZTJ01003037.1:8294-26927 GCA_013397795.1 Orthonyx spaldingii
ATGTGAATGCCCCATGGATGTGGTCTTTTCAGGTTTGGGGATTTCACAGTTGGGCCAGTTTGTGTAAGGGAGGATGGGTATTCAGTGCCTCGGTTGGGGGGAAGTCTGTGCAAACCTGGCCTCTGAGGGCTGTGGTCTCCCCCCACCCAAAACCCAGCCAGGGATGATTTTTTGCTGAGTTTGGCTTTCTTGTGGATGGATTCCTTTCCCTCAGGCTTGTTTGCTTCTCTCTAGACCTGAGATGACTGTACAATGGTGTCCCCTTTATCTTATCTAAGCGGTTTAACTTACAGTCCAATGTTCCAGTCAGGCATTTTCAAGGAGGGATGGGTTTCTGTGGGTGTTGATTCTTTATAAAGTTTTTGCTGTAATGGGCAAAACTCCTTTATAACAATGTTTAAGGCACGAACCATTTCAGTCTCTGATACCATGCTATATGACTTGTTTTGGACAATGGGGACGTGCCTAGTACTTCACTTATTTTGGATAATTTTACAGTCCCCTTACACTCTATGACATAGAGCAGATCAGTTTATGAACTGCCCTTTTTATGACAGCTGTAGGATCAGTGTTTGAAAGCAACCAAGACTGAGAACCACAGATGATATCCAATGTTTGGGTCTTTGGAAGGTACTGTCTTCTAATTTTTTATAAGCTTTGTTTCATAATTCCCATTCCTCCAGTTTGAGTGAGGTGAGAACATAGATCAGAGTAATCCATTTTCCATGATTTTAATGAAATATTCAGAACAGGAGTAATAGTCTCTAGACAGAAAGTGTCAATAGTCTGTAGTGGCTTTTTTTGGAGAGGATGTGCCAGCACTGAGAACTCTTTTCATGCTACTGCTCTTTAATGAAAGCATCTCATTATCCAACAATTCAGATTAACATACCATCAACCTAATTTTCTTCTTTCTTTTTAAATGTTGTTGCATTTCATCCTGGAATTCATGTACAGTAGCACTAAAACTCTTAATTTCTGTTGTGTTTGACAGAGCAGCATTTTTGGATAATGATGGTCTTACAGTTATGTCAACCTCTATAAAATATTTTATAGCAATCACAAAAGCAGTGAGATTTGAGAGACCAGATTAAATGCCACAAGCTGCAGATAAAACTCACAAGTTAGAGGGAGGATTTCTGGTGGCCCATTCCTTTCTGCATCTGTTCCATTACACTGGGGCACACGTGGGAGTTTGCAGTTTGCCAGATGGTGTGTGCTCTATCTCAGGAATGAATAGCATGAAGGAAAGACAGCCCAAGTAGCTTGTCCCTTATCTTATGTGTTTGTTCCTCGTCACTCTGTCAACTGTCAGCACTGCTAGTCTGGCTTATGTTTTAGATGGCCTCTTGGCCTCTGACTTTTTAGTTGATATATGGACAAATACATTGTTTTTGGAAGAAATTTGCATACTTGGGATCTGAAACAGAAGACAAACATAGGGACTGAATACAAGGTATTGAAATTAGTTTAAGTTTTTTTCATAATCAGAAGTTCTTTTCATATTATATGACAATGAATTAAAGTATATATTTAAGCTTTAGTTCTGGACAAACATGCCCAGAAAACCTGTAGTAAGGATTTCATGAGACTAAGTTAATTAGCTTGTGTTCTCTTGATGGTTTTTTTAGCACTGAACTAATTTCTGGATTTTTATTCTCTGGTTGGGGTTTGTTAATTCTCATGATTTGAAGGTGAGGGTGGATGTCGCTGTTGAGCGGATGTCGAAACAAGGAGAACTCGAGATCAAGTGGCAAAAGAGGTTAATTTATTTATTAAATTCAGCTTTTATATACAAAATGGACTCTCACTTCATTGACCATTAGCTATACGCCTCCCACAGCTAATTGGCCACCTGGATTCATGAGAGCGGAACACCTTTATCTTAGTTTACATAAACAAATAGATTCTTTCTCATGAGAAAGAGGTTTCTGTGCTGTCACAGATGTAATGCTACCTTTCACATATAACGAAATCTCTGAGGCAGCACATTCTCCTCCAAGTCAAAAGGAATGAATTGTTTTAACAACTGCTACTTCTTCCCTTACTTAGATGAAGAATTTCAGTATTTTGTTCCAGATTGCTTAGACAAGTTCTTGTCTAACCAGAAACTTGGTCAAGTTGCTGTGTTACCAGATGAAAAATTTTTTGCACCTGGTGCATTAATTGTCATGATCCAATTACTAAGGTTCATAGAAATACCTCCGCCTGAACTAAGGTGCAAATGAGACCATATGCCAGTCAATAGTATGGGTTTTATTCGACAATAAATATGAGAGAGAAAGAGAGACAAAGAAGAGAGAAGTAGAAGATAGGTGGGGGGGACAGAAAGAGGGTGACAGAGACAGAGTAAGGAAAATATCACCACTCTGTGGATCCCAGTGATGCTCCATTGATCCTCTCCAGCTGGTCTTCTTGGTGGTGAACGTCTCCCCAAAAAGCATAGACTCGCATGGGTTAATATACCCTCAAGCCAGGTGGCAATGTCCAGGCATGTCCCCCTGGGGGAGGGGGGCAATCTCTTACAGCACTCTGGATCTGTTGCATCACATGTGGTCCTGTGGTGCAAGGCTTCTGGGGAGCACTTTGGGGGGTCTTTGATGGATTTGGACCCCCCCTCAGCTGCCTCTCATGTGGAAGTCCCATGGACGTGGCCTCTGGGGTTGGGGGTTCCACAGCTGGGCCAGTTTGTATAAGGGAGGATGGGTGTTTATTGCCTCACACACCCAAAACCTCCTCCTCCCCCCCTTACACTTCTGTGAGCTGTGATCTCCCCCCACCCCAAACTCAGCCGGGGATGATTCTCAGCACAGCTGGTGGGTTTGGCCTTTTGTGGATGCATACCTTCTTCTCAGCTTGAGATGACTGAACAATAGGTTCCCCTTTATCTAATCAGCAGTTTGACTTTCAGTCCAAAGTCCCAGTCTTCAGGGAGGCTTCTTTGGTTGTAGCTTCTTTATAATGAGCAAAACTTTATATCAGTGTTTGAGGCATGAACTATTTTCAGTCTCTGACATGAATACAATTCTTATTCTTCAAAACCCACTAGCCTATGGAACTGCACAATACTTATTCTTGTAGGAAGAACTGGAAAGCAACCACCTCAGTTGTGTCAACTTCTGTCAGTTCACCAGGGGGTCAAGTCTGACTTTGGTGTCACTGACCACCAGATACCACCAAAGAGAACCCCAGGGCAGAAGAACGCATGTGGAGAGGAGAGGGAACATGTGTTAATGGCTTTGAGGAAATGCTTATCATATGTATGTTTCTTCTGGAAAAGCTATAAATCTGCGTATAAAATATAGTATGTAAACAGGAGCTTTTTCTGTACTCAGTGTGCATGATATTTTGGAGGAGATATTTCCATGTGCATCTGGCCAAATAAAGAATGCCTGCTTCTCAGTGGTACATTAGTGTTAAGGAGTTTTTTCTTTTACTGATTTTTGGTAATAGCTGCATTAGAGTGAAGTACATTCCATTCAGCATGTCAGTTCCTATGAAAGTGTTCGAAAATAGATATTTTAAAGGTATTTCTAACTGTTTTGAGGCACACAGCATTCAGGTCTGTTGAGGGTATTGTTTCACTGACAGTTGTCTTTCAGAGTTATAAAATATTTTAAATTTTTTATATGGCATTATGTACAGTAACTAATGTGCAAGGACAGTAACAAGGCAGGAGGAGGGAATATGTATGTTCTTTTATGATATGTTATTGTCAGGGAGAGACAGAATACAAAAGCGTTTGCTCTTCCATGAATGAACTGGAGCATTTAGGACCAAGGAGAATGGCTCTAAATTGAAAGACTGTAGATTCAGATTAGATATTAGGAAAAAATTCTTCACTGTAAGGGTGATAAGGTCCTGGCACAGGTTGCCCCGAGAAGCTGTGGCTGCCTCCTCCCTGGATGTGTTCAAAGCCAGGTTGGACAGGGCTTTGAGCAACTTGGTCTAGTGAAAGGTGTCCCTGCCCATGGCAGAGGGGTTGGATGGAGATTACCTTTAAGGTCCCTTCCAATCCAAACCTTTCTATGATTCTATGATTTAGGGTTAATGTGTTCAGGGCAACTGCTATAGAAACTTTCTTCACTCTTATGAGAGACTGGAAAAAACAATTACTGGCTCAAAACAATTAAGGTGTGTGTAAGGGAGGGGGCAGATCAAGTTCCATAAAGGTGGAATGGTGCTCTGCCCCACACCCCAACCCATTTGGAGCCACAAGTACAACTGTCAGGCACTGGCACACAGGAAGCAATGCCCCATTGGAGCCCCAATTTAGCCCCAGAGTGGCGATCAGACCAGTAACCCCACCTGGCGGAAGAGGGGTGTGGGTGTGGGTGGCTACAGGAGGCCAGAGCAGGTGAAATCATTGCACGTAGGTGGTTGCATCCTTATTGTTCTTGAATTTTATGACAGCTGAGGCTATGCTGGGTCCAAGGGCAGCAGCTGTATCTTTCTTCTCTTGCCTTTTCTCTCTTTCTCTCCTTTTTCTCCTAATTTCATCTTCTTGAAATCTGGGTAATTTAAGGTAGGGTGGGTTGCAGTTTGCAACAGAATAAGGAAAGTCAGTGCTGTGTGAAATTTTTTGATTGAATGTTTGCTTTAAATTTTGCCAAGTTCCTGATCTTCTAAAATTTGCTAGTAATGTTTGTTTTTTAACCTCCTGAGAACTTTTGTCTAGTTCTCATTTGTGCCACCTCAGAGGTACCTTAAGCCCTTTTAAATAAACTCACCAAGGGAGAACTGGGGCTGTCCATTACTATTATATGTATCTATGAATGACCCCAATTAAAAAGCAGAATATTTATAACAGGCAGTCAGTCTCTTAAGCATTTCCCTTTTAAACAAATCAGAAAGTATTTCTTTTATTCACACATATCCAGATCTCTCCATTGTCGCATCTAACTTTCTGAAAGGCAGGATTGCTAATGCTATTGTATGGAGAGATGGGAAATAGCCATGTTTTGGAATGACACAGCAAGAGAGATTTGATTTCAAAGGATGATTTAAAAACAATTTCTCAGTGATACCTGTACGGGATATCCTCTGCCTGGGCATGGTGTAATCGAATGTGCCAAAGTGTTTCTGCTGTTTTTCTTGTTTGAACATGGACATTAAAAGCATAGTATGGCTGAAGTTCTCTTTGTACTGTGCTGTGAAAGGATAGTGTCAACTAAGTTCTGTTGAGGAACACATTTCGTGCAGGCAGCTAGGTATGCAGCTGCAGGACAAGCTGCAGATTGAACTATGGGTGTCAGGTGCCAGAGACAAGAGGCCATGAACTGCCGATCCTTTGCATAACAAAGGGCCCAGGAACCTGTGGCTCCAGGCAGGTGACAGCACACTCAGAGACAAGGCAGGAGCTGATGGCCCTAGACTTTCATGCGCTTAGACAGTAAGGGTATAAAATCTCAGGGTTTCCTTTTCTCCTCCTTGGAGGCACCCAGCTTGATCTGTTATTTGTTGCAACATGGTTAAACTACTTGAAGGATCCAGTTGTCTGAGACTCTGCTATGGGAAACCTGGTGTTGAGCTGGTAGGAAAACCTTGTTCTGACCGTGTGAGTGTTGGGATGTGCAGGCAGTCAAGAGGGGCACTCATCCGCTCACTGGAGCCCACTAGGAATGAGCCTCAGTCCCAGCTCAGGTGGTGCAAGTTCGACTGCCACAATGGCTCTTGGATGGTCAGACAGTACACTTTCCTTAACAGTTAAATTGCATTCCGCTTCAAAAAAGCATCCAAAACTTTCTAATATCAAGTGAAAGTAGTGCATGTCATTTTCAGACAGAAACCTGCATGTTAGCTGCAGCTGAAAATTTCTGAGGACATCCCTTGACAGTTTCTCATCTCTCCAAATACTAAGACAGCAGATCACAATATCATTTTTCCAAACTTGGTAAGTAATGCTTCTGCTAGTAAAGAATTTCAATATCAATATCAAGATCTCCCTTTCAAAGCAAAGACCCACTTAAAGGTGGTGGTGGTGTTTTTTGTTTTGGTTTGGGGTTTTTTGTGGCCTACTTTTTTCCTTTTCCATTTTTAAAAACTTTTTATTATTCTATTTTTCTCATCTGTTAGAATGAGTCATTTAGAGCTAGAAAATGTCTCAGAAAATTCAACTTAAAGTACGTCTTTAAATAAGCCAATTTCAGTGTGGAGAATCTTGAAACACTTAATTTTCTTGAAAACCAAGAAGACAAAAACCTGACAATCTTGAATTTAGAGACTGATTTATATATATATATATTTAAGCTAAATAAGTTCTTTCCCCTAAATATTTGTCCCAGAAATATTTCATAGGAGAATCAGGTAATTGTTACTTCTTCAGTGAACTTTAAGTAAAAACAGTGAGGCAATTTTAATTAGCTTATTGCTGAATATATATGGTTCTGTTGTCTATATTTTGCATACTAATTGCCAAGGAAGGTTTGATCTACTGTGAAGAACAAGGTCATTACAATTAATTTCATTGGAATTCTACTTTATTATAACAATTGTTTGAACTCTATTTAGCCAACCAGGAAACACTGGAAATTTTAATAAAATTTAATTAAACTCCATTATGTTTGTTTCTTCTTGGTGTAATAATTTTTTCAATATATAATATATATAGATAAATATAAAAATATGTATGCTGTGTCTATATATAGACATGCAGATGTATGAGTAGACATAATTTAAATTTATGAAAGAGTTCTAATAAATAATTAACATACGAAAATTGCGGTGCATAACAACTACTGCCCAAGTAAAAGTATAATAAATTTTATTGAAAGGTACTGAACAGGTTGTTCTATGCTGTAGTAACCTCACAGACAGAGTTTAGTACTCTGATGGTAATAGCTATGTGCCATGTAAGTAATACATATCAGTGCTCATACTGCTGATTCCTGTCTTTGTCTGATGATAAAGTTACTTAAAGATAGAAGTGGTTGCAGAGATTCAAATGGCACCTCAGGTTTAAGCTCTGAATGGACAGTTTAGCTGTGAGTCTGAACCTATTTAAGCCTCAACTATTTTTTTTAAACACATGCTATATATTAAGCAGAAAAGTCCTATTAAAGGAAGTGAAACATAGAGTTTTAAACATTGAAGCATTAGAATTTTAGCTAAAAGGTTAACTTTGCTGAAATTAGTTAAAATGAACAAGCAGGCCCAGCTAGAGTTAATTAAGGAAATTAATGTTTAGCTAGGAAGACAGGCCTGGAATAAGCTTTTTGAGATTAAGGAACTGATTTCTTGCTACCTTGTTTGTTCAGCTGCGCTTGTGCTTAACAGATCTAAAAGAAATGTAGGCAGTTACAAATCTTTTAATTGAAAACCTATTTAGAAAGAATGAAGGGAGGAACTGGAGGGTCGCCCAGGTCATATGCATTGTTAAAAACTAGGGAGATAGGTCAAAACAAGGAAGAGGAGAATTACTTCATCTTTAACGACCCCTCCTCAAATCATGAGACCACCAACCCATTTAAAAAGACTGACCATGCATGCTTAATGACTTTCCAGTTAATTACCATATGAAGTGGGGAGTGGGAGGTGTCGATGTTATGAATATGTATTTGTACTGAATCTTTTGTGGATAAATAGACTCTGTAATGCTTTGTGACTTTGCACCGCATACCAGGGAGTAATCCCACGCAGTTGCCCGGCCGAAATAAAGGAAACATACACTTCCTAACTTTGTTAGGGGGTCTTTGCCCGTCTCATTTGGGTGTTGATATTAGATCTATACCCATATTTTGGTAATTCAGAAGCACAGTAATAGAAAACTCTCACAGGATAATGAGGACTGTTGTTATTTGATGCCAACATGATTTTCCAATGTTCTTCAATACAAAGCGTGAGGGAACAGTGATCAGTAGACTCATATATCTTACACTTATGAAAGATGTCTTTGCCCAGAAAGGCTGCGTTATTCACACACCCGTAGGGAAATTACTTGAAATGATATTTGTCCTGGAGACTAGAAGCGTTTCATGGACCTTGGAAAGCAAAAGCTTTCTCCTGAAACTCCTGGTATTGCTAACAAGATCCTTGGAGGAGGGACAGTCTCAATTCTTGGCAATGCAGGAACCTAGTTCTTCTGTTGTGCTAAATGGTATGTTAAAGGACCAGCTTTTCTGCTTTGAGCCTGAAAACATTTTCTTAATAAATAACTCCCCAGAGAAGTGACACTGGCCTGAGTAACTCAGAAATCCAGTTTCTGCTGCTCCCTCAGCTGTGGGAGTGCTTGGTTACATCAGTGATATAATCTGTAAAGAGGCTTATCTCCACTTTTCCCAGTGGAAAGAACGCAGTTCTTTACACCTGCTTAACACGTGTCAGATATTCAACAGCACTTTCAACCTGGATTTCATCTAAGGGAGTAACAACATATTGAGTGGTAGGATTGTGCAGCTGCTAGGCCAGAGCTTCAGAAATGCAAGTGCCAAAGGACTGGCCCCATCACCTCCCAGGATAGGGGCTAAATGCTGCTCCCCCGCCAGGGTCTTGAGCCAACATCTAGTGATAAGCTGTTGAATAAACCTCCTGACTTCATCGAGTTTGTGCTGGACACCCAGATGAAATGCATGCTCATATATCTTAATGCAGAAGAGTAATGATTTCCTTGGAAACTCCCACGGGGAAAAGCTGGAAAGCACATATACGTGTCATGTTGACATTGCATGGTTTAAAATAGAACAACACAGACTCACTGTGTCCCATTTTGCAGCAACTCTGTTGAGCTATAAATGCCCTCCAGTGGCAGAAAATAGAGTCAGATGGATTTATTGTCCATAATTGTTCTGGAATTGGTGTACATGGTTCAAGTTCAGTCTAGAGATGTGCCCACTTAGAGTGTGCACTATTAGTTAGCATTCCTGTCCCTGGTCTTGAAGTGCACAACAGCCCACAACAAAGAACTAAACCTCAGTTGAAATCTTTGGCAATAGTTACTTTATGTAAGGTGATGCACATTTACTAACGAACTCGTGTTGCTGAAGGTCACAATAGTTGGACTGTCCGGCTCCATGAGCTGTCTGTTCATACAGCTGTATTCGCTGAGGGCTGTGGCAGAAAGAGTGTATTCATGCTGCCACCAGGCAGAGATGCAGAGAATGGGAAATGTGGGGTCTGAACAAGTGAATCACTTGCACAGAGAGATTTTATGCAAGTGGTGGTGGTGGGAGGTTCTGCGTTTTTTTTTTTGTTTGGGGTTTTGTTTTTTAAACCATGCTATCATAATGTGCCCAGGCATACTTGTGGGTCATAGCAAATAGGGTGTTTCTTTGCTAGTTTATAATATACTTCATAGTACATCAAATGTCTTGCAGCATATTTCCATGTTTGTAATAAAGAGGTGACATGGGATGGAAATATGCCCAATCCACC
Organism: Orthonyx spaldingii; assembly: GCA_013397795.1. Lineage (NCBI taxonomy): Eukaryota > Metazoa > Chordata > Aves > Passeriformes > Orthonychidae > Orthonyx > Orthonyx spaldingii. Next base: position 17,664 of record VZTJ01003037.1, read on the forward strand.
CTATTTTCCAAATTCAGAACAAATTTATAAACAAATAAGAAGCTTTTAAAACCATAAGGCTTGAGTACCACCACAGAGCTGACTCCATGTGCCTGTTTGTTCAAGTGGTTTCCTCAGTCCGCATATTCCTCCTGCTGTCCCAGCACTGGGGGACTGCAGGATACATGCAGCAGGATTCCTGAAATATACTGTGTGCTTGTATTCCCTGCAATGGTGATAACTGGGATCAGTGAAGTCTAACCAAGTTTTAGTCAGTACTTATTTGTATATTTAGCCAGCTTCAGGGTTGTGCTGGGACCCTGATGCCAAAGGTTACATTGACCCAGAAAGGAACTGGAATAGATCCAAACTCCTCTGCATCCAGCTCTCTGATGTATCCAAATTAATAGGGCAGCTGCAGTGACGTTAAGTATTGAAGACAGGATTTTTCATTCCTAGTTTGTGTCTGCTTAATACTGTGATGTTTTATGGTGTTTCTCCTGCCCTTTACTGAGCAGTGTTGTGATCCTTGCACAAGTCTTTGGGTCAGAGTGTAGGCAAGGGCACGCAAGGGATCTTGAGTGCCAAGAGGAGGGTATTTGCTGTTTCAGACCTTCTTTATCTTTAATTTTTTTTATTATTATTTTTAATAGTCCTAAACATGCCCTGGAAAGGAAGGGAATCCATGAACTCGTGCCCCTTCTATATTTAACAACCTTATTTGAGAGAGCACTTTTCCCCTTACAGAAGGAACAGTGAGGTATGTGTTTATGAGCAAGGATAGCTGTGCATGGCAGCAGAAAATGTGAGCTCATCACATCTCTTCTTTCTTAAACAAGAGCCTAAAAATACTGCCAGAATCACTCACTGGAAAACATAGAATACAAATCATTGGCCACATAAAAGCAGACTGGAGCTATGCCTCTGTCCAAAACACTTTCAGATTTATATGCCATGTAGACTAAATGAAAATACTTGGAAGGAAAAAGGAGACTTTCAAGGATTATTGATTATTCACCTTATTCTGGACAAATAAACCTATGGGTAAATAGAATAGAAATGTGATTACTCAGATGAAACATCTGACTGACAGGGAGATGTAGTTGCAGGGCCATACTCCAATTTGCTGTCCAATCTCCGGGAGATCTTGGCTGCAGATCACACCCATTAGTCAGCCCATAGCCCGAACAAAGGCAAAAAAGGTCAGAGAACACTGTGGCAACCCTTACTAACCCTTAGCCTGAGCTATGGTGATTTTTTCAAGTTGAGTCTATGACTTGAACACCCCATTTGTAACCTATATAAGCCAAAGCTTGTACACACCAAGTCACCAGTGCCATCATCAGCTTGGGGCTTTGGTGTGCCCAGAGCTGATGCGTGGAGACTGAAGCTCTGCACATCTTAAGGGCATTGAGAGCAGAGCAACAGCCACTTCTAATGAGAGGCAGTAAGTGCCCAACATGGGTTTCTTCTCCCCATTAGGGAGGCAGCAACAAGTGTGGATGGTGCTCGGAACATCTGCATGGGTGTCTTGTGCAGCTATATGAACAGGAGGACAACACAGGGCAAGTGGAATCCACTTACAGCTCCTCTGCTATGACCTGTGCCACGTGGGGGAAGAGAAATACTCTAAGTGGGCATTCACAGTGATGTTGAAATAAGGGCATAGCTAGGAAAAACAGTCAAATGAGAACACAGGATTCCTGGACACATGCTGATGCTGGAAACAAGTCTCATCCTCATGGAACATGCTGTTTCTGAATGCTCTCCTGTGTCAAATATAAAGGAAGGCCAGGCTTTCTACTGCTGCTAGCACTGTGTCTTATTCCCCTGGGGAGTAAGCAACAATGTGCCCAGCCATTACCTTCCCCTCAGAGCGGAGAGCAAATTGCTGAGGAAGCTCCAAGTGTAGGAGCTCCAGGGCCTCAAAATTAAGTATTAATTTAGGAACATGGTGCCACCACTCATGAACCCAACCTCCCTATAATTTGTGCTCAAGAATTATCTCAAGGGGAAATCCAAATTCTTACCCATATTTAGATTGAGAGAGGCATTGAGCAAGCTTGGTGTGTCATCAAAACATCAGGAAGAATAAAGCTCTCTAACATTGCAATTTCAGTATTAGAAAGCAGGCATTACTTTATTCTGGTATTGGATGCATGGGGGGTCACTTCTCCTGACACACACACACACATGCAAAATTCCAAAGCTGTCATTTATCTATACAAACCATACATATTCATCTTCCTACATATTCATCTGTGCTTCTCCTCTCCCTTCTCAGAAATCATTTATCTATACAAACCTATACACTTTGTAGTTAAGCATGTTATCTTGGGGATGGCTTATTATCCCGTACCATTTTGGGGGTTTTTTGATCTGCTTTGTTTTGTTTGTGTCCCGGCGTGGCTGCTGTCCCTGACCCACCCCCCCCCATCTTCCCTGACTCTGGAACTACTGTGATGAATGGAAGCCAAGCTGAGGTTTCTGGAGGGAGTTGGGGGTGGGATGAAGGGCAACCACTTCCTTCCGGCATGGACTGTTGGATGGACAACATGACTGGTATCTCTAACCAGAGATAATGCTGCTTTCTGTGGGTTTTGCCTGGGTTTTTTTGGTGGTTTTTTTCTTTGGCACTGTGACTGGGTTTGCTGGCTTGCTTTTATTTTTCTTTCTCTGCTGCTCTGCTGTTGGGANCAACCACTTCCTTCCGGCATGGACTGTTGGATGGACAACATGACTGGTATCTCTAACCAGAGATAATGCTGCTTTCTGTGGGTTTTGCCTGGGTTTTTTTGGTGGTTTTTTTCTTTGGCACTGTGACTGGGTTTGCTGGCTTGCTTTTATTTTTCTTTCTCTGCTGCTCTGCTGTTGGGAATCCCAGAGCCAGTGCGTGCTGCACCAGTACCCGGGACCACCCTTGTTTCCTGCCAGGGGCGGCCCCCTCCGCCGCACAGCCCAGACCCAGGGACCAGCCAGTGCCACTGAGAAATCCCAGGGACTCTCTCTCTCTTGCTATGCTTGGGAGCCGGGCTGCTGCTGCTGCTGCTGCACAGCCCTCACCATGCCTCTTTTGCTGCTCTGGGTTTTTTTTGCTACACTGTAGCTGTTTCACCCCTACCTGCTGGGAGGTCCCGCAGTCCAAATACAGCTGTGCAGTTTCTGCTGCCTCTTGCTTGCTGTCCCGAGGGAGTCTGCCCTGCCATTCCAGCTTGCTGCTTCTGAGGTTTCCTGTTACAGTCCATTTCGCCATCCGGAGGGGCAGCAGGATCNGAGAAGGCTGTTACTAGGTTTGGGCAGGGTGTGTGAGTGTGTGTGTGTGTAAGGTTCCACCATTTCAATATCTAGCATTTATTCATTTTTTTTCTTTCTTTCTTTTTCTGTGCTTCGCAGGCACCTTTATTTTTTGTTAATAAACGGGTTTTTTCACTTTCACCAACTGGTATTTCATTTCTCTCATTGGCAGAAAAAGAAGAGAATTACTGAAGCCCTCTCTCTTTAGAGAAAAACACTTATTTCAGAGTGTTTTCACCTAAATTTGTCTCTAAACTGAGACACCTGTACATACAATTTGGGGAATGGTCTCAAGAGAGTCTCTGGTGGTCATTTGGGGAATAGCCCCCGCTTCACTTTATCCTTTCACAGTCACAAGTTGCCTGAGAACAACTCAAGAGGTGGCTCATATCCTGCTGTCTTGGTTGAGCAACTTACCTCCTTGGTAAGGAAACTTTTTTGCATTTTTTAAAATTTTAAACAATGGGTCTCAGTTTTTCTTGTCATAATTGAGATACTGCAAACAATATTTTGAGTATGATTCTATGGTAGATATTCATTATGTCAGGTGTACACTTCAAACCACTACAAGATCAGGAAGATCACTTTACTGCTAAAGGCTGTAATCCCACCAGTCATACTTATTCTCAACAGATCTTAGTGGATCTCTCACAAGTTGTTGATTTCATCACGTTTCCAGAAATTTCCTCTGAATTCCCACAAAAGTAACTGAACACTTGATACCTGAGGGCCCATTTTGCCCTGATTGCAGGCACAGTTCTGCACATTAGCTCTTGGCTTAATTCCTGTACAAAGGAGATGGCTTTGTGCTTCAGCTGATGTTTGTATCACTGCAGCTATGAGGTTGCAAAGGCTGAGTCCAGAGAAAGAAATTCAAACAACCAAGTGAAATTCTACACGGGTTAAATCCCAAATAATGGGAAAGGAATTCTTCACACAGTGAGTGTAGCCAGAAGCAGACTGTGAGATACATGGAGTTATCCCTCTGTTTTATCATCTTACTCAAAAAGAGTTAATCTGACTGAAAAAGAAGGTCTGAACCAAATCTGGAGATGAGTGAGGTGCACTAGAGGAGACAATGTTTTTCTCTCTTTCACCGATGGGCCTTTTTGCTTTGAGAAGCTGTGGAATTGCCATCCCTGGAACTGTTCAAGGCCAGTTTAGATGGGGTTTGGAGCAACCTGGTTTAGTGGAAGGGGGGTTGGAACTAGATAATCTTCAAAGTCCCTTCCAACGCAAACCATTCTATGATTCTATGGTAGATATTGATTATGCAAAAAACAAATTATGTTTTTAAAATTAATAATGATGCAAATAACGATAATGAATAAAAATACATAAAACACATATTTATAAATAAAAATATCTTGGTTCGGCCCAGGACAGTGTTTATTTTTGCAGTAGCCGGGAGGGAGGTTATTTGATATTTGACATGTCATTGCCAGGCATGGGAAAAAGGGACTTTCTACTGGGTGGAAGGGGTTCCTTCCGGTCAAGATAATGTGGTGGACAGAGCAGTCTGGTATTTGTTTGTTGTTGGGGACTTTCTGTATAAATAATTTTTTCTATACCTATTCTCATTAATATTGTTGCTGGTAATGTTCATTTTCTTATCATTGCTTTTTCCAGTAAACTGTGCTTACCTCAACCCATGATCTTTGCCTTTTGTGCCTCCAGCTGGAGGGGGGAGGGGAAGTTATGTGTGGTTTTATCAGGAGTACCAAATTGGAGAATACCATTCCTAAACCATGACAACCTTAATTTGTGTCCAGTATGCATCATGAAGGCTTGAGATAACAGAACTGCCCAGAGCAGGTTGAAAACAAGTTTGATCTAAGTATTTGCTGTATTAGGTCTGGAGCCAATGTTGCTTGGTTTGTTCATGTGGGTGTGGCACCTAACCCTGTATATCTTTCCATATATGCACTACGTGCCCATCATGGTGCTCTTTTTCAGACCAGGGAGAGGGATCAGGATTGGTTTGTTGTCCTGTGGAATATCAGTTCATGACATGATGTCATCAAGGACAATGAGGGTATTTTTGGATGTGTATGCAGGGCTGCTCTGCTGCCCTTACCTCAGGCACTACCTTTGGGAGTCCATTAATAATCATATCCAGTCTGTGGAGGAAACAGGGGAGGATGATTTTCCCCAGCTTATCCTCCCCTTTTCCTCCTTCGGGCCTGTTACAACAGCTTTTGAGACTTTTGAATTCCCTTTGGATGATAACAAAAGCATGTTCTTGTTGCTAAATCTACCAGATCTCCTCAGGGGGATCCACACCATGTTTAGATTTCTAGGGATCTTAGTCAGAGATCTGCCCTGAGGATGGATAGACATGAGTGTCATGGAATGTGGGAGAAAATGGGCCAGCTTTTGGAGAACTTCTCCAATGGTTTGGAAGTTCACCCTGGAACAACTACAGGATCCTGTTTAAGTGATAAAATATGTGAAGGAAAAATTCTGTGGTAGTTCCACAGAAATGGGAAGTTTTGCAACCTGCTGAGCCCCGGCTACGATTTATCAGACACTGCTTGATACTAGACAGCACCCTCAAGGAGGGAGGAGGAAAGCAGAGCAACAGGCACTGTGGCCAGTCAAACTACAGCTGAACCAGAGGAACAACCCGTGCTGGTAGCACTGTCCTGGTTACAGGAGAAATTTAGCACTATGTGGGTGTAAACAAACTGTGTTTTCTACTCTGCTCTACGTAATTTCTGACAAATGATGGGTCATTTGCAGTAGCTGCCCAGTGCATACCTGACACCTCAGGTTCCAAGCTGGGTGTTAAATAAGGGAGAGGAGGCAAACCCTGCAAGGCAGGGTAGTGTTTATTTTTCTTCACCAATGACTCAGCCATGATAACTCCCTCCAGCAAAGCACTGGCACAATCACAATTGAAAGGAATAAAATGAATGTGTCTTTATAAACAGACCATGTGAATTTGCTTGTAGATAGGGCTAGGAGATTAGAGATAGGGAAGTAACATAAGAAAACTCTCAGTTGTAGAAAATGTTACTAATCAACAGGGACTATTACTCAGCCAAGGCCACGTTAAATTCCTGAACCTAGAGAAAAAGAACAAAGACTTAATAAAACTATGAATAGGTTTTTTTCTTTCTTTTATGTAACAAATGGGGGGGGGTGCATATCAGAGGGAGGCACCCTGACCTACAGGGTGCCAGGTTGTACTCTGACTTTGTGGGTTTAAGCCAGTTTTTCTGTATCATTGCACTTATTTTAATCTTTATGTTAAATTGTAACTCCAAACTGAAATCTCTCTTAAGATAATTGTGTGGGGTTCAGTTCTCCCACTGGTTTACTTTCAAACTGGCACACACACCTATGCAGAAGAAAAAGTCCAAGACCAAATCAGTTTGCCTAGCAAGGGATGAAGAGGAAGTATGTCTTAGTTTGAAAGACAGGTGTCTGCCAAGGAAGGTGGGAACCTTCCTTGGAATGGAAAATATGACCCCCTTCCCTCTGAATTATTATAACTTTGAAATTAAGAGACTTTCAGGCAAAGATATGGGAGCAGGAGTAACAGTTCTTTACTAGCATGTATATGTATAACAAGTCAAACAAACAATAAAAACAGCAGCAACAACAAACAAAACCAGAACCCCAGTAACGACCTCCTGTCAGCTGCAGGCAATTTCCCCTTTGGCACAGTTCCTGTCACAGCCAGCAGGGGCGCTGGTGGCTCCCGGCCAGGCAGGGCAGGTGCAATGATTCCCCCTGGCTGCAGGGGGCACTGTGGCACGGGCTCAGCCGCCTCTCTGCAGGTGGGTAATGGCGGGCACAGCTGGCAGAAGGGATGGAAAAGGGGCTGCCTTTACAAACCCCCAAGGGCAGCCGGTCCCGATACCCCTCCAGATGGCAAAATGAGCTGTAGCAGAAACCTCAGAATGGCGACTGGAACAGCAGAGGTGGGCAGACCCTGAGGTGGCGAACAAGATGTAACAGAAAACTCCATAGCCTTAGCAGGAGCCAGGGGGTTTGGGTGGACAAGGGGTGATGGGTTAGAGTGTAGTCAACAAGCCCAAGGCAGCAGCATAAAGCAGCAGGGCTGGGCAGTGGCACTGGGGCTTCTCTGTAGCAGCTGCCACATGCAGCCAGGGAGACACACCCTTTCAGGAACGGGGAGGGAGTCGAGGTCCTGGGTTTTTCCACTGAGGCACCAAGTAGATGGTGAGGGTCCTTTCCAGTCAGATCAGGTGTTACTAAGGTCCCAGTTCACCAGTTGCTCTTACGAGCAGAGGCTCACCCATGGTAAAGGAGAAGCAGTGCTGGGCTGGACTCCGTTGTGGCAACGAATTCTTCCCACAGTAGCAGCAACTCGATTGTTCCCCTCCGATCCCAAAAGGGAGACAGAGAGCCAGGAGCTGAGCCCAGCTCCCTGACCCCCAGCCAAAAATCTCATGGTATCTCTGCCCTTCCAAGAGAAAAACCCCTGGCTTCCCTCCATCTTGGCCACTCCTTTTGTCTCTCTTAAGTATTGGTCATTATTATCTCTTAGGCAACAGATGGGAGAAAATTCCCTGAGAGAAAGGGAGAAAAAAGGAAAAGAAAAAAACCTTAACCTCCAACAAAGCAAGACCCTCAGAACAGGAGGACGAGATAGAGCCAGAGGTAATTATGAGATCCCTATCCCTAGGTGAACTGCGAGATATGCAAAAAGATTTCAGCTGCCAACCAGGTGAACCCCTGGTTACCTGGCTGCTCCAATGTGGGAATATTGCAACCCAAAATATGAAACTAGGTGATAGCCAAGCAACTGAGATCCCTGTTCTGGGATGCAGGCATTGACAAGAGGATTGGGAAGAGGACAGAAACTCTCAGCCTTCAGAGGTGACTCCTGTCAAGTGTGAGGGAAAGGCATCCTCTCAAAGATGATCTAGTAGTGTGCCCAAGCAGGTGGAATGCCATGGAGAAAGGTATCCAGTATCTGAGAGAATTAGCAGTGCTGGAGGTAATCTATAGGCACTCAAATGATGAGCAGTCCCCTGTAGATCCAGATGAGGTCCAGTGTACACAATCCATGTGGCAGAAGTTTGTATGAAGCTTGCCATCGTTGTACACCAACTCATTGGCATTGATGTCAATGAAAGAAGGAGAACAAACAGTGCTGACTCTGGCAATATGAAGATAATTTTTTTCCTCTCTACCTACCTGAGTCTTGGCAGTGGAAAGACTGTCAAAGCCCATGGACAGATTTGGAAGGCTCAAGCACGCTAGAGAAGAAAAGTCCCATGCCCCACTAATACAGACCAAACTCTCTGCTATTGAGAAGAAGCACCTCCTGCTCGAGAGAGAGGGTACACACCAAGAGGTAACCTGTGGATTTACCTGCCAGGCCATGGAGAGGAAGTGGAGTGGAAAACCCACCTCTGCCCTAGCAGCATGGGTACATGAGTTGAGAAGAGGAATAATCACTGCAGGAAATTGTTCAAGGATAAATGCTGTTCCATTTTCCAATGGGCAAGTCCTCAGGTCCTCAGACAGAATAAAAAGTCTGATGTTTCTTCTGATCCTCTTGAAAGGATGTCCAGTTCATATTTACAAGAAGTGAGCAATGAGTATTATGAACAGAACTAGAGAGGCCCTGCCTCCAGCCAGGTGGGGGAAAGGGAAATCAGATCTATTGGACTGTGTGGATCTGATGGTCCGGCAAATCAGATCCACAAGAGTATAAGGCTTTAGTTGACATCTTTGGGAACAATGTACCCTGATGCCATCAAGATACGAAGGGGCAGAATCCATCTCTGTTTCTGGGGTGACAGAGGGATTCCAACAGCTGACTGTACTGGAAGTTGAAGTGATGAAATGAATGGAAAAAAAACCCATTGTGACTGGCCCAGAGGCCCTGTGCATCCTTGGCATAGATTATCTGAAGAGAGGGTATTTCAAGGACCTGGAATGTCACTGCTGGGTCATTCTGCTGTGAGATTGTCAAGGGTTGAAGAACAACAGGTGCCAATTGCTACCACA
>VZTJ01003038.1:0-60911 GCA_013397795.1 Orthonyx spaldingii
ACCCTGAAGAAGATCTTCCCCACACGACCACAGATCCACTGATAGAAGACCACGAGGATCCCGCCAGCCGTTGGTAGCTATAAACCCTCCTTCCCCTCTTTTTCTCTCTATCCTTTGTTTCTTACATCTCTCTCTCTCTATTGCATAATCGGGTTGTTGGCACGCAATAAAGTGCATTGTTGTGATTGAAGCAAAAATCCCCGTTTTGTGTTTCTTTTGCACTCTGAGATTCGGGTAACGAACCATCACGAATCCTGCTCTATGTCAGCGGATCGTGACAATGTGTCTCGCTCACACTCAGGACTGAACAGGACATTTTTTCATCATCAAGTCATGGGCTTAAAACAGGAAATCTTCCCGGCCAAATCTGTATTGTACAGTATCCATAATCAAACACCAAAAAGGCTGAACAAAATTTTCAACTGCAGTGGGTTTCTTTTAAAGGAGACAGAATAATATTTTAAAATTTTCAGACAAGAAGAGATTTGCCTTGTAAAAATACTTTAAATGTTTGGTTTTTTGGTGTTACTCTGAATCCTGACAAATCTTCTGATTTTAAAAAAGTTAAAAATCCTAGGTACATAGCTATGTCTAGTTATTATGTTGGATAGAAATATTTTGGAGTTAAAGAAATCTTTCAATTACCTACAAATTACTTGATAGGAAAGCATCCTATTCTTCACTGCTATATAGGTAGAAATTTGATCATTCTCAGGAGAGTGTTAGAAATGCAGTAAATCTTAAATGTTATATGTAACAAAAGCATTTTCTTGTAAATTAGTTTAGTGGTAATAAAAATCCAAGAAAAGAAAACATCAGTATACCTTCAAATAGACAGACTTTGAAAATCTTCTTTGTGTGTTTCAGAAGCTCACAATTTAAATATGATAGACATATTAGGAAGAAGAAGAAGGAGATCCTTATGCAGCAGATTAAATTAAGTCTAGAAATGAATTTTACTTTCTTGGTCCTGATTCTGTATAGTTCAAACCTTCCCCTGTCTGTTTGAAGATGATGGGGTAGTGGCTGAGCTCAAGCTGTATTTATGCTGACCAGCCAGGATGTTTGTGTTAATTGTCTCATTGCTGCTGCTCCACACACAAAAAACCCCGAGTTCTGCTTTTGTTTTCCATGGTAGAAATTTGAATCTTCCTCTCCTTTCTTTACTCAGGCTCTAATATCGCAAATATATGAGTGCATCTTACGTTTGATACTTCAACCCCTCTCTTTAACATTGATTCAATGCTCAAAAGTTCCCAGATGAAGATTAACAAGAGGAAAAAAAACAAGTCAACTCCCCCTCTCCCCTAGGCCCCAGCATGGCAAGCAAAATTATTTCAAGTACATGGAGCATCTTGTAAGGAAATACAAGGATAACATCCTTTTGGAAAAAGCCTAGTGCAGGTACAGGACAGATTTTGCCTCTATGTGTACACTGAAAAATTATGTTAAGGGATCAAAAATACAATATATAACAGAAGAAAGATGCAATGAATGTATTTGCTACAGCACCTAAACATACTGAAGAAGATGCATTCAGTGAGAGGCAGAGTTGGATGACAGACCTGCTGGTCAGGATAAATTTAAAAAGATTGTGAAGATGTATCTAGATTTTCTCTGCCTCTGCACTAGAGTCCTGGACAGGGGATTTGGAGAATAAATCTAGGATTCGTAAGCCCTGTGTAAGTGGAGCCAGAGAGATTTAGCGTGTCACATGGGATGTGACCATTGTTACTCTCCACTTAAATAAATTAAGACTGAGAGCATATTCCAACTAAAGCAACACTCTGAACCTTTCTTCACTGCATGATTCATGCTTTATTCACTTCAGAGCCTGAAGGAATTTAAAGGCCAGCTCAGAACATTTACCCTGCTATTTATAGTAAGTACAGAGGTATCTGTGCATCATGGTCAGAACTAAAATCTCAGTATAACCTGGATATCAAACATCTAAAGAAGTAATAAAAAACAAGGAGAACTGCAAAACAGAAAAAAGAAATAGGAATGTTGTAGCTTTCCTGTTTCCTCTATGGGCTCCTCCAGGTCACTGAGTCTAGCCCCCAGTAGCTCCCTGCCCCGGGAACTCCGATCCTGGGCCGGGTGGTGGCTGCTCCTCGCAGGTAAAGACAGTCGTACTAGTTGCGTTTACCAGAGTCCTTTATTCTCCCTCACAGAGGGAAAAACGGATAACAAGATGTGTAGTGGACAACGTGGCAAGACTCACCCCAGCCCCCCTCTCGCCTCTGTCCTTTATGCCCTCTCTCCCTGGTGGGCAAGGCGAGAGGCAAGCCAATAGGCAAATGACGGGCCCGTGACAGCTGGCCAGTCCTGGGTGAACAGGGGAGGGATAGGTAGAATGCAGAGCGGTGAGTGGCCAGGCCAGCAGGATGTCCCTGGTGGTCTGCACACTACCACAGAATTGGGCTAGGAATTACACAAGTAGACTACAAGAAAAGATTTCTGAAAAAGTCGGATCAGTAATGGAATAGAGTTAGACAAGGGGAAAATAGGTAACTAAATATTTCCAACAAACAAAAGTTAAAAAATTATTCAAGAAGAACATTTTAAGAGGTGAAAACAACAAAACCACAAGACATTAATACCATATATTTGAAGACAGAATTACATGAAAATTCAATCAGGCTGATGATACATGCAGTAAGTAAGATTGTCAATTAATAATAAGAGTTTTAACAATAAGAGCTGAAAGGAAGCTGGAAGCAGAGAAGGGACATTTTGTGCCAATCACTGTCATCCATAGAGATCCAAACATCCCAGACAGAGGGATAAATGGGGTTTGAAAGAGAGACTACATATCAGCATCACCATATTCACCCTTTTATTAGCAGATGTAGTTAAGCAAAGAGAGAACAACTGGGCTCTGGCAAATTAGCACCAGGCACGCTGCTCGTTAATATAACAAAACGGGGAGCAGCAACTGTGCAATGATGTATATTTAATGCAAGTAAGGACTTTGTGTGTGTTTGTGTGTCTGTGTTGACGCAGGCAGGCAGCTGGAACAAGCACAAAAACACAGTTAAAATGTAAAGAGTAAATTTATTGCATTACCTCACTAATGGGAAAATCCCAAGGCAACACCCTGGTAGAGACACACAAGCAGGAAGGCAGGCACTGTTAGGCTCAGTCCATCCGAGCGAAAGGCAGGCCTGCTGCTTGCACCAATTTATCAAGTTCCCTGCACTTGTAGTTTACCAACACCCTGTGATCTCTTCTGGGCTTTTTTAATGATTTCTGAGCTTTGACCCTCTCTCTCCCAAAACCAAGGAGCGTAAGCATGTCCGTGAGAGTGCCTCCAAGTCTCTCAAAACATCTATGTTATCTCTCCACAAAAATGCTTCTCAAAACAGAGTATAAGCAGCAGTAGGTATAATATACAGGGCTCCCCTCACTGTTATTCTCCAGGCCTTGACATTCCCAGCTGCAAGGTCACTTGAGTGAATCCACCATGCTCATCCTCCTCCTCTTTGCCATTCTTCCACGTTTAACCCTTCCCTCCCAACAGTGCGTTAATTAAGTAGCAGAACAGTTTGGGGTATGCTGAGAATTGGACTGTGTTTGCATGGGATGATGGGGACAGTTTGACAGCTGAGCATATGGATGTTGTTGTAAAACATTTGTGAGGTAGGTTGTTATGACATAAATAATTCTCTTAAAAACACTTAAAAAATCAGCCCCCTGTGGGAGTAGTGAAAATATATTTAGAAAAAAGTAACCGAAATACAGTGAGAAATATTACCATCTGTAGCTTTCAATAGATGCATCAGTAAGAAAGTTTTGAGTTTTGAAATTTGGGGGGGTTTACCCCAAGGTGAAAAATGTTCACTTGTCTATTTTCTTTTCCCAAGAAAATTATTTTTGTGTGAAAGGATAAGGTCTTGCATTGTAAGTTTTATTTAAGTCTAGTAATATAGTAATTAAGTCTAGTAATGTAGATGTTAATTCGATTCTTAATTTCTGCTGAAGTAATCTTATGTATGACTTTTTGCAATGCTGTTAGTGTCACCAATTAACTAAAATAATAAAAAAAAACCAAACAGGGTAGATCTTCACCTAATTACAGACAATTTGGGGATTAATATTCAGCAAGAAAGGAAAAAAAAACAACCCTAGAAGTAAAACAGACAAAAGAAAGAAAACAACATACCTGCTGACCTGTCAAAAATCAGCAGGACATGATTCAGTAGAATTAGTGATGGACAGCAAACTGCATACCATGGTTTCCAAAGGTGTGGTGCTGCTTATGTGCCAAAACCTAAAACATGAGTAGAAATTAAATTAAATTAAAATTAAAAGCATCTCTGGTTTCTGCTATGCTCCCCAGCATTGTCACACTTTGCCCCCTCTGGTCCAGACTGGGTAAAGCACTCCAAGCAAATCGGGGAACTCCGATGGAACTCCTTGACCTGCTCTGGACTCTGCATTGCCAGTCTCTGTAAGATCTCTTGGGTATTAACACACTGCTCAAAGGCAAAAGCTACACCTTCTTGCAAATATTAGGAGGATTTTGCTAGATGCACTCCTTACTCCTAAGCAACTCATGTTTAGGAAGGGAAGGGAAGAAATTGTGTGGGATGAGCAGTGGCTATTTGAAAATAGGTTGCTTCGGGTTAAAGTTTTTTAATATATATATAAAGATATGAACTTGCTTTCAGTTAAATATTAAATATTACAAGAAATAAATATACAAAAATATATCAATAGCATATTTCCCCCTGGAAAACTACAGAGGGGTCCTGGAGAATGAAACTTGTCTTTCTATCCTGCTAAAACGTTCAGATATTGCCGTGGCAGAGGTTCGGCCCAGACCAAAGAGGAGATGTCCCAGCTGGAGAATTAGCACGGGCACAGGAGTGTGCACTGTAGGCAGTTTGGATGGGGCCACCTTGTTCTGAAGGTGGAGGGGGTTATCCCGCCTCAGCTGAGCTCAGCACCACCTCTAATCTGCTGGTACAGCGGCAGGCTGCAGTTCCAGGCTGGCTTCCAGGGCAGTGTTTGTTAAAGCTGCAGTCAGATCACTCGCAAAGTGCCCGGTGCTGCCCACGAACACGGGACTAGTGCGCGTCCTGATCCACCTTCCTTTCCTTGCTCTTAAGAACCTGACAGCCCAAACTACTGATTTTCCTCACTTTGTTGGCACAAACTGCATGCCAGTTGTGACTTCCCACCCCTTTACGCTCCGAACTTCTTGCAACATCATTAACCAACTTCTCGCGCAGGAGAAAATTAGCAGGTAAGTGGCATTTTGTGGCAAGGGCATAAAACAACGTGACCTCAGCTGCGGCAAAATGGCCAACACAGCGGCAAAAATAACAAATCCTGCGGTTCTCTTGGAAAAGTGACAAAATTATAAAACTGCATGGTGCCGGAAGCGGCCGTGCCAGGTGTGGATATCCGCCGGAACCGCCGGCACCGCCATGGCGGATGTGGGCACTGCCAGCACTGCCCCCCCTGCGCCGGCACCGCCATGCCGGCTGTGGGCACCGGCATCGTGGCCCCGCCCACGTCGCCGCCGCAGCCAATGGCTGCTCGGGAGGCGCGGCCCCGTGCGGAAGTGGGCGTGGCCGGCGGAGCGCGGGAAGCCGGGGCGCGGGGCCGGGCGGGCGCAGGTCGCGGTTCTGCCCTGTCGTGTCGGGCGGCGGCGGCGGCGGCAGCGGGGCTCGGGCGGTCGGGCCGGGGCCACAGGCAGCCCCGGGGCGGGAGAGATGGAGTTCTCCAGCCGAGCGAGGCAGAAGCACGCGCGGCTGGCTGGAGACCGGCGGGAGCAGTACCCTCACAGCCTGCAGTTCTACCTGGAGCCCCCCACGGAAAGCATCTCCCTGGTGGAGTTTGAGAGCTTTGCCATCGACCGCCTGAAGCGTGAGTAGCGTCTCTCCTTCCTTCCCTCCCTCGTTCCACCTTCCTCCTTCCCCGTCTCCCCTTTTCCTTCTCCTTTCTCCCCTCCCTCCTCTCCGTCGATGCTTTGAATCCTTCCTGTCCTGACTGTGTGTATTTCTGGCAGGCCTGGATGGCCTGTTCGCCTGGCATAAGCGGGAGCTGGGCTGGCTGCTGGTGCTGCCATGAGCTCCCGTTAAAGGAAAACGCGTTGCTTTGGGCGTTTTGGGGAGCTGAGACAGATTTCACAGTGAGCGTTTGCTGTAGCTGTGGGGACTGGGTGGTTTTGGTTTACATCGTGAGTTTTTATGAGCACGTTTCACTTGCTGCAGATGTTGTGACATATTTGATGTCTCAGTACTGCATTTCAGGTCGTTGTGGCTGGCAGCCCGGGGTTCCCCTGAAGTCTTGAAAACTGCTAGGTCCAAGTTTCCATTAGAGTGGAAACTGATGTTCTGAGACTCATCCATCAGAGTTAGCTGTCTCCCTTTGCTTGTTGACAGTATGCATCCCAGAACTGGGCCAGCTGTTCAGGACTCACTGGCCACACTTTATCCTCCACATTTCTCACCCTTTTGCTCCTCATACCACTAAAAGCAATTC
The DNA here is from genome assembly GCA_013397795.1 of Orthonyx spaldingii. Classification (NCBI taxonomy): domain Eukaryota; kingdom Metazoa; phylum Chordata; class Aves; order Passeriformes; family Orthonychidae; genus Orthonyx; species Orthonyx spaldingii. Next base: position 6,496 of record VZTJ01003038.1, read on the forward strand.
CTGTGGCCTTACCCCAGTTTGTGCCTTTCCCAAGCTGTGATACATTTAGATCCATTTCACCATGTTGTCTCTAACACAGACCTTTTATTTTTTTGCCCAGTGCTCAAAGTAGTTGAAAATCTCGGTGTGAGCTATGTAAGAAATACTGATTTATACAAAACTAAGCTGGAGGCTGAGCTCCGGAAATTGAAGTTTCCCTACAGAGTAAGTAAAGGTCAAAACATGGAACTCTCTTGCACTTTATTTTCTTTACACCATTCAAGAATGATGAATAAAAGTAGAGGTGATGAAATGCTATTTCTAAAACTGCAGTTATGTCATTTGGTTAAAGATGTAGGTTTTTTTGAAGGTACATATTTCTTTAGGGTAATCTTCTTCCTCAATAATTGCATTTATTGTCTGAAAGATGAGTATTAATACACTGTTGAACAGCAATGGTAAATTGATTGTGAATTTTTAATCTGGCAGAGATTATTTCTCTGAAATAATAAGAATATGTTCCATAGGCTTTGGCTGAGGATGATTATGAGGCAAGAAGAAAAGATCATATCTCTCATTTCATACTTCGCCTTGCTTACTGCCAGTCGTAAGTACTTTTTGGATTATGCTGTACTCCTATTATTTTAAATGTATACAGATACTGCACTGCTTTATTATAGACATTACAGATGCTTTAGAGTTGCATGACTACTAAAGAGAGAGGCAGGCTCAAAGAGAGGTGTTTTTACTAGGAATCTGATTTCTACTGTGAAGAAAAGGGATATGTAGAATCAGAATATCTGGATTTTGTGATAACTAATAATATTTACAAACTTTTTGCTTTCAGACACACAGCACTGATTTGAGTGTCTTGATATCTTCTTTTTAAGTGAAAGCATGTCAGTATTAAGTGTTTGTCACAGTGTTTATAACTGTGTTGCAGTGTTTATAACATAGTTTAACTTGTGTATGTGCTAACTATTGATAACTGACCAAAGACCTGACTATTTACATAGGCTTTATATTACTGTACAGATAGCACTGTTTCTGACAGACTGAAAACACCATTTGAGTTTGAGGTTTCCTTTTCTTCTTCTGGTTTTTGTCCATATTCATTGCTGTGGCTGGTTGCACTGCATTTTGTTATGTGAAATTTCAAGCAAAAAGTTAATCCTGTAAAATGTGTTCTTTTTTGGATGAAATTAGAGTTTGTGATGCTTTATATCTGCAAGTAGTTTTGTTATACAATTGTGTGAACTGTTTACTCCTTATCATTGCAGTTTTTAGAATTAAAACCAGCAAATATGAAGTGTCTACTGTTTTGAATTGTTAATTTGATTGCACTTAAGGCTGCAATACAGCTCATTTTAATTAGGTGAATGTGGTAGAATGCATATTATGATCCTGTGATAGCTGACATGACTGGACTACTGCTGTGGATGGATTCAGATTTGTAAGCAATAACAAACAGGAAAGGTGAGTAGGAGGGATTGTGGTCTAAGCCAGGATATGGAGGTGAAATGGATGGGGCTTTTCTTTGAAATGGCTTTGGATTCCTGCTGCAGAACATCTGATCAGAGTAGGAAGTAGCAGAGACCTCAAAAGCCTCCCTCCAGATGGATGCAACCTTACCATGACAGGCCCTGGGTGACTTCTAAACACCTTGAAGTCTTCCAGATCATTCATGTCCCATCCTGTTGTCCTTTCAAAAGACATCTGGGCTGTGCTGAAGACAGTTTGTCAATGTGTGTGATCAATGAGTCTGCTAGATCCCTGATGCATGTACAATGAGGAACAGGTTGTGGATGTAGAGATCAATACCAGCCTTCACTGCAGTGACTCTGATAGTGTGTTTTGAAATCCTGAAAGAAGGGAGCAGATTGAGTAACAAAATTGCAACTGTAATCCTCTCTGCCCTTCTGTATTCTACATGTATAATGTGTGATTGTGAATAACAAATGTAATATTGCCTTCTTTGTAGTGCATATGTTTGTTGTATGTTTATAAACTTCCTTAATCATACTAGTTCTGCTGATTTTCACAAGAAAATCTCTTGCTTTACCTGTATTGTAAGTTACCAACCCCCTGAAGTGTAGCATCGTCAAGTAGTCTGGGGACTAAAAGGCCCCTGAAAACATAGTGTTATGTATTAGTGTAATTTTGAATAATCTCTTTGGCTTAATTCCAAAGCCAAAACTTTACTTTAAACATTCAGTTATTATTTAGACCGTTACTTTTTTTGCGGGAGATGAGAGGCTTTGAGGGTGTTGGTAGTGACACATTTGATGAAAATTCTGTGCTTGTGGAAGGTAGAATTGTCTGATGGTGAGAATCTGACCTGGAATTCAAGAGGTATCTATTTTTTGGTAGGTCTGTGACTTCAGGAGAATGAGTTTTGGTCAGATTTACAGAAGGTAACACAAGTCACCTAGCAAAAGCCTGAAGGTTAAGTATTGGGCTCAGGACTGAAATTCCACAGAATCACAGAATTCCTGAGGCTTTGTCCACTGTGCTGAGCAGGGATCAAGGCATTTGTAAATGACAGTGGCTGGCAGGCTTGAGTGAAAAACTGCTTCAGTCAGAAATAACCAGGGAGGGACTTGGCTAAACATTCGCTTTTGTCAGTGATGGGATCTTTACTCTCCTGCCCTACTTGTTTATAATGGCTCTCCTGGAATTAATGATGGATGCAGATGCTTACTTTTCCTCTATAGTCTTTTTAAAAGAAGATGCTTGTGTTTTGTATCAGAGCTTATTTGACTGAAGTTCTTGCTTAGTAAACAAATTTGAGATACTGTTCAAACCCTCTGTTTCAGGGAAGTATCTTAAAAGTTAGTCTGTAGGCAGGGCAGAAGTGGGCATCTTGCTGAAAGTGAACCACTGTGCAGTAATGAGTACAAGCTATTTTGGGCCACAGAATCAGCAGGAAAGAGCCTGGCTTTGTAATCTAGGGGGAAAGACCTCTTTAAAGGGAGGAGGGGTTTTGGGTAGAGCTCTGGGAACCCCTTTAAAAGACTTGCAAGTCCCATTTTGTGTTCTGTTTATGTATACTTGCTGCATTTTGATAAAGCAGCTTTTAGTCAGTTTCCGATTGTACTTTTCTTTGAAAAGGTGGATTTAGTTCTCACTCATAAAATGGAAAGTATCGTTCTAAGAACGATCAGGTGAACCTGTACAAGGTTCTTTATTCTGTCTTGAAAAGCAACTACTTTGGGGATATTTCTATCTTCTACAACTGGCAGATAAGATAAAATTGGAAGGCAGATAGAATATACTATACTTCAAGTTTTTATCATACTAGGTCAGAAAAATAAGCTTGGCACAAATCATTAGGTTAATTGAAGAAAGTTGTTAAGGTAGGATTGATTGAAAAAGTGCACTTAAATAGACATAACTGCAAACTAGGTTGAATTTGGTTCCTGTGGCTGCTGTGTGTACATGTATTTACATTTTCCTGGGATAATACTTTTTTCAGTTTTCAGTTGGCCAACAGTGCCACCCAGGGGTACAAGTTTATATAGATTTTTCTTTTCTAGACTGTATCAGTCCTCAGTTGTAAATTGGATTGTTTTGATTTGGCTTTCATATGATCTGAAGTGACCAGCTCCACCATTCTGGTCAGTGAAATTTGTAAGGTAGTCATCACCTCGACTGTCCTTCTTCTGCCTTCTGAAATCCAAGACTTTAAAGCTTATTTCTATAAGATAGGGTATTTACAGTCTCAAGAGAACAGTCTCATCCATACAATTCTTTCACACCTCTTCTAATGTCATTTAGGTCCATCAAGACCAGGAAGTAGAATAATCTTGTTTCATTTGCTTTCATGGCAGATGCAGATGTAAAGATAATTTTATTTGCATGTGGACATGAGTGTGCATTTTTGCTTTTGTCTGCTACATCTCTCTTCACTTCAGCAAATCAGCTATGAAGAATCTTGAAAGTCACAGGAGCATAATTTTCCCTTTCTTAAGATGGAAGAAATAAATTTTGCCTCTGCTCTGACAGCAAAACTCTTCTGTCTGGGGAACTTTCAAACACACTTTGTGCCTTTTTTTTTTTTTTTTTCTTAATGTGCTTTGTGTCTGTCACATAACAAGAACATAAATTCTATTTCAAACTTAGCAAAGCCTTTTCACCACTCCCTGACAATTTTTTATATGATAAATTAGACTTGTGTGCTAAAATTGCTGCCTCTTATGTTGAGTAGCATTTCCTTTTGTGTGTTGTCTGTACCATGTTCCCCTTGCTGTCTAGTTCTTAAAACTTAAACTCTGAGTAATCTTTTGGTGTTGCTTGCCTAGTAAAGCAGTGGTCTGGCCCTTGCCCAGAGTTTTCATAAGTTAGTGTTGTTAGAACTCATGTATTAATTGTGGAATGTGAGCTACCTGTCTTAAGTTCCAGATTAACAAGCATTTGCATGCCTTTCCTAAAGTATGTCAGTGGTCATGCTTCCTAAAAATTATGGTGGCTTATCCTACCCCTCCTTGGGATGAAGACAATTTCTATTCCAACCCCAGCCCCTCAAGTGCTGTTCCCTATACAAAAAAGACTGTTCTTTTATATAGCTTTTATAGTTGGGAATCTCTGAACTGATTTAAACTGCTGAGTATCTGCACACCAGAAAGTTAAGTGGCAAAAAATGAGGAGGTATTCTTAACATCTACACTTCAACAATCTGCAACTCCCTCAGCTTCAGCAGCAGCTTGCTTAGTCACCTAACAGCAGTGACATTACTTTTCAGTTAAACCTGGCGTTTTGATACTAAATGTTATTACTTAGTATGCATTTGAGATGAGAATGTACTATTTTTTTCACATGAATAATAAGTATAAAATACGGTTTGGCTTTAGAAATGATGTAAATAATGCCCTAATGGTCATGTTTCTAGAAAAGTTAGTTTTAAAGTATATGCTGGACATAGAGAGAAAAGTCAGCTCATCAGCTACTTTGTCAGCTGTAGGAAGAATCCAGATAGGTGTGTGTAAGAGATGAAGTATTATTTTCTTGTTATGGTAACTTAGGTGGTTAGGTGGGATTATAGCCTTTGATCTGCTTTCCGGAAGAAAATGAGCAATAGACTGGCTGGCTTCCAAAGCAATTGTATATATTTTTTTGTTTGTGGTTTGTTTGGGTTTTGTGTGTGTGTGGTGATGGTGGTGTTTGGTTGGTTTTCCCCCTAGGAAAACAACTGCAGTGTAAATCTAAGAAAATGGAAAAAATTGACACATCCTAGGATTTTACTACTGTCCAAGATGGCCACAGAAGAACTGCAACAGATCAGTCATTAAAGCATTAACTTCCATTTTAAGTTGCAGAGATTATTATTATATCCCAAACACTGAAACTGTCCACAGGGTTATATTTTACAAGAGACCTTAACACCCTTTCCATCTGGAATTAGTGTGAATAATAATTACTTGTTCTTCAAGCCATATTTCAAGCAGCGGTTTTGTCCACAAAACCACAAACAGCTCTGTGATTCACATGTTCCCTATGGGAAAATATGCTTAAATATTGTAAAGAGAACATATAAGACTGAAGTATTTCTGTGCTCTGTGAATTCCACAATTCTGGCACTAGCCTACAGGTAGCTCTCAGAGGACAGTTTGAGTGTGCCCTGTGGTAGTGAGATACAGCATCATCTGCATTCTGCGCATGCACATAGAAGGTGTCTTTTGTTACTGGCACTCTGGTACCTACTTGCTGTAGCTTTGAGTAATGTGCTGATGCCTGAGAATCTGAGCACTTGGATGTGAAGAATTATGTGAGTACTTAGAGTACTTGGATTGGCTTTAGTGTTGTTTTATGCTGTCTTCTGACTCCTGTTCCTGTGTTCCTGTTTGTTCTCCGACTTGTTCACCTGCAGTTGCTAAACTCCTCTTTTCTCTTTTGTCAAGAGTCAGATGTTCTATTTGTGTTCCTCACCCAGCTTCATTGCCATATGTTTTCCTTTTGCCTGTTCCCAGGCTATTTGTTGCCTAGAACAGAGTGCACTATTGTCATATTGTCTGAGATGTATGCATGTTTCTTCAACTGGAGCTACACCAAAACAGAGAATTAAAAGAAGTAACCTTCAAAATATACTTGCCTCATCACGTTAATTATGACATTAATTGTAAAATAAAGAAATATTGTACCATGTTGTAGTAAAAAGCTGTCCTTTAAATACCAAAGAAGCATGTTACGTACAATTGAATGTTTTTATCCAAAACAAGTAAAAAGTATTGTCTCTCCACACATCTTTTCTTATTGAGTGTGTGTTAGTGAAGCTTTCCTTCACTTCCAAGCTTCTCAGTGTGTGGGTCACATGCCAAACCCACAACATCACTGTTGTGCTCACTAGCTTTGAGGTCTAGTTTTCAAGCAAAGATATAATGCATATTCAGAAAATGTATTTTTTTAAATTTTTTTTTTGCAGTGAGGATCTCAGGCGCTGGTTTCTTCAACAAGAAATGGATCTCTTCCGATATCGCTTCAATGAACTGACTGAGAGTTTAATGCAGAAATTCCTGGAACATGTTAACTTATCATTTGAAGCTGTAAGTATGTTACTTTCTGTACTTAGGTTGCACATGCCTGTTTTTTAAAATTCTCATTAAGATAGTTTTAGAAATTGTGCTTAAAAAATAGAAAGTGCAGTTATGGTTTTAAAAAAACCCAACCACACAAAACTTCTGAACTTGGAGAGTAGCATGCATGAGAATTAAGTGATACAATTTTGTGCTACAGCAAGAGAAGCTCAGTTTGCTTCAGTCTACAAACACAACTGAAAAAAATGTGTAATTACACAGGTAAGTTAACAAGGTTTGCAAAAGCTGATAGGTATTTTTGAATCAAAATTTTGAGTGGATTAGATCATAGAATGATTTGGGTTGGAAGGGATCTTAAAGATCATCTAGTTCCAACTCCCTGCCATGGGCAGGGACACTTTCCAGTAGACCAGGTTGCTCAGAGATCCATCCAGCCTTGCCTTGAACACTTCCAGCAATGGGACATCCATGACTCCTCTAGGCAGCCTATTCTAGTGCTTCACTGCCCTCACAGTAAATAATTTTTTCCTAATCTAAACCTACTTCTAATCTAAAGCTACCCTCCTTCAGTTTGAAGCCATTCCCCCTTGTCCTGTCACCACATGGCCTTTGTGAAAAGTCGCTCTCCATCTTGTAGGCTCCCTTCAAATACTGGAGGCTACAATTATGTCACCCCAAAGCTTTCTCTTTTTCAAGCTGAACAATCCCAATTCTCCCAGCCTTTCCTAATACAAGAGGTGTTCTATCCCTCTGATCATCTTGGTGGCTGTCCTCTGGACTCATTCCAACAGATCCGTGTCCTTCCCGTGCTGGTACCCCAGAGCTGGATGCAGCACCGCAGGTGGGGTCTCACCAGAGTGAATAGAGAGGTAGAACCACAGAACTGTTAGGGTTGGAAGTGACCTCTGGAGATCATCCAGTCCAGTCACCCTGCCAAGGCAGGGTCACCTAGATCAGGTCACACAGGAACACATACAGGTGAGTTTTGAATGTCTGCAGAGAAGAAGACTCCACAACCTCTCTGGGCAGCCTGTTCCAGTGCTCTGCAACCTTCAACATAAAGTTCTTCCCTCATGTTGAGTTGAAACTTTGTGCGTTTTAGTTTATGGCCATCAATTCCATCGCTCACCTTGCTGGCCACTCTGCTGTTGATGCAGCCCAGGATACAGCTGGATTTCTGGGCTATGAGTGCCCATGGCCGGTTCATGTCCAGCCTCTCTTCTACCAGCACCCCCAAGTCCTTCTTGGCAGGGCTGCTCTCAATTTTGATACCAGAGGTTGCCCTGAGCCAGGCACAGAACCTGGCACTTAGTCTTGTTAAACTGCATGACATTTCCATGAGCCACTTCTCAAGCTTGTCCGGATCCCTCTGGATGCCATCCCGTCCTTCAGGTGTGTCAGCTGCACCACTCAGCTCGCTGTCATCTGCAGACTTGCTGAGGGTGCACTCAATCCCTTTGCCTGTGTCATTAATGAAGATATAAACAACACTGGTCCCAATACAGACTCCTGGGGGACACCATTTGTCACTCATGTCCATCAGGACTCTGAGCCATTGATCACTACCCTCTGAATGTAGATGTCCAACCAATTCCTTGCCCATCTAATGGTTCTCCCATTGCGTCCATTTCTCTCCAGTTTGGAGAGATGGATGTTGTTGGAGACTATGTCAAATGCTTTACAGAAATACAGATAAATGTTGTCTGTAGCCCCTCCCTTGTCTGCTGATGTAGTCACTCCATCATGGAAGGCCACTAGTTTGGTCAGGCAGGACTTGCCCTTGGTGAAGCCATGCTGGCTGTCCCAAATCACCTTCCTGTTATCCATGTGCCTTAGCACAGCTTCTAGGAGGATCTGTTCCATGATCTTTCCAGGCACAGAGGTGAGGCTGACTGGTTGGTAGTTCACAGGGTTTTCTCTAAGCTTTTTATAGATGGATACATTTTTTGCCTTTTTCCCTTCACCTGGGACTTCTGACTGCCATGACTTTTCAAATATCACGGGGAGTGACTTGGCAGCTATATCATCCAATTCTCTCAGGACTTTGGGATGCATCTTGTTGGGTCCCTAGTTTGTGTTCTTCACATAAGAACATAGTCTGTGATCTTCAGATAAGGTCTTATCTGCCTTATCTGGCCATCTGGGCCACATAACACTCATGTGAAAATTACCTTGCTTTCTTGGCGAATTGTATAGTAATTCACCCGAAATGTTTCAGTAATGAGAAAGCAATGGCCGTGTTTGATTCTTATGTGAATTGTATGTGCAATCTGTTCTCATCACATTATCGACTTCAGTTGAAAAATAATTGTGGTCAAAATATGTCTTTATTCCTAAACTTCGCTCTAGAACATTTGCAATCTACTAAATACTTTTAAGCTGTGGCTTCTTGTTATAGAAACTGCAGCAAACTCCAGTGACCTGGGGACTTTGTATATTGTTCCATTTGTCAACAGGGACGTCTGGAAAACTATGTGGAAATGGAAAATAAGTGCATTCAGTGAATGCTTATGGTAGCTGTTGAGGACATAGTTAAAATTTAATAATCCAAGTGTGAAAATCCTGTATAGATTGCTCAAAAATGGAGCTTTCTATGTTATTGTGTCCATGGGGACACATGGTTGCATGTTTGTGCATGCTAAAAACCATTTTCATTCTTCTTGTTTGTGCACATTATATGAGTTACTGGAGCTATAGGTGTATAACCAAGACCATGATTTAGCCTAAATATCAAAAAACTAAAGGCTGGTGTTAAATAAGGTAGCTACAAATTGTGGTTAAGGATTTATTTATAATTTTAGGAGACACGATGTGCAATTAATTAAGTTTCATTGTAACATAGACTTTATATATGCACATGCATGTAAATTATCCTATTTTCTTTTAATTGACAATTTGATTTTTCCCCATTAAGTATGTGCTATGGAGAATGCAGAACGTAAATGCTCCAAAATTTTGTAAATGCTCTTATTCCACAGTTGTTTCTTTCTCATTAGAACTTAGATTCAAAACTTTTTCCTTTTTGACTTAAACTGAATCTATTTCTTGTGATAACTGATGAAAAAATCTTGAAAATGCAAAATCTGCTTAGACAAACAACTGTTGTTGGTGTTTTAGGGATATTGCAAGAGAGTTCCTACTGTTACATACTGCTTTGTTTGTCTGAGTGGATTAAAGGAAAATGTCTATCACAGTGTCTGCATTAATGTTTCTAACAATATTTTGCACTGCAGCTATGAACTATTTTGTTAGGAAACTCCAACTTTGCCCATAATTTTAATAAAAATTTTCATTTTAATAAAAATTAATGTGCAATCATCACTCTACTGAAAAAGCCTTTCTCTTAAAATACTGCTCATTAGAAGAACTTAAATATTCTAAGATATGTGGCTGATGTACATTATGTGTTGCTGGATTGAAATATCTGGCATCAGTGCATGTTGGTAAAATAGGATTTGTGCAGTGTTGAGAGTAACAGAGGCTTTCCTGTGTCTTCGAGAGACTATTAGAAATGCCATTCTCTGGTTCAACAGACCTTTCAGTCAGAGGTGTGTTTGTGGAGCTGTATTTCTGTTACTTATTCCCCAGCCTCATATTCTCCTGTCACAGTTTCAGCATTCAGGCTTGTAAGAATAAATTAATGTTTGCAGGTTGCTGGAAATAGCTAGGAGTATGGCTTGGTTCTGTGCCACTGAATGTGCCTTCAATATGTCAAAATGATTAAGGAGGTATTACTTTCTTACTCCTGTTGAGGCAACAAAGCATCATTTCATGGAAAATCTACTTCCCTGCTTCTGCTTTCACCCCCTGCTTCCAATTCTCTTGGGAATTTAGGCAAAACTGATCCTTTCTTGCACTATCATATATAAAACATTTGAATATTACTAATGAATTCCATATGTATTTGAAATAGGTCTAAACACTATGGAGCTATGTAGAGGCCACTATGAAAGTAAGGGCACTCTAAAGGCAGTATTCTTTCTCTCAATGTTCTATTTGTAAAAGGCTTTAAAAAGGAAATTAGAATGAACTATTCTCTTCATGCTTCTCTGTGAGAAGTCACAAAGTTTTCATGCCTTACCTGTGGCATGAAACAAGATAGAAATCCAACTTTGTGCTCTACCTATTAGAAAAGGGGATGGTCTTCAGAAAAAGAAAATAAGTTGTTATGTTACAATCCATTTCCTATAAGGGTAAATGGATAGAAGTTCTGTTATGGAACTTCCAATTGCTCATGAGGCACTAAGAAACTTGTAGTTAAATTTCTTTAAAGAGAAGACAGGTGCCTTGTATTTTCTAGATAATGGTTCTGGTTTCAGAATTGTCATCTGAGAAAGGCCAGAGCTGCTGAAGCTTGACGTTGGCGTCATCTGGCATAGCAATGTTAACAATTCTAAGAACCACTCTAAGAAGTGGTTCTCAGTATTTGTTAGAAGAACTGGCCAACTCTTTTGTGGGGAGGAGGAATACATGGATTGCCTTGCACAGTTTTGTCACAGTTGTCTTTGTTTACAGCACCAACAAAGTGAACCTAAAATTGAGAATTCAGTAACTCACCTCTCACCTTTTCTTGTTTGCTTACATGCATGAGGAAATGAGACTTAGATATATATTTTGCAGGGGTTTTGCAGACTAATTTCTGAGATTTTGTCAATTATGGATTGAGAATTACTGCTTTATAGAATTAAGAAATCTTCAATCCCACTAATGGATAATACTTAAAAAGTTTTTGAGATCTCTGTATATTTAAGATCTTTGAATAATTAATAAAAGGATCTTATTTAGCAAATTTTTAAAATAATGAAGATGGTAACAACTAGAAGAAAAAAATACCAGATTTGAAAGGCTTTTTTAATACAATGATCAGCTGTAGAGAGTTTGATATGATAGTAGTTCTAATCTCATGATTAAAGAAATTTTTAATCAAAGAGCATATATAGAAATTAAATTTAATGAAAATGAATATTTTAATTTTTATAATAGGATTTCCTGTGTACGGTGGCTGACATTTGTATTGCTGATGGAGCAAAATAAGTGGCACAGGATTTATTAAAACTAGTACATGCCTGCTCTGGGGAGTTTTACCTGATTATAAAGATGCCCTTCACTTGAAAAAGGAAGGCTATAAACTTGTCGGCACTCAAGCTAAACAGTGATGACTTCAGTATAATGAATTAGTGTTTGAACATGCATAGGATTATTATAATTCAAAACTTTTACAGTGTTTGTGAAAATAAGCCTCTCTACATTTAATATAAATAATGGAAATTTGAAGGTTAGGTAAGTTCTTCCTTGGAGCATTTCCACAAAGCTGGCACTGGATTAAGTTAGTCCATCTTTAGTTTTCTGTGAGAAACCTCTGGGACCTGGATTTCTGTGGAAAAAAAAAAAAGAAGCTTGATTTAAATTTGTATTTGAGACACTTTTTTGAACTAATGACATGTAGATTGCATTTTAATCACTAGTAAGAATAGCTTTGGCCAATCTGTTCTCTGACAAGTGTGGAAGATGCCTGGACTGGTGCTGCCCAGCCTAGTGAAACATTCCTTTGGTGCTCAAAATTTTACAGTACTCTGGAATATTATTGTTTATACCTACCAATTTATGCCAGCATGAGCAAGAAGTAGAGTGCATGGTATTGAATAAAATGTTGAGAAAGGAAGGGGGTAGAAGGAAAAAAAGAATAAATTTCTCCTTTAAGAGTATTTTCCCCTGATATGTTGGTTGGTTTTCTATCACAGTAAAAGGGGAATAATGGAATGGTTCTGAAGTATTTCAGAATGTTTTTAGTCTGTTCTAGACTTCATGTATTTAAAAAAAAAGGAAAGAAAAAAGATTTTTAAGGGACAATATTCCCATCATCCAGATAAACACAGCACCTTTTTATGTATGGCTTGTACTTTTCAGCTCCCAAGGCATATTAAATAATCTGTGTGCAAAGTCAGTCACGTAGGGAGCATCGGAAATCCTTAAGCAGCACTCAAGAGGAGTAAATGCTGACATTTAAGGTGACAGAGCCCATCAAAGAGAATATGCAAACACAGGTGTGCAGTTGAGATTTACATCAATTTAGGAGATTAAAGTATTAAAATCTTACTATAAATGAGTAATTACATCAATGATGCCTGACAGTTTCTGGCAGTAAAAGGCACTAAAAGATTTAAAGATATTTAAAGGGAAATTTGTGAATATTTTAGAATCGTTGAAGAAAATGTTTTAATCTCAAAGTAAGTTGTTCAGTACATGAAGGAATTATATAAAATAAATGGTTTTACAGGTAAGTGATGCTTGGGCTTCAACTACAAAGTTGTTCTTGACATGGTCAGAAATATCTCCTTCGAAGCCCTCAATCTGAGTTTCAGCCTTTTGTCTGCTTTGCTTTGCATAGTTTTAACTCCCCAAGACCTGCCACTTGTTCTTAGACATCAAACATCCGCAGCTCTAGGTCTGTGGTACTTTTTGTGTTGATTTGGGGGATCTAATGAACTTCTGGGTCCTTTGGACTTGGTTCCTGTGAAAACTTACCAGGAAACCTGTTCACCTTAACCAGTCACACTTTGTCACACTTTGTTTCCTTCAACACTTTTAACAGCATTTTGAAGATGACAGTAGTTTCCTTTACCTTGTCTACGAAAATGTCACAGCTTAGCTTGCAAAGTTCCCTGCAACTGTATATTCAAATCTCACGGTGGAAGTCATCAATTTGCTGCTTTACTTTCTTTTTGACTTTTTTAAACCAACGTCAAACCTAACATATTTGTTCTTGTTCTGTCCACTAGTTGAGAAAGGTAGGGCTTTTTTTCTTGTGAGTTTGTTTGTTTGTTCCTTCTCTTTGTATTTGCCTTCTATTTGTCATTATGTTTTCTTGTTTCTTCTTTAAGCCTTTCTTTGTGTGGTATTTTGTCATTTCTGTGAGTGTCCTTTGCCATTTTTACAGCCTTCAATTTTAGATCACATTTTCTTCGATCCCATTCTCTGGAGCTCTTGCAGTGCCCTTATCCTCATGGCATTTCAATATGTGATCTGCTCATGTTTTAATATACAGGTTAGGAACTGAAGTATTAAATTTTAGTTTGATTGTGGAACTTGGCTTGAGACATTCTTCTATTTTGAGTTCAATTCTTCTATGCATGGCTTTTCAAGTGGGTTATAGAATGGGTTATAGAATGGGTTATGAACTCAGGTTATAGAAGGTTCAGTGGAACTGTTTGGAACTGTTCAGTCATTTGCATGTGAAAGGGTCTTTTGGTGACTTCAAGGATGTTTGACACAATAGGACACCTGCTTTTTTTCTGTGCCCCTGTGGTCTGTTGCACTGTGATAAAGGCAGTGAAATCATCTTAACACAGTTGGGTTTTTTTGACAGTCACAGGTGGACTGCTGCTTGTCTTGTGTTTTTTCCTAAGTACTGTTGGATGCTTAGATTTGTTGCTGTACCTTTCCAGGAATTTAACTTACATACTGGAATATGAAGTGGAGTAGAATGCAAAATTTTATCCTGAATTTATATTTTGGTGATATTCTGGCCATCATTTTGACTATTCTGGTTTCTTTATCTTCAGACTTTTTGTACCTCTTTCTTGCTTCCAGAAGAAACGAAAATTAATAGTTATTATCATGTCTTAATCTGTGTTGTAAGGATGTTGTATAATTGAATTTATATTTCTTGCAATGCTTCTGTTCACTATTCTTTCTGCATTGTGCAAAAGAAATAAACTTCTAAGTGTAGTATATTTCATCTTGAATACATCTGTGTTGCTGTTTCCTCTTCACAGAGCAGAAAAAAACCTATGTTTAAATTGAACTTTCTTACCTCTGAGTAGCTTCTTGAAATGTAAAAAATATTATGACCTTTTAAATAACTTCTAGTTTAGATGCCTTATTTTTGGGGTAACAGCTAGTTATTGCAGAATCAGCTGTCCTAATTTTTAGATGCTATTATAAAGCACATTATTTTAATAAATGCTTTGGATCATAGTAATGGGGAAGGAATGGCAGATGGGAATAGTCAGTTGGGGGAGCTGAAGGTCTTCAGTGCATCTGCAGGCATTTGAGAGGAAGGAATAAGAACTGCAAAATAAAATGGAAAGTGCAAAATGCATTAGTGATGGAATTTTTTTCCACAGTAGCTCTTTGATGATGCAGTTGAAGTGCTTTTTTAGCTGCTTTAAGCAGTAGAAATTAAACTTCTTTAATTTCCATTTTTATGATCAGAGTAGTCCTATGAGAGACTTTCTGATATCCCTATAATGCTTTCTTCAAAAGCATTTATCTTGGTAGTGGGGCAGTTGTATAAATATTTGTAGTTCAGCTTCTTGAAAAAATGCTTTATGACTGCCTTTATTTGGTACAGAAGATGCTAAAATCAGATGTGGATTAATGAGAATGGGGAACAGTTTGTGTCCCTGTTAAGGACAGATACATTTGAAAGAATACTCAATATCACGTCTAGCCACTAAAGGGCTGTGACTATAAATATCCATTTTGGAACCAGGTGTTTAAACCAGAATGTTCTTCTGATAGGGTTTATGGCATTTCATTTCAGGGGCATCAAATAATATTTTTTCCTTTCCCAAACAGGATGGGGAAAATGCTTAAAAGTAAAAACTGTCTGGAGTCTATATTACTGTGTGGAAACTTATGCCAAGCTAAGACAATAACTATGCAAGTAGGCTATGGTTTGCATTTGCTAAGAAAATAGATCTGAATTGCATCTTGCTTTTCCACTACTTAAATCTTGTGTTTGTCCCTTTGCTCGAAAACCAGTGATACTTGTCTTACAGGTGACAGCAAAGGTCATAAGTGATGCATGCCTAAGTGGAAAATGTGCCTTACTGCCAAAATAAGCTAAAGATATGTATTCTGTCATTTAACTCCATGCTTAGAGTCATAACAGAAACAAAATTGTATGTGGAAAGGTTTAGGAGTACGGTGGTTTTTTAAGTGCTAGAGTTCGTTAAATAAGACAGTGGAACATTTACTCTTAGTGCTTTAAAAAGCGCAGTGAGTCATTCTCATCCAAAAGTAATTGGGTTGATTGCCAAGCAGTCTGGGTATTCTAGTGAGCTAACATTTTGAGGGATGGCTAGATGGGATGAGGTTTGTTTAAAATATTTAAGCTTAAAATGAGTGGTAATATTCTTTCACAGACTTTTAAAAGAAAGCTTGATTTTAAAAAAAAAAATTCATTTTTTGGTGCACCGGCAGGATGTATGAGGGGCTCTTTATTTACTGTTCTCTAATGAATCCTTGAACTGTAAGCTTGACTTTGTTATTAGTTATGGAGAAAACTGGTGCATTTTGCTGCAGTAATTCTAGTTGCATGTATTTATTTGCACATATGGTGTCAGTGATATTCTATAAAACTGCAGAGTTGAGTAATAGATGTGATTAAAGAATATATAGCTACTGGGGATGTCCTTTTTCACCTTCATAAACATAATGAACAACAGTTTGTAAATGATGCAAAACACTAATTAAAAGTTTTAATTTGGCAATCATCTCAGTTTGATTAGAAACAGATGCTTATTATCTGCAGAAATCTAAATGGACCCTTAGAAGGTCTTTTTTATTGCTCAAAATTGACTTGTGGAACTAAAGTCAAACTACACCACAAAATGTACAGTTACTTACTCTCCTTTAGTGCACTGGGGCACTATGATTCTTACTAAACGGCTTTGTGTGCTTCATCATTTGAGTTAAATAGGAACTTTACAGTCCACTATAAGGCTGAATCCTTTCGTACTAAGTACTTACATATGTTCTTTCTGATTTGAGGTACATTCTCGAACTGCTTTGGAAAAGTTACGTGCTTTGAAATAAAAATTTCAGAAAAGGCTGCAGTAAAGACACGATGAATAAAAACATTATTCCTCTTAATCTATCTGAAAGCAACTTGACCACATTTGGAATAGAGTCTGAATCCTGAGGCAGATGTTCTGCTGTAACTCTGGATTTCTAAAGTAAAATTGAAATGGCAGCTGTGTCAAAAATGTAGTGGAAAATAGGATCTTGTACACCAGGCTCTTCAGCTTAAAGTAGAAGAAGTGAGAAGGGAACCTACACTACTTGTGTGATAATGTGCTCTACCACTCAGTAGTTGACCAGGTCATACTTGACTGCTATTTATCTAAAGGCTTGAAGAGGCTGAAAAAAATAGCAAATCATAACCTCATCCTTATAGATTTTCAGTTCTTAGTAGTTGGTAAGTTTGGATTCTTAGAAGAAAGTGTAGATAAACAGAAAGGTGTCATCAAGTGTCTTTTCTTTTTTCTATGAGTATTTTAGACACTCTTTTGGGGAATGAGAAGACAATTGGAAAATCAGTAGTGTATTTTTAAAAATGATACCTATATGTCGTACAAGAAGAAAATATATTCTTTGAATAATCAAGGTGTTAAGTTCTTTTGTAGTGGTTGAAGTTAATAATGTTTGTAAAATGAATTTATTTTTTACACAGTAGTGAATGCAGTAGCTTTGGAGATGTTTATATTGTTCCTTAATACAGCAGCATAAAAGCTGATAGGATAGTTTCTGCAGGATGTAATTACTCTGCAAGTAGAATTTACTAGCTGCTGTTTTGGACACAAGCTTCAGAAAATGGTCTGCCAACTTTGAAACACCCTTCCTTGCTAATCCTGTGATTGAATCTAGAGAAACATTTGTTAACAAGTTCTTTATAATTGTGTCTGATGTTACTATCCTGATTTGTAAATGAAAGAAAACTTGTTGGTGTGTTTATCAGAAGGGTCTTCTGTTAGCTCTTCAGTCATGTGTGACTCTAACATGTATGTGGTAGTGTTTCTAGGTAATTCTGTAGTAATTGTTTTGTTCAGCTTTCCTTTTAATGGATACAGGGAAATGTTTGTCAGGAATGTAGGAGACTGGACCTGTGCCACTGAGTTTCTCTGTAATTATGGTAACCATGAATTAGCTGCATAGCGAGGAAGATCATAACATGTTCTTTCTGTGCCCACTCTTGACTCTAAAAAAAAGCCCAAACAATGTTTCAATTGATAGATAGGAATAGATAATAATTCCAAGTGCCGCCCTTTATATTTTTAGGTATGCCAGCAAGCTGAACTTGAACAAATATAAAGTCGTAGTACTATGGAAGATAAAATTTCTTCTTAATTAATTTGTGCTTGGCCAAAATGAAATTGATAATCATCAGGTTTGTGAATGACAGATTTACGAGCCTCTGGAATGTTTTCTATGAGGCCCTTCATACTTTTAATTGGTAGGAGAGCTGAGAATGGTGTCCTTTGCTAATCAAGCTAGTGTTCATTAACTGGCTGATTACACTTTAAATTTATATTCTCAAATTTAATGGTATCTAAGTTAATACTTTGGTACTTCAGTGCTAGTTTATTTTGTAGTGTGACATGTGGCAATGGAGAAGATTGATTAGGAAATGGTTGTTTTTTCTGCCTCATGCCTCAAGTTGCAATTTAGCAAAGTATTGATTGACATCACCTGTTTTTGGGAAGGGTGTTGTGCCACTTGAGCACCAGGTGCTCTGTGACTAAAATTTTAGGAAAATTCACTTTCTAAGTTCTAAATCTAGAACTCTGTCCTAAAATTTTTCGAAATTCACTTTCTAAGGACGCCAGCTGCATGTGCACATAAATACCTGAAGCTGGGCCTTGGAAAAGGAAAGGACTTGTGCATGGAGTTCTTGTTCCATACTGGGAGACTTAGAAACAGTAAAACTAAGTAGTTGCACATGTATAGCAGTATAATGTGTGCATGCATCTTTATCACTTCATTAAAACAGAGTAGGGATATCAAACATATTTTGAAGTTTTTGGACTACCTTACTGACTGTGTTTGTTTAACCAAGCCCTGCATATTAAATTATTCATATTTTAATCTAAATTTATGTGTCTTTGTGTTTCCAGGACAGTTCTGTGATTAAAAATCAATGAATAAACTGCACATAGAAAGCAAGAAAACTAGAAATAATGCAACTTACTCTGAGTACTTGCTTCTTTCTCTTCCTCTCTTTTTCTATCTTTATTTTTCCTAACTCTTAGAAACTTACAACGAACTGTTGAATTGTTTTGAGCTATGCTACCTGACCCACCGTCACTGAAAAGGGAAGATCCTTTTCCTGGTGTTCTTTGCTTGTGCAAAGCAAAGTCTGACATAGTGATGAGCAGCTTACTAAACTAGCTACAAATGAACAAGGCAAAACTAGTGAATTGTTTTCTGTGAGTTTAATCAGTTCTGTGTGGAAGGTCAGATGATCACGAGGTGAGACCCTAGAAGAATTCTATGTTTTGTTTTGGTTTTTTAAAAAATATTTTGAGCAATGCAGTGTTTTATCAGGTGAAGATCACCGAGGTCTGTCAGAAGTTTAACAGCTTGTTTATCTTTCCAATCTCAATTAGAATCCTAAAAGCTGTATTTAATTGTATCTAATTTTTTAATGATTACTGGAATGTGTTTTTGCAGGTGCTATTTTAGGATGAAATTATTAAATATACAAACTGTAGTATTCTTATTTAAATAATTTAAAAACCCAAAAACAACAATAAAAAAGAAGCTTTTCTAGCTTCTGTGAACCAAGAAAAATTGGGATACATATTTCATGATGCTCTGGATGCAGAGATACAGGCATGGCCTAACTGAAAGCTTGAGTCTGACTTTAGACTACGAGAAGCATATTTCTTTGCATTGTATCTTCAGTCAATTTTATGTGAAAATAGTGAAATCATTAATATCAATGGAAGGTTAATTTTCATGTTCCAGTCTTTAGGGAAGCAAATTTTAGTTTTGAATGCATTCTGGAGTAATTTCACAGCTTTGATTAGGGGCTAGGATTGTCACTGTTTCTTTTTGCTCTTTCATTCTATTAACTGAAAACGTGAAGGTAATGGGAATTTAGTGAAAAGGCAAGGAGCAAAGTGTTTGTAGTGCTGCTCAGTGTTTGCGTAACCTTCAAGATACTTGAGGCTCTAAGAAGTAACTTATTTGATAGCTTTATGTATATTATTTATTTATATAATAAATAGTGCTTTGCAATAGTATTTGTGTCTATTTAAAAAGTACAGTTTCTGATAAAACTGTATTTTTGGTCACACTGTCCACAGTCTTATCTAAATCTTTAGTCATGGCCCATTAACCTATTTTTTGTGAGGGTTCACCAGGATCAGTTTTACCCCAACAATATTGTTTGCTAGTGACATGCAAGAAAATCTAAAATGACTACATCTATAAAAAATTGTTATGGTCAAATTACTAATAAAGAAGGATGTAGATAGCTTGTGAAGTTTGGAATAAATCCCCCTTGAAATAAAGTATAATACTGAAAAAAAAGATTTTGTTAATGAAGTTGAGCTAATTTGTTTTGGAAGAACAAATAAAAAGGTAATCCTTGCCCTTCCCTCTTCTCGTTCTCCCCCCAGTATTGCTGGCCTGTCTGTAAAACAGTTTCTGGACTGTTTCAATAGCTCTCTGCAAAAAACCCCCACTCTGTCCTCAGCTTGGTTTGATGGAGTTACTTTTAGTAAGATATCCTGGAAGAAATAATGCAATTGTAACCATTCTTGCTTTACAATGTGTTGTACTGTTTTTATGCAGAGACACAGTCAGTGAGAGTTTGAAATGACAGGGTAGACTGGCTCTCGTAAGGAAATTCTACTAAGAATGCATAAAACTGTTACATTTGAAAATGGAAGCCACAATTTTGGAATTAAAATGAAAACTTAGGTCTCTGGTAGATGAAAGGCAGGCTTGCAGGCTGATGCAGTGACTTAGATTTATACTTAGACAAGAAATAGATCATCTGGAAGGAATAGGAGTTTTGGTATGACTGTGTGAAATGTGTGTATAGTTTCAGTGTGTCATGTTTGAAAAGCAGGAATTTTTCAAAGTCTAGCAAGAATAAGATTGTTAATGAGAGTATTTTATAGGAAGTATTTTCTCGTTTCATTTACAGAAACACAATTGTTTTCATACAGCTACTTTGTTAAAGAAAAATGCTTTCTTTACAGGCTGCTTTTCGCTGAGCTTTACATTTTTACATGCAGAAATATAATGCTATTGTGTATTTCCTCTCTCTTCAAAGCTGCATTCTTCTGCCTTGCTGGCATCTTTATTATTATTTTTTAAAGCTGCTTTTCCTGAGAGAGTACTACAGATTATATATCAAGATGCAGACAGGGTAACCATAAGCCTTCTCAATGCCTTGGCCATTTTGTATGCATATATCAAATCCCTGTTTTTCACTAAGCTATCCATCCAAGTTTGAAATTAAAGGGTCCGTCCTATGACTTCCAAGAAAAGCGTTTTGTTTCATTTTCTTGTGCTTTTCACTTGAGAAGGAAAATAGTTTTGTTTAAATGGCCGTTTAACTGCATATCAGTTTTGGTCAACAAATTGGATATTCTGCCCCATTCACAGAAGAAAACTGCTTAAACACACCCCTTCCCATGGAGAGAAAAGACACTGGGTGACTTTATCTTGCACGTGGAGCCTGCACATCTGTTGCATGTGATGGCCTGGCCTTGGTTCCTGACTAGTCTCTAAAAACTGCCTTGACTGCCACCTTCCATCAGCTTACTGTAGGTATGGGAGCACACATGCAGTTCCTGGAGAGCAGTGTCACACAAAACGTGTTATGCTTTGGCTACATTTCTGTCCATCTACATTTTGAGAAGGTATTCTGTGTTTCTTAACGTTTTAATTCCTTTCAGTCAGGGACTACTCCCATTATACTTCACCAAGAACATGTTATGCAAATGTGTGCAGTTTTGGGTACTACAATATAAGAAAGATATAAAGTTATTAGAGAGTGTCTAAAGGAGGGCCATCAGGATGGTGAAAGGTCTGGAGGGGGAGCCGTACGAGGAGTGGCTGAGGTCACTTGGTCTGTTCAGCCTGGAGGAGACTGAGGGGAGACCTCGTTGCAGTTACAACTTCCTCGTGAGGGGAAGAGGAAGGGCAGACACTGATCTCTGCTCTGTGGTGAGCAGTGACAGGACCTGATGGAATGTCCTAAAGCTGTGTCAGGGGAGGTTTAGGTTGGATATCAGGAAAAGATTCTCCACCCAGAGGGTGGTTGGACACTGGAACAGGCTCCCCAGGGAAGTGGTCACAGTGGCAGAGTTCAAGAAGTGTTTGGACAATGCTCTCAGGCACATGGGGTGACTCTTGGGGTGTCCTGTGCAGGGCCAGGAGTTGGACTTGATGATCCTGATGGGTCCCTTCCAACTCAGCATTTTCTATGATGTGTATTTATGTATATGCACTATTTAGTTTTATTTTTTTTTGGAAATGTAACATTGTGATTTTAAAATACTTACAGTTGTTAAATTAGAGCATTGCTGTTTTACTTGTTTCAAGAACTGCAAAAGCACTAACACTTAGAGTGTCACTATTGAACCAATAGCGGAGCAAAGGGACACAGCATTTTGAGAGAATGCTAAGTGAATTTATTTAATTATTAACAGATTTATATACACGCGAGAAGGCTATTCAGATTGGTTGAGATCAGTCCACCACCCTCGGACTGACTGGGCAGAACTCTGACCGCCTGTTTCCAAAAGCCACTCTCAGTAACATTAAACTTATCTTATAGTTAATAAACTTTCAGTAGAATTCCCATGGGAAAGAGTCTGTGGCGGTCACACTTAGAGGACAATAAATATACCATTGTTCTCGCTCCTTAGAAAAAGGAAAGTTAAATTCCTGAATATAAGATTAGATATAATTTTGTTAAATCTGTATTTAAAAATAAGCTGAAGCTGTTGTTTTTGTTAAAAGTCTGACAAAGTTAAGTCCATACTAACTACGATTTATTCATCTTGCTTTGTTTTAATGCATATCTAAAGACAAAGATTGTTACAAGTTTTATTTTAGAGAGATTGACTTTTAAAAAGTATGTTTTACAGTTCTTGTTAATCCTTAAAATTATTGTAATTTAAAATCTGCCTTTCTGTGTCAGAGGGAAGGTTGCTTAACACTATGGACCACTAGTGTTTTGCTGGTTTTTGCTTATTTAATTATTAATGATCACTTGCTGAATATGTAATTCTTTTTCTCTTTTCAGCTAAACTGATGATGTACAGGTTAAATAATATTTTAACTCACGCTAACAGAATAAAAAAGCCTTATCCTAAAGTATTTCAACTGTTTTAAAACAAATTCTTAATTTTAGATTGGTGAAGACCTGAAAAATGAATTGGCTAATGAGCTGTCTGCATCAACCCCTGGCTTCAGTCTGTTAAAAGTAAAAGAACAAATGTTCTTTAAGGTAAGTAAAAATTGCTGAGTCCCACAGATTTGCATTCATTCTTTCTCTGTTAAATGCAGAGTTACTGATTTTAAGTTTACGTAATACTAACAGTTAGTCCAAGTATCTAAAAGACTAATGAGAGTTCCTCTACTTCAATAAGGGCGGAGGGAGGGACCGGGAAAATGAAGGAAGCTTCAAACTACTAATAATGTCTTCTGTCCTTTCTGCCATCCCTTACTTTTGCCACAAAAATGGTCTTAAGCTTTAATGTTTCCCAGATAAATGACTTACTTTAACTGACTGTCAGGTTGTTCAGGATGGAGACATTCTCAAACAATGCTGAAATTAGGTTTGGTCTGATTGTATTGGTCAGAAATTCATTTTGCAAGAGAGCAAGGGCAGAGGAAAAAATTTCTAATGTGGCCCATTGATTTTTTGGAGTAAAGTTTGTTGGGTTCCAGATCTGTTTGCAAAACCTTTTATGTATAGCTTACATGAATCAAATATTTCAAGACATCTGAAACAGAAATCCATTTTCAAATATCAAATCAGTAGGTGATGCAAAGCTGCATAACTGAGTCAATAATCATTGACACAAACTTAGAAGTAGCTTATTTTGCCTAGTTGCATGACTTTCTGTAAGCAAGCAATATTTTCCCATCAAAATAATGGTTAGCTATTCCTAAGTCAACATTTAATTTCACAATCTTTGAGTTTTGTCTGGAGACAGTGTTAAAAGACAGAGAATGACTTAAGGCTTTACTGGTCCATCTTGAATCTTAGGACTGTAAATATTGTTACTGCATTATTTTGCTATTTCACAATATGGGTTTTTCTTCTTTCTCAGGTTGGACTTGTAGATGCTGTGGATTTATTTAGAGCCAGAAAAGTATTTATTAAAGATGGCTTTGCCTATGTGCCATTTAAGGAGATTGATGTGATTGTTTTGAATAACTATAGAACAAAATTGTCTAAAGCACTGGCGGTAAGTCAGATAAAGTCTGATTTTTACAACTCCTGTTGTGTTGTTTGGTGACACTCTTGGACAACAGCCTTTTGGGTTTTTAAATTGATGTTTGCATCTGGAGAATAACAGAAACTTTTATTACAAGTACCGGCAGCACTAAAAAAGTTCATAGTGAGCTGAGTGTTCATTAATTTCAAATGGTATTTAGCATATAATGTGCATTCTAAAGAAATTTTGCTAAAGGATTTTAAAAATTGTTTCTCACAGAAATAGTAACATACCCTTTCATTCAACATATTACCCTTACGTACACAGCTGTTTTTTCTGCTGGTATCTATCTTTTCTCCCACAACATTTTGCAACAGTTTTTTGTTGGAACAAGTGAAATAATTGTGGGTTTTTCTCTTTGTTCTGTTAGTAAGAACTGAGATTAGCTTACTCGGTTACAGCATGGTACTAATAATGCCAAGGTCATGAGTTCAATCTCTGTACAGGTCACCCACTTAAGAGTTAGACTTGATGGTCCTTGTGGATCCCTTTTAACTCAGAATATTCTGTGAACTGAAATGAGGATAAGCCAGAATATGTCAGGCAAAGGTAAAGTTTTTGTTGTATGAATATTTGAGGTATCACATCCAGTTAGGATGTCTGTGGTAAACACTGTATGTGAATGTCCTTCTGTTAGTAATTCGGTGATCAATGCAAGAATTGCTTGTTTTACAAAATGAGACTCTTCCTAGGGTTTAAGAGTTGATTATCACATCTAATGCACAGAATTTTAGTCCTAGAAAATGTAGCATTGAATAACATGAAGCAGTTTGGATTACTTTTTAAAAATGTTTTCAAAGCTTTGTATTGTTATATCACATTTATACTAAAGTTGACCATGAACATTAAGTAAACAAACAGTGGGAGGCAAAAATTAATTCCTTTAACAAATTAGAAAATTAACATACTGGAATCTTATCAACTTTGTATATAACTGGAGTCTGTGGAATTATTTAATGTTCATTGAAAACTGTGATAGTCTTATGTGAACATTTTCTTTAGAACTCATTGATACAATTGCGACTGGAGATGTCCGTATTTGAGGTGATGCATAATGTTCTTGCTGAAAGCTAGTAACACCTGTGTGGGATTAAAAAAGAAAAAGAATGCTAAATATGCAAGTTATCTGCATCTATTCAAGATACTTTTGAGAAGCTTTGAAGACTTCTGGAATTTGTGCCTTGTATGAATAGGTGAGAAGTCTGAAAAACAGGACTGCAATGAGTAGAACCTGACTTCCTAGTTCAAGCAGAAATCTGAGAACACACACACTATCTTACATATTATTCATTTAACCCGGATTACTTGCTTAAAACCAATAGCTGCTTTATAGGAAAGTAGTAATTCTTTATGTTTTAATTTGTAGTCATGGTTTAGAAATGTGAACACTCATGACCTAGGAAAACTATCTTCTACAGAACTGCTGTATTTGAAGTTGCTGCAGTGCTTCAGGTTTGCATTAGTCTTTTAATATATAAGCTTTGTTTATTCAAGTTCACCATGTTTTCTAGGTAAGGAATAAAAGATTAGTGATTTCTGTCTTATTCCAAAGCTCCTAATTGAACTTGATAACTAATTTAGTTTGAGAAATTGTATTTAGTAAACTGTTTCAGCTAATTTTAGCCAGCACAGTGCACTGCTGAGAGATGGTTGGAATACTATTAATTTGAGTCTTTGGAAATGAAGGCCAAAGTTCCAGCATGTTTTACAGAGGTCAGTCTAATGTTAACTCTCTTACACTAGTGGCTTAACTGAAGTGTGATACTTGGTAGCTGGATACTTAGTGTAGTTTTCACTGGAACAAAACTATAAACATCAATTACATTTCAGTGAAACTGGAAGAATACATTTCTAAAGAAAGGATTGTGTATATATAAATCCAGAGGATAATCTTAACGATTTTCCTCAGTCATATCTGGACTGAAGAGGCAGAAGTTATGACACAATAGCACAATTCCAGTATTGTTTGTGAAAAGCAGTTGTTGAAATACAATTTGATCTAGGCCCAAGTTCTGCAAGTACAGCTGTTTAGCTGTGCTTTTGTGTGGATACTGCAAAGGAGAAATCAGCCAAGAGAAATGTGTTTCATTTCAGCCACTCTGGTGATATAGAGGTCTTCGTGACTTTGCACAAAAGTTGTGCATCATGGTCAGACTTAATTAAGAAGTAATAAAGCTTTGAACATCATCACCTGTTTTGTTATTTAATTTGTCTCTTAATGAATGTGTTTGATAACATTACCACGCTGGTAAGTGTTACTTGTGTGTTCTATTGGGAGTATGTTTTAGTGATTTTGCAGCATCTGGCTATTTACACTTTGTTCTCAGCATTTTCTAGTAGGCAATCCTTGTATTAGAATTTGAGAATTAAAGACTGTAATGGTGTGATAATCTGAATTAGGCTTGAATGCTATTTCTAAAGAAGGGGTTTGTAAAATTAGGTTAAAAAATTGTGTCTTCTGTTGGATATTTTGACTTCACTGTTAGGGTTAAAAATTGTCTGGATGGCCAGGCCCCAGCTGTGGTGGTGAATGGGGCCACATCCAGTTGGTCTGGTCACTAGTGGGTGCTCCCTAGAGCTCAGTATTGGGCCCAGTCCTGTTGAACATCTTTATTGATAATCTAGATGAGGGGATTGAGTGTACTCTTAGTAAATTCATGAACGGCACCAAGTTGGGTTGGAGTGTGTGCTGGGGTGTAGGAAGGCTCTGCAGAGGCATCTGGACAGGCTGGACAGATGGGTGGAGATGAGTGGCATGAGGTTCAACAAAGCTAAGTGCTGGCTCCTGCGCTTGTATCACCACAACCCCAGGCAGTGCCACAGGCTGGGGACAGAGTGGCTGGAAGGCTGCCCAGCAGAAAAGCCCTGGGTGGGGGTGCTGGTCAGCAACAGCTGAACATGATCCAGTGTGTGCCCAGGTGACCAAGAAGGCCAGTGACAACCTGGCCTGTATCAGCAATAGTGTGGCCAGCAGGATAAGGAAAGTCATTATCATCCTGTACTTGGCACTGGTGAGTCATCTGTCCAGTTCTGGGCCTCTCAATTCAAGAAGGACATTGAAGGGCTGGAGCGTGTCCAGAGAAGGGCAACAGAGCTGGTGAAGGGTCTGGAGCACAAGTCCTATGAGGAATGGCTGATGGAGCTGGGGGTGTTTAACCTGAAGAAACGGAAGTTCAGGGGAAACCTTATCATTCTCTACAACCTCCTGAAAGAAGGTTTTAGCAAGGTCTCTGCTTCCAGGCAGTTAGTGACAGGATGAGAAGACATAGCTCAAGCTGCACCGGGAGAGGTTCAGGTTGGACAGCAGGAGGAAATTCTTCACAGAAGGGATGATTAGATATTGGAATGGGGTACCCAGGGAAGTTGTGGAGTACTGTCCCTGGAGGTGTTGAAGGAAAGACTGAACGTGGCACTTGGTGCCATGGTCTATTTGACAAGGTTTCTGTCATAGGTTGGACTTAATGATCACACAGATCTTTTGTAACTTAATTGATTCTGTGATTTTGTGACTTTGGGCAATACTTCTGTTTTTGTCCATCTGCTGTATACTTCTAACAGACAAAATACACTGATTATAGATATTGGAAAGATGGTTTTTCAAGCATGTAGTTTCTTACAGCTCTCATTAGTGGTGCAATTTTTCAATGTTAAAGCAGCATAGTTTTCCAGTATGGGTTGTTTGTGCAGTATTATTGATTATTTGTACTTGATGCATGTTTTGCTTCTTGGAGCTTACTTGGTGCTACTCCAAGCAGTCACATGCACAGGTTTTTGGAAGGAGTTAGGCCTACGCAGCAGTGATGTTATGATGAAGGCCTGCCCTATCTTTTCCAAGGTGCTCTGCAACTGTACACCTTATGGGAACATGCTTGTGCTAAAGTTGCCCTTCCTGGGTCTGCAAAGCATTGAATAATTTGGGTGGTTGCCTAGTCTTGTTACGTTGCTCACTACATTGCAGATATGTGTCACCATCCTGTATGTTACAGAGTGATTCTAGTTTGGTTGTAAGGGGGGAATAGAATAAGAGTGAATTGATGTGTTGACACTGAGCTTTGAGAGAACAGTAAATAATTCATAGCACTGACTTTTAAAAAAAGTTTTATGTTGACACTGGCAGAAATTCAGTTCAGTCAGTTATGCTTTAATCACTTACTAGTCAAGCCCATGAAACACTCAGATGTTCTCTTTCATCATTTAAAAACAAGTTTGACATCCCAACTGTGGCTATTTCTCAAGGCTTTATAATAAGGGGAGTTGATACTAGTCAGGCGTTCTTGAGAGTTCCAAGTACAACTGAAGACGTTAATTTTATGTGCAAAATCAATACTGCAAAGCCTTCTTTATGTATTCTCTGACCCATTTGATAGTAAATAATTTCCTTGTGCCATTAATGATGATTAAACTGTAGAAAGCTTTAATTTTTCTGTAATGTTAGCTCTACAATTGTTTTATAACTTAACACAATTTAAATTCATAGAAGTTTGCTTAATGTTTTATTCATGAGGGTTTCACTGTGTTTACGCTAACATACAAAATTATGCATCTCATATTTGAGGAAAGGAAAGTAGTTTTAAATTCTGATTTTTTAAAAAAAATTCAGAAGATTCAGCTTAGTGTCATGGCTCAGACCCATATCAGAGCTGTATTGTACTCAGTACTGCACAAAAGAGGATTGCTACAGAGAAATCTAAAGTGGGACAAGAGGGGGAGAGGATGGAAGAAGCAGCTGACACACAGATACAGGACAGGAGGAGGAACACACACTGAAGCAGGTGGAGAGTTCCTGAAGGAACCGCAACCTGTGGAGAACCCATACTTAAGCATTTTTGTTTTCCTGAAGGACTGCATCCCGTGGGAGAAAGCCCATGCCAGAGGAGGGGGAATCATGAGCAGGCAGGAGCTGTGGAGAGGAGCTGTGCTGGACTGATCACAGCTGCCCCTGCTGCCCACTCGCTGCTGCTCTGGGTGGGAGGTGTGGGAGTCTCGGGTGAAGGAGCACAGTGCAGCTGATGAGAGAGGGAAGCAAAGGCATCATCTTGTTTGTCTCTGCTCCTCACTACCTTAGTCTAATTGACAGTAAATTACATTAATTTCCCCCACATTGAGTCTGTTTCACTTGCAGTGGTAATTGCTTATCAATCTCCCCACCTTTATCAGCATCTGGGTGAGAGTTTGGCACTTAGGTTGGGGTGAGCTATCTATGGCTGTTCTTCTAATATTTTGTCATGAGGCTTATAGTTCTGCTGAGGTTGGATACTGGATGAGAGAAGGCTCAGCACTCTGGTTCCAGCTCACACAGTTATGTTAGCTTCTGTGTTTTCTGGGCTCTTCCTCTGAAACAGCTCCCAGATAAATTCAAGATGTGGGGATCCTAGATACTGAAAAACCTGACTCTGACTGGGATGCCTTCCTTAGTGTTTGAATCAAATAGATTGAATCTTCATGTCATTTCACCTTAACGAACATTACAGTTCAGAAAATGCTTTGTCCTAAAGTTTTAGTGCTTTTTGAACACTACATTTTAAAGCCATAAGCTGCTGCTGTGTGAGTGCTTTTATGGTGTGTTGAAGAGTTTATTTTACAAAGATGTGTAATTACCTATGCTAGCATAACTGAGCCATAGATTTATCATACTTGTTTTTAAATCCTGCGTCTTTTTTTGCCTAGCAATTGAAGTAATAACTTGGCTGGTCTCTGAATTACTGCAAAACAGTTGCTTTTGTGAAAATGCTTTGTCAGAACATCTTACGGTTTACAAATTGAAATATAACCTAGATTTAGCACTAATTGGTGCCATAAGAAATTGATTCCAATATTAGTAGATACAATCTTGATAGAATGTTTTTCTTCCTAATCTAAAATCTGCACTTTTTGACTTTGAAGTATGATCTTTTGTAATCTGACAAAATATCTACAAATAAAATTGTTGAGTTTTGAGGACTCGTTGCAAAAGGAAGATCTCACCAGTGTTTTCTAATTTTGTATTTTTTTTCTCAATTCCTTTCCTGATTTGGCATGTAATCTTTTAAATAGTTAGAAATGGGGATCAAATAAGTTGCTTTACTAATATTTGTAATGATTTGTCTTTTAAAATGAGATATTAATCAAATAAATATGCTATTTTGGTTGATTTATGCACTATGTACAAAGAACTTCCTAATTCGGGAAAAGTATCAGTATACACAGCACCATCTGTGAAACATTTTCTTCCTAAAACACCTACATTCTTAAGCAGTGGAGCAGAAGGCTTTATGTGGTGGCATTAATGTTGAGAAAGTATGATTGATGATGGTCTTGTCACTTGAAATTCATTTCAGGTGTTGTGTTCCCAGTGTTAACTTAAAGTAATTCACTGTAACATAAATGGATGATTTTTATAATATGCACATACAAGGTTAGTAAGGTAATAACTTTGGCAGTGTAAGGTAAGACGTGATTACAGTGACTTTGTCCTCTGAATCTCTCAGGTAAAGTTTGCAGTGAGAATTTTGTAGAGAAGCAGCTGGTTTTTATTTCTGAGTATACAAGGTCATTGTCCAAGACACAGGTCAACTGAATAAAATGGTGATATTTTGAGTGGGAGTAGTGATATTCAGGGAAATTATTTAGCGAGAGTGTGTGTCAAGAGAAGACTGAAGCTTGTATGTGGAATTGTTACTGGACTTTTCTTCGTGGCTTTTTTTGGCCATTGTCCCATTGCTGTCTGTTTTCTAAAATACATCCTTCAGTGTTTTATCTCCTCTACTAATTGCAGTACATGTGTTCCTTCTAGAGATCACATAGATAGCTAACATAAAGTAATTATAAATAATGTTAGGAGGCTAAATGAAATTTGACTGTATTCAGTATTTTTTCTTTCTATTTCTTCTCTTGCCTTGCATCTTTTGTACAGAGTATAGGATTTGGTTAAGTAGTAAATTTGCAGCATAAACAATTGCTGTGGTATCTACATGGTACTGTCTGGTTTGATTTGTATGAAAATGCTTCAATCTTCAAATCCATGCGATATTTCACAATAGTCAAGCTAACAAACAAGATTTGCTGTATTTGAAGCATGTAGAAGGCTTGCTTAACTAAGTTGTTCCCCAGATTTCAGAAATAAAATGTAATTGAATATATTAGTTGCAAGTACAATTTTATTTCTATGTTGTGTGGTAGATGTGATAACTTGGAAACTCATCAGTTAATATGGCACCTGTTAAATGTCATTTATTAATATGCTGATAACAGTGATTTCAGACTGATGCACTTTAGTCAGTGAGAAAGAACTATAATGGCATATGCAGTTGGTGTCTAAACAAAAGTCTGTATCTCAGGATGACACTGTGTTACAAATCCGCATTTTTCCTGACTGTTTTCTTATGGCGGCCTGTGACCCACAGCCAGTTGCTATGTGATAGCTGTAGCAGTATTGGTCTGGAGTCCTTCCCTCCTGGGGAAGGACTACCTCTTAAATCCTTTTTTCAGTCAGAAGGAAAAATGCGAAATGACTGTCAGTAGATCAAATCAGACATGAAATAAATTGAACACCTGATAGTCGTATCAGGTTTTGGTAGATTAATGTATACAATCTGTTTAGAGGTTGGAGCACTCCTTTAAGCTGTGAGTGTCAGAGTAAAGTATACACAAGTTTTATTTCAGCAATGCCTTTGCCAAGATGTGTTTAAAAGAAATTCTGCTGTAAAACTAATTTTAAAAAGCCCCACTAATTCCACTGATTACACAACTCAAGTGTTTTGAACTCTTTTAAGGAAAAAGTAGCAATATGCTTTTTGAACTTACTGAATATTTATTTTCAAACTTTTAAATATAGATGAAGTGAGTATTTTTAGAAATGCTAGTCACTGCCAGTGTTGCTGCAGCTGATTTCTGGGTGGTCTCATTGTATGACTTCTCATTTTACTGCAATTTCCCAAAGGATATTTCATCTGTTAATGTATTACTTCTTCAGTTAATTACTAATTTGCATACCTCTGCTAGAGAGAAAGTGGACTTTTTTTGTAGGTCTTGTAAATGAAGATTTTTTGTCAGAATAACTTTTTCCTAGTGATAGGAAAGCAGGGTATGTTTCAGAGGCAGTATATTTGAATAGAATTTTTACAATAAAATCACACCCTGGTGTCTTATGGACAGTCTATACAGGCTGTCACTGGAATTCTTAGCGTGTTGTCTTCCTGAAATATTAGAAACCTGATTTAATTAGGCTGCAGATATGAGCTGGAGTAGTTAAACTTGGCTGTAGTAGTATTGGGCCTGTTGGTGTACCCTGCCTGCCCCCCTCCCTTCCCAGCTGTGGCTTCATTTTGCACCTCTGCTGTGAAAAGAAGCAGGTCCTTATTTGGATAATGACTTCTCTCCAGGAAAGCATCAGGTGCCTCTGCACTGCCTGTGCTCTGCTGCCAGGCTCCTACGGGATCATCACTTTCCTTCTAGTGGCCAGCGATGTACCTGCCTCAGGAGAGTACTGCTGTACCCCTGAATATTTTGGCTGCAGGGATGTTTTAAAGTAGGGTAATCAGTGTCTTATGCTCAACTGACTCTGGATGGCCAATTGATTTGGGGTTTCATTTGACTAGATTTCCTATTGGATTATTATGTAGATCCTATGTGAGTTATGTATGGTTGGTAGTGTGCCAAGTGTCAACATACAGAAATGTTTTGTATCTTCTCATTTGTCTGATGATATCTCACCTGTCTGAGAGAGGAGGCAGCAAAGTACTATAATACAGATATTTTGTTGTAAAAATGGATTTTGGAAGGTGATGATATATTTCAAAATCTCCAGCTCTAAGTGAAATTTTGTAAAATCTTACATGTGCTCTGTAGATTTTTGCAGGGACACTGAATTAGCTGTCCAGTGTCTGAGTTGTAGAAAGGCAGAAAATAAAGGTGAAGTATCAGAGAAAAACAGACCAGTGAAGATGCTCAGTTTCAGTTTATATGTGGCTTGTGAAAGTTCTTTTTAGCTATAATTTTTTCTGTATTTATGTAAACAAATTCCTTTTCATGTAAATACTAGTATTTTTCTGTTTGTAAGGATTCATGTTTAATTTAAATAATCTGTAGTCTTGAACAAATACCAGAAAGCAAAGGTCTTTTTATTACCAACTGTCACAAGTTAAGCAAAATGACATGGTTTATTAATGACTGCAGCCTTTTTTTATATATGTACATATGAAAAAAAAAGAAAGGATTAAATTTGAATGTACTGCTTACAGCTTTTTAAGTAATAGAAAAACCCATGAGTTTTCCCTGTTATTTTCCTAGTTATGCTGCCAAAGTGAGGTGAGGTTGTTCTGGTACCAGATTTCTTAATCCCAAACATTATTTATGTTTCTTTTTACTCCATCTTTTGATTTAGAGACAGTAAAAATAAATTAAAAAAAAAATGTGGCAATCCCAATACACTGTACCCCACCTTCTCTCTTTAAAACTGAAGTGTGAATCAGGAGTATCCTGTTTGGGGATGGTGGAAATGTAGAATTACTTTTTTTCAAACTGAGTAGAATGCCACCAGTTGTCAAAGTGAATGAATAAAACACTTAATCACTTCTTACTCCAGATGACAGGCTTTTAAAGTAATTTTTGGAAGAGTTGAGTCTCCCAGGCATGATTGTAGAATGCTAGGCATGTGACACCCCTTGGTAAAAGAAAGCAAATACCTGTTTTTCAATAAAAGTTGATGATGTCTCATATTGCATGAGCAAGTAAGTAAAAGAAATGTAATAGGATGTAAACGAAAAAATAAGAGATATGAATTACTTTAGGATATATTTAAATTTAAAATCACTCTCTTATCTGTCACACACAATACATTTTGCTGTGCTAGGTGTTTTAATAAGTGTGATTTCAAAGGCAAATTACACTATTTCTTTTGAAATATGTTTCTAAACTTTACTGAAATTCTTTCTCTAGACTGTTTCTACTGAACAAATGAAAATCTTGGGGTTAATCTGCTTTTAAATTTCTCTGTATGTTCTCTGATGTTCCTGTATAAGAAACAAAAGGTTTTGGAGAGCAGGGATCTTGATGCTTGTAGTTACTTTCTCTTTCTTCCCTCCCAGTACTTTTATCACTCAAAGTACAAGTAGCCAATTTTAGACTAACCAGTTTTAAATAGCAAGTCCTGTTGGACTTCTGATCTTAAGTTACTGCAGGAGGAATGGAGAGGGGAGTGTAGTGGATCATCTGATGATGTGCTTTTGCCAAAATTTAGGCTCGGAAATAATCCCTGATTTTCATTATTACTACCCTTTCTAGGGGAAAACTATTAGACACTTCTAGTCATCTATATATTTTTCTTATGTCATAGGACAATGCTGTTAGAGCCTGCAATAAGAACAGAGATGATTGAACTAATAATTAGAGAGGCAATAATAAAAAATTTTTCCAAGCTACATGTTTTTCAAACGAGCACTGTGTTTAGATCTATGACTTTGAAATTTTTAATGGTTCTAACATAATGGGTAATTCTTGTGAAATGAAGTCCACATCCTAGTATTTCGCTCTTAAAAGAGTTGGATCTTTTTCATAAATGAATGTAGGATACTTGAATTCAGTTGTTGCAAGGGAGAATACATCATGCTGAGCATGAGCATAAACCCGTGTTCTGCTGCTGAGGGATTAAGAAGTAGATGTGGAGTAGTGGAGAATGAAGGCTCCTGGCCTGCTCAGCACAGGGTGCTCTGCCAGCACTGCTGGCAAATCTGTGCAGAAGCTGTATGAGGGTCATTGTGAGCACTTCTTTCAGGTGGACAACTTTTCTCCAGGCATGAATGCTGCTACGAGCAGGAGAAGGATATGAGATACTTGAAAAAAAGAAATCCATTCTGTTTTCTGTTATAATGTCCTTTGCCTTTGTGACAGTGTCTAGAAGCCACAGAGTATCTCTAAGGAAAAGAAGCAGCTTTTGTTTTTTTTTTTTATTTTTAAGACATGGTTCACCATAGAAATTTAATACTTTGTATAGCAGATAGTAACATACTCCCATCTGACAGGTGATTATTCTGAGCTCAGGATTAGTTCTTCAGTATTTTTCCTTACCTTTTTTTTTTCTGAATGTTGGGTAGCACTATTGAAATCTAAGTCACAGTCACCAAGAGTTTCCCTGGCCACTGATGTGTGTTCCTTTAGCCACTTAAATAGCGTAGCAAAAGCAACCACAATGGGATTATGTGATGTAGTTGCTTAAACTTCTAGTACAAGCGTTGCAGTTTGGATTTAGTGTAGTTCACATCTAAGCAAACAGTAGACTCAATGTATGCCAGCAAAGTTCCCTGGCAGCAGAGATGGTCAACAGTACTTCGGGCTGTATCGACAGAAGTGTAGTAGATAGGTAGAGAGAAGGAATTCCCCCTTTACTTTTCACTTACTAGAACACATCTAGAGTATTATGTCTAGTTTGGGGGTTTGCAGCACAAGAAAGATGTTGATAAACTGGAGCAAGTTTAGTAAAATTCTACACTTTGTGTTTTCTGCCTGTCTTTACTGCTGAAGTTGAAACTACTCCTTACCAGATTTTCAGCTCTTTTCCAGAAGAGCTGTTCTCCAATGAGTTGGCCATCATCCTGTACCATTTTGTCATAGATCCAGGACTTCTCAGTTGTGCTTGGTGAATTTCAATTACAATTAGTCACCTAAATTTCTCCTGCAGCCAAGGAACATGGGTGGCACAACACAGGCCAGAAGCCCAGGCTACACATGCAGTGTAGCACAGTCTACTACAGTGTAGCTTGGCCTACTCAAGTTTATTGTAAGTGGAATCCTAAGCTACTTGCTTTTTACAGTGAACAGTGATCTGGTTAGCATCACTACAACCTTCCAAAAGCTTTTCAGCCATCTAACTCAACCTGAACTATGAAGTTGCAGCTTAGATATATGGATCCTGTATCAAAAGTCTTGTCAAAGCCAAGGCAAATGACATCTGCTGTTCTTTACTGGCAAATCTGCTTGTGTTTGTCAAAGAAGGCAGGTTGGTTAAAACCAAATAAATTTTAAGTGCATTTCAAGAATACTAAGCTCTGTCCCTTTCCCAGGGTCTGAAGTGAGACTGTCTGACCTGTTGTTCCCCACTCATCCTTATTGTTCCATCAGAATATGGATGGAAGACTTGCCTTTAAGTCATCAGGAGCCTCTGCTGATTGGAGTGGCGTTCCAGCAGTGGTGGAGAGTGGGTTCATAACTTCAGCTCTCAGTACCCTCAGGTACATCCCATCAGGTTTCACAGACTTGGATGAGAGGATATTTCTTGGTAGATTCCTTACTGAATCCTTTTTGACTACTTAGTAGTTCTTTGCTTCCTTAAATAATCTTTATAAGGCGTAAATGTCTGGAAATTTGTCAGTAAAGAGGACTGAAAAATGTGGAGGTTAGAATTGCTCTCAAACTTGCATTTGTCTCTAATTTGTGGCATTACTCTTAGAAGCTAAAATACTTAAGATCTAATTGATTTCTATTTACTTTTGGAAATTCGGAAAGTCAGTATGGAATATTCCTTTTTTTGTTTACTGTGTCCTGTCACTTAGCAAACATAATTAAACTATGCACTTTTAATATTACTTGGAAATGCTATAGCAATTATATTTCAATGACTGCATACTTGGACTCAAAAGTTTTCTGTATTTGCAGGATTCAAAAGGCAAAGTGTGGCAATTTCAAAATACTTTTGGATAGTTCTGTCAGTTTTCAAGTTAGATTTTTTTTTTTTGCCTCCTGAAGTCTTTATGCAGCCTCTGTCATGGACAGTGATGTTGTCTGTGGAGGACAGAGGACATAGGATTGACCTCTTGATTCTAAAGGAACTTGCGTTGTGTTTGCTCTAATGCAGAATGTGTGTAAACAAGGTTGGTTTTATTCCCTTGGTATGCACCAAATGCAAATATTTCACAAAATGTCATTAATTTTTACTTCTGTGATTAATTTACTTTTACTGTATCTGTCAGTATGAACTAATAAGCAAAAGTTAAGAAATAATCAACACTTAAAAATTATGTTGATGTCTTAACAGTATGCTTGTGTCTTTCACTGTGAATGTGAATGTCATTCACAGTTAGTAGGCTTCTGTGTATTTGTGTTCTGTAGCTCAGTCTTTTACATCTGGTGCATTCAAAGTTTTCAGTGTCTTATGTAGTATTTTGTTTTGTCCATGATGTTAGGACTATATAGGTTAATCTTTCAGTCATTAGACTTCATTTCATAAGATTGAACATCAACTAAACCAAGTACCTGACCATAAAAGAGCAATTATGTTTTGATTGTTAATTATTGTTGAGACTGCTTACCATTGATTTCTATGGTCAATTCCTTGTTCTTATTTTCTTTCCTTGTCGTCTTAGTTAATTTTCGTCCTGATGTCGTTGTATTCTTACTAGATGGGCATATGCTCCTTTTTTTATAATCTGTGTTAAAAGCTTTTTGTCATCTTTAAAAGATGAGTGATCCTTTCTCTCTGGATATTTTTTTACCAACTACTGTTGATCCTGGAAAATAATGCTGTTTGGATTTGCCAAAAAAGCAGAGAACTGTTACTAATTAACTGACTACTCATTTGTTTTGAAAACTGCTTCTGTTGGCCTGTCTTTTCAGCTTTCTGAGATCATTACTTGAGCATTTTCCCTCAAGTCCTTTATAATCTGAAATACTGCAGATGTGTCACCATCAGTGGACTGCTGGCTGTAAGAATCATCCTGTGTTTAGAGCTTCATTTTTTGCCTTGATGTGATTATATTCATCACACCTAACTTTAATAAGACCAGTATTCTAGTTTGAGATCTTTGTGTGTGTTTGATTGTTTTCCTGCAAATATTGTGTATTGGATCTCTATAGACATCATTTTACCAGCCAAATAGTTAGAGTGTTGTCCTGCATTTGATTTTGTAAGAAGACCACAGCCTATTCCTGGTGCACCAGAGACACAGTGGCACAGGGGTTCAGTCCCAGAATTTTATTCTTGTCAGCACTGCTATGAAATTGCATGTCAGATTCCTTGCAGAAAAGATGTATTTCAGGTTTTAGCTCATGTCTCATGGTTATGTCTAAAACTTTTCAAGGAGAGGATGTAGCATCTTCCAATCTTATTTCTCCCAGACTTGTGTTCTAATTAAATTCTGTTCATGGTCAGATCTAGCTTATGTTGAGTTGTGAGTTCCCTGGCTGGCAGCAAATCCAATTCTGCAGCAAGCTTAAAAAAAATCAAACCACAATTCTAGGATAGGCTACAATAAAAGTAAATAGAAAACCATGTTACTTGGTAGAGCTGCAGCCTTAGAAAATAGTTATGCTAGATGGTAACTGTGCAACTCACTGCAGAGATAACAGAATTAGTGACATTGGCTCTGTTACCTTCAACACCATATCTATGTTATGCCAAGCTATGACTGATAACTCTGAGAAGTAGATGAAAGTAGTAACAGAGGCAGAGTACCATGCTAACATAATGATTTTATCCTTAGGATTTGTGTGGTATCTCTAGTGAAAGCTGTGTGTGTTTAGCATATGTGGAGGCAAGTACATTCTGAAAGTCATTCTACATATTATGGCTTTTCTGCATGTGAACTTAAGTATAGTGCAAAGATAGTTCAGATTTGCTTCTACTTCAGCTCACAGCTATCTGATTTAAATGGCAATATACATTTAGGTTGTCTCACACATCAGGAACAAGTTGAAACCCTGTTACTTGTCTATGTTCTAGCTGGTAAACCAATGAAGAAATAGAGACTTGAGTAAAAAAATATGTCAGTTTTGAATGCTTCTGCAGTTGTTTGCTCTTGCAGCAAGATAAAGCAATAAAATAGCTTTGAAAAATACTTGACACATTTTCTGACATAATTTGTCTGTAAGCAGTGATTCCTATATAGCTCAGTTTTGCTGTTTTCCTCGTGTAACTAAATTTCCTCCTGCAGTTTGCAATGGTTTTTCTCAAAATAATAAAAGTAATAAGAGGCATAGTATTTCCTGAGTAGTAGAGATCTGACTTTATAAATCCTAACCCTGTTAGTGATACTTTCTCAATAAAGAGTCTTTTCTGTGTTTTCCTGGACCTGTAATTTTAAACCTTCTTTGTGAAGTTGCAGTCAGAATAGCAGTGCTGTATATACTTGTGTACTGTGTTGAATTGAAAATATAGTTTAATCAACTCTTATGATCTGGTTATGCAGCATTAAATTAGAAGGCCCCACAGGTGTTTAGAAACAGGCATCTGTTTAAAAAAAACCCAGATATCTGAAGATACTTTGAGGACTTGTAAAGATTTTTTCATGCCCCTTGCTGACCACAGACCCATGAAACTGCAGGTCTGTAATGAAGAAGGGCAGTGTCAGGTATACTTATTTAATTATTTTTCTTTTTAGAAAGTTAGATTTTATTTATCTGCAAGATGAAGTAAACTATCATTGGTGTACAAAGTGATTCTAAACCAACTCTAGAACTGCACTATCTGAGTTAAAACAGGTATTCTAAGATTCTCAAACTAGTCCTAACAATTACTTTTTTCTTATTAAAAAAGTTAATTGCTATTTGTTAGTATATCCTACAGTGCATTTAAATGCTTGTAATGACTAACTGAAAGAGTTTTATATATATGTGTATATATATAAAATATAATGTTTTTATTCTTGTGTTTTATCTAAAACTTGAATCAAAAGAATACGTAAATTTAGGAAAACAAAACAGACCTATTAGTATAATCACTGAATAAATGTTGTAAGAATGTAAAGCTCTTATATCCATTCTTCTTGTTTTTGTCCTGCTTGTACCTAAACCACTGGAACAAGGCAGATGTTGTCTTTTGGGCAAACTTACATGAGTCATCTGTGCTTTCCTCATTTTACCAGCATATACTGGTATAATCTAAAGAGCTAGAGCCAGAAAATGTAGTCAAAGTCTTATTTTCTGAGTGATACTTCCAAACACGCTTGGACAATAAGAGAGTTGTTTCTGTCACATTGAAACCATTAGGGACAGAAAGTTTGAATAAAGGAAAATAAAAATGTTTTGTTGCATGTATTGTTCTATTTTGAACCTTGAGTTGACCTCAAAGAGCAGAGATAATATTTTAGATAAATAATTTCTCATTTAACTTTGCTTTCTAAAACAAAGTTCTCTATAGGCTGAGGAGTGATTGCTCTGGCACTTTGTGGGAACTGTTTTCTGCTTTTTCCTAACCTCTTCCATTATCGCTTGCACGTAGATGAAAACAATATGATTTTCCCAACCTTGGTAACCTTATTGTCTCAGGTAATTTTTCTCCTGCTTGTGTATTCTGTACAGCCTTAGTCATGATGAGGTCTCAAGTTAGGGTGAAAAGAAGCAAATTTTCTTATGCAAAATGGACAGTGAGCTTTCACATGATTTTCAGTAACCATTAGAGAAAATGCTGTGAAAAGCAAAATTAAAGAACTGTGCAGGTTTGTAATCTGTGTTTTTATGGCCACAGGGATCATGTGACATGCTGAGTGCTGTAGGAAGTATGCTTAGTAGGACTTGGGAACACTGTTTCAAGAAATCATAAAGTGTCTAATGGGTACAGATAAAAAAAGGTGTCACTCAGTTCACCTGGTCACAGTTTAGTGAGGGCTTTGGGCCATTGTGGTGTCCAAGGGTTATGCCAAACCAATCTGCAAAAGAATTAGTAACCTGACTCTCATTGGCAAGTGATTTTTTTAATTTTTATTTGCCATTGCTGTGTTGATAAATTACCCAGAACATGACTGATATATGTATTTGAATCTAGTAACTTCTAACTTTTAATTGTATGTAGACCTTTTTTTTTTTTTTTTTTTTACTATATTTAATAATGGCTTTGCTGAACTATGTAGAAAGTAGCTTTTTATGTACTTTATGTACTCTTCCTCTACACAGGTTATTTTCTATTATGAGAGCATGCTGCAAGTAGTTGTGAGCAGCTTAGCGATCCTTTAGGGCTTTATAATTACTCAGCAGCCATGGTGTAGCAGATTTGATGCTAGCAGCAAGACTTCCTTGGCTAATATAAATACTTGAACTACTGATTACAGCCTCTGATCCTCTGCCAGTAGTAATTACATCCTCTATTTCTCTGCCCTGAGGGTGCTGAACTGCTGTAATTTAGGAGAAACCAAACTTCTGCTGTCTGTTGCCAGACACTTGGCCAATACCATTGTATATTTTCATGGCTCCCAATGGATCATAAACTGTGGTTTGAAGAATGTTAGAATGATACAAGAATACAAAGGATATTTGCTAACAGGTCTTGCCTAACAATATGTTGTTCTTGCTTCTGAAAAGAGATACCAGATATGTTCAAAGACTAATGCTTGGAGAATACATTTTTCATAAAAACTCTTTTTTAGTACCTCCTTTATTTGAGGGCATTACTGTAAAGTAGCCTAACTAATCTTCTAAAATGCAGTTGCAGTACCTGATTTAGGATTTATTTGGGTTAGTTATTCCTTTACACATTCATCTGGCTTCAAATAACTTATATCTTTCAATCCTGTACTTTTGGTTGCTGGACTTCAGTCTTTTTCAACCCTTGTGCTGCAGTCACATGTATATTTATTTGCTCAGGGTCTCATTATTTTGTTAGTCATCTCACAGTAGGTCAGTTGTATTAACTAGTAGGAGCAGCTTCCAGACATTCTTCCAGATGACCAATAGTCAGAAAAAAATACAGGCTTATTGAGAACCATGAGAGAC
The DNA here is from genome assembly GCA_013397795.1 of Orthonyx spaldingii. NCBI lineage: Eukaryota > Metazoa > Chordata > Aves > Passeriformes > Orthonychidae > Orthonyx > Orthonyx spaldingii. Next base: position 47,933 of record VZTJ01003038.1, read on the forward strand.
ATGTTTCTAATACTATTGCTAATACCCTGTTCTTGAAATCTCTCCTTGAAAAGTAGACCATACATCTCAGTAAGTAGTTAATTGTTATCTGTCTGCTTATCTTTTCAGTTATGTTGCTAGTTGAGTAGGGGGCTGGTTTCCTGTGATTATTTTGGTGTTTGAATGCAAACTGAAATTTGAAAATTCTGTTTTAACTGACATATAACATATTTCCCTTGTAGAATCTCTGCTTTTCCAGCAGTTTTGTTTTTTGTGGTGTTTTGCTTTCTGAAAGATAATTGTCTCTCACCTAATATTTTACTGTGAAATTTGTTAGGAGTTAGAGTCTTACAGATTTTTTTTTCTCTATCAATGTGGTAAGATTCCCAAGATGGGCAAAAATTATTAATTCTAACACTTAAAGATGAGTGTAGATAGCAGGATTACTTGCCTCAGACTGTTGGTTGATGGACCCTTGAGGAAGCAGCTCAAAGCCTTGAGGGAAGCAAGATTGTCATATGTGTAATGGAAAAAAGCAAGCTTATTATGGGATATTTGAGGAGACTTGTGCGATTGTGTATAAGTTGTTATGGATCATCTAGCAGAAGAGCCAATGGCAGGAAAAGAGAATGAAAGAAATCTATGATAATTAGGCTTGTGCCCAGTGCCTTATCACTGCAGTAATAGCTTAATAAAAAAATCTGTATTAAACACTATTGCTAATTATTTTTCTGGTTGAGCTTGTTTTCTGCGTGTGTAGTGCTAGCAACCTTCAATCCTGTGGAGCTGGTAGGTAGTTTCTGAAGGCTGAGAGCCAGAGCCCATAGGTCTGGAGGCAAGATACTGGGGAGAGCAGAGGGTTTGGGAGTTGGTGCTGGAGGGGCTGGTGTCCAAGATGTCCAGAGGGAGAGTCAGGGCTTGAGAGACAGCCTCTGAGAAAACCACAGTTTGTGGCCATCTTACGAGAGGCTTATGTGCATGAAATCAGCCAACACATGTGAACAACCCAGCCCATCTTGTGTAGTTTGTCTGTGCATGTGCTGTTTGTGTGTGTGTGGTGCCTGTCTTTGTGTTTGTGGAGTTCTTGAGGTGGCCAGCAGTGTCTGCACGGTGTGTGTGTTTGAGCAGTACGTGGTCAGCCTGACTGGGGTCAGGGGCTGGCAGCAGCCTGGCTGCTGGGGGCTGGGAAGGAGAACATCCCCGGGCCTTGAAGCCACCAGCTTCGCCTTCACTTTAGCAGCTTGCTGTGTGCACTTCTGCTCTGAAAGGCGCTGAGCACAGGCCTTAATAAGGGTCAAATGGAGGTCCCGCTTCCCTAGGTAAGTTCTAAGGCAGCAATATTTATGTTTTATAAATAAGTAGCTTTTTTGAAGGCTTGGTTTTCTTCACAAAATTTACTCCTGGGGAAAGTGTTCTTATGTCAGAGTGTATTTGTTTATTCAGAACTAAAATACTTGTAGTAATTGTAAATGCAAATAATCAACATTTTATAAAGGAAATCAGAGCATTGCATATTACTGGAGTTGCTAGTAGTTTTCCTTAATATGAGTGTCCTTTTCTGTTTTGGAAAGAAAATATTTAAACATTAACTCTTACGTTTGAGAAGTGTCATTGCTGTTACTGGCAATTGAGAATTGAGATGAAGTAAAACGTTGGAGAGTGATGATAAGTAGGCTCAGATTAATGCTGGGTTTTAGCAGTATGAAATTCGAGTGCCTGTCATGTTTTTAGCTCTACTTCACTAAAGATAAGAATGTAATCACTGGTACTTGAACATGTGGAAAACTGGGGCTTAGAACTCTTTCAAAGGCTGGCAAGATTTGATTTTGCTTCTTTAAAAAAGTTAAGGAATATTGTAAAATATGAACAACTAAGCAAAAGTATTCCAAATACCTTTTAACTTCTAAAAGATGAATATTTTTCTAAGTTTCAGCAACAAAACCATTATTTTCCAACAGTACCTCATATTGAGAGAATAAAACAATTGAAATTCAAATGCTGCCTTCTGAGTTTTGAAAGTAAGAGATGGGTGTCATGCAGGCTATTGTAATAAGATCTTTTCTATGTTGTTTGTTACTGAGGATCAGGTATGGAATTCCTGAGCATTATTTAAAGTTATTTGAAATTGTGTAGTAAATTTGTCAAGGGAAGAAAGTAAATATATAGAGATTTGAGAAACTCATTAAATGCAGAAAAATGCTTTGCAGTAGTGACCTTTTTCCTTAGATGGTAGTGTCTCTATGTTAGAGTTTAAGGACTGAGTAAGAACACAGCCTTGATTAGTGTCGACTTTGGTAAGTCATCCTGGTCCCTAAGAACAAGTGGTTTTAAGATATTTTGTTAATAATTTTTCCCTGAAAGAAATCTAAGAGTAAAATGATATTGTTTCCAAAAAATCACTTCATTTCATCCTCCTGAGAAAGGACTTGGCAATCTTGTTAGAATTTGTTAGATAAATCATGAGTAATTTCAAAAATTTCCCTACATTGCAGATGTAGTCTGTGGTAGTGTGCAGACCACCAGAGACATCCTGCTGGTCTGGCCACTCACCGTTCTTCATTCTACCTATCCTTCCCCTGTGCACCCAGGACTGGCCAGCTGTCACGGGCCCGTCAGTTGCCTATTGGCTTGCCTCTCGCCTTGCCCACCGGGGAGAGAGGGCATAGAGGACAGAGGCGAGAAGGGGGCTGGAGCAGTCTGGCCACGTTGTCCACTACACATCTGGTTCACCGTTTTTCCCTCCGTGAGGGAGAATAAAGGAATCTGATAAACGCAACTAGTATGTCTGTCATTGCCTGCCAGGAGCAGCCACCACCCGGCCCAGCATCGGAGCTCCCAAGGCAGGGAGCTGCAGGGGCTGGACTCGGTGGCCTGGAGGAGCCGTAGAGGAAACAGGAAAGCTACAGTAGTCCACAGAAAATGTGGACTTTTGAGGCTGCTTAGAGAATGGAAGCTCTTGTATGCAAAACAGGAAGACTAGTAGTTCAGAAATATTTGGTACTGCATTATGGTCTGTATTATGTAGTGTGTATTTGGTTTTCAGCAGGTTACCCAGGGAGAATGCAGAGTCTCCATCCTTGGAGATATGCAAAACCTGCCTGGACAGTCCTGGTCAAATAGCTCTAGATGACCCTGCTCGATCTGAGGGATTGAACCGGATGAACTTCAGAGGTGCAATCAAACATCAGCCACATTGTGAATCACAGTTGTTGAAAACCAAATACACAGTACATAATACAGACAGTGTTTCTTGATGTTCAGATGGGGTCTCCTGTGTTTCAGTTTGTTGACCACATTTCATCTGGTCCTGTCACTGGTCACCTATGGAAAGAGCCTGGCTCTGTCCTCTTTGCACTCTCCCTTCAGATATTTATGTGCCTTGGTAGAATCCACCAGAGCCTTCCTTCTTCCGTGCTGAACAGTCCCAACCCTCCCAATCTTTCCTCATAACAGATGCTCCAGTCCCTTCATCTTTGTGTCCCTATGCTGGTCTCTCTTTGGTATGTCCATCTCTCTTGTAGTGGGGAGCCCAGAACTGGACAGATAATTGATTCCCAGTAGTAAAATCCTGTTACTACTGAAATCTAAATATCTCTTCCGAAGTTCTGTAATAAAACTGATTTATAGTAACTGATTTTTATACAGTAGCAGCATTTATTTCCTGTAGTTCATAGGGCTTTAGTAATAGGGTTTGTAAAGATAAAATACATAGCAGTTTTTATCTGAAGGGTTTCATGACTGTCTACATTGATGAAGTCTTGTAGTAATAATGATGACTATGGAAAATGAGCTTTTAATCAAATGTATTGGATGAGTATGTAGAAAATGGTTTCTGCTCTTTTTGAGTGTATAGTCATCAGCACTGAAGAACTTTTGCTAGTGTGGTTGATCTTAAAGCGGTTTAGGAACACAGTGCTGGACTGATGAAATTTGTGATGGGAAACATCTACCATGGTTTGTGACAGTGACTTTGAGGGTCGTTAATGAAGTAATAATAATCTTTCATACATTCTAACCAATTGGTTCTTGTGTGGTGTTGGCTAGTAGCTTCTACCAAGAAGAGATTTTATGAAGGGCTTTTACCTTTCTTTCCTTCTCATGAATGAAGAGCGAGGAGTGGGAATGTGTGTGTGTGAAACTTTAAAATCATAACATTAACACCTTGGGGAAATCACTGCTGTCTGAGTTACCTTCTCCAACCTCAGTAATGCTCCATGGATGCCAGTTAATTAAAGCATCATTGTATAGTAAAACTGAGGAACACATTCCAGGTTACTTTGGAGTACTGGAATCACTATTTAGTCTGTGAACCTGGGAGAAGGACTGGAAAAGCAACAAACTTGTGTTCGTAAATAATGCCAGAAAAAGAAACAAAAGATCTGCATGTAGCCAAAGAACAGTAAGCAGTAATGAAGAGATGAAGAACTGTTTGCGTGAATCAGAAGTTCATAGTGAAATAAAAGAAACTATTTCATTTTCCATGCTTGCTGTGAAGGCAAGTGTTCCACTACACTATTTGGCTTGAAAAGTACTAGTTATCTGGGAGTTGATACATAAAAGGACTGAGGACTAAATTAAAAGTTGGAAAAGCTCTCTGTAAAGGCCAAGTCAGTGGTGAAACAGTTGATAAAATCACGGAACAACTTTCACAGTTATGGGAAGTAGTGTTATTTAACAGAAGATTTGGATTTTGCTGACAAAGTTGCTTCTTAAGTGTCTACTTCAATCTACATATAATTAAAGCCTGAAACACACTATACAGTATTGTAAGAAAGATGGAATCAATAACTTATTTTACGTGGGAAATATCTAATGAGCATCTTCATAACTGTCAACTACAGCTTTATTTTAGTATGCAAGAAAGTACAAGAGATGAGTACATTTCTGTGCTGTCACCCTCACATGCAAGTGAAATGATTATATGCACAAGTAATAATGCTGAAAGACTCAGCAACAGTTTGCTTAGCAATTAAACAAGGTTTAATTATTGAAAAATTTTGTGTTAAAGACTAAATATGAGACTGCAATCCAGATGTTATTTATACCTCAGTGAATATGAAAGCCTAGACATTTCTAAATGAAAAAAAGAAATCAATTACTTTCAGAAGCAAGTGCCTCAGGAAAACATTAATTATTATTCTGAGTGCATTTGACAAATGCTGAGCTGAAATCAGTGGAGTTTGGTTTCTTCAGAATTCTTACAGTATTAGGTAAATATCTAGGACATGCTAGCAAGGACACTTTTCACAACTCTTAATTTGTTTCTTTTGTGGAAAATTTGTCCTTTGGCAGCTTGAGTAAATTGGCAAAATGAAAAAAGACATGATATATGTAATATTTATGATTTAGAATATGTATTTTACAATATCATTTATATTTAATTATACTTGTATAGAGGTTTTAAATTTTTAGATATAGCATCTAAGCAACTTTGATAACTATTGTGCCCTACCTATTGGAGTCCAAAAAGAAAATGACAGTGTTAAGAATATAACTTTAAATTTTTTTAAAAAATAAGTTAGTAACTGCGTTTGATTTGCTTTCCTTAAACATAAAAGGCCACTTTGTGTTCTGTGTGATTTTCTTTTGGCTGGCTTGTGTTACTGTGAAAGGGTGTGTGTGTGAGAGAGAGAGGAGTTTGTGGGGAGTTTTATGTAATAAAATAACAAAACAAAAACAAACCCACAAAACCAGCTTCAGCATTATATTGATACTTATATCATCCACTAAAGATTCAAGAGGGAAGTTTTTTCCTGTCCTTTAGATGTGTCAGAATTGTTACATTTGTACTAGAAGCCCAGTAATGCTAGTCTGTATTATTTATTTCCTTTCTTCCAGAAATTTGGTGGTACTAGATTGAAATAATCTGACTACTTTGTGTATTAAATTATATTGACTCATTTTAAAAAAAAAAGTTTGATAATGTCGAAAGCATTTTTTCCATAGTTTTGAAGAATATTATTTGCTGTTATATAGGTTGTGTGTTAACAATTGTTGTGGAATAGATGTAACATGAATTGTTTGGTGTAGTTTTATTGAGCATATTTCAGTGTTAAGTGCTGCTGAAATAACTTTTAATAGCTGAAGAAGCCCTGGCAAAAGTTACTTATTAATTTTGTACAATGCTTGAGATTTGAAAGATCTGTGAAAGGTTAAATCCCAACTTTTTTCAAATGAAAATTGATCAGTGTTAAAATGTCAGCTGTCTAGGTACAGCAGCATACTGGCATGCAAACACTGCTCTCTTATTTCAGGTTCCCCAGCTGCATAGCATTTGCATTGTGACATTTTGTAACAACATTAGCACCATAGCTGATGTTTCAAAATCAATCCGTTTTTGCTGGTATGAGACAACCTGCAATTTAGCTGGATGTTGAAGGTGTTTCTCTGGAATGTAATTAACTTGAATTCTTGGGTTCTGGCAATATCTACATCTCATGACTTCTTAGTGCAAAATCATACAAACCACATAATACCTTTCTGAAATGTCTTTTAAAAATATGAACCAAGGCAAACCAAAGTAACATTAAGGCTTTCTCAGAAGTACAAAACCTTTCTAGACGTTATATCTGAAATTTAATCTAGAGTAAGTATTTTGGTGCCTTGTGCATTAAATTGCCTTACTGGAGAATTCATATCCTTTAAAACTACATTTTATAGAATAGCCAGCTAAAATTCAGGTTTTGTTGAAAATAAAGTTGTTTTAAAGTTTTAGAGTTTCTATTCATCAACAATGCTTCTAATCAGAGAGAAATGCATTAAGTCTTTTGTGACTATTACTTCCTCTATTTAGGCTGAATTCTAGAATAAAATGTACATAAAACTAGTTTTTGTTGCTGAACGCAGATTGCAGTTGGAAAGAGATTTTACATGAGGGATTTATGTTTAAAATGTCGTAGAGTTTCCCTTTTTATATAAAAGCATGGCCTTGAATAAATGTATTGAGAAACATTTCTAGTTGGGCTCTGTAGAAGTGTAACTGAGACTTGAAGGCCTGTTCTTTATTGTAATCCTGCTGGATATTTGCACAGTTCATGTTCAAAACCAGGCTAGATGGGGCTCTGAGCAACCTGGTCCAGTCGAAGGTGTCACTGCCCATGACAGAGGGTTTGGAACTAGATGAGCTTTAAGGCCCCTTCCAACCCAAACCATCCTATGATTCTGTGTTGATCCTATAAACATGTAGAGACTACTCTGATGTGTGTAGTGTTTCTATAACAATGTAGTGAATATTATGACACAGTCTTTGAGTAGAACTAAAATGTTTCTACAGTATTATTTTTAACCTGTTCTGTATCTTAAAATGGGAATGAGGAGAGGAAAGCTTCCCAAAGGCTTTTGTAGTATTTCCTGAAGATTGTTTTTTGTTTTGATCAAACAGATACTCCAGAAGGATAACTAATCTAGATAAACTAGGGTTAAGGGAAAAAATCTGGAATTAAGGTAAAAACTTTCACAGAAAGCATCTTACTTTCTTCTCTTGTTTCTCATTTATTCCTGGTGAAGGGGGAAAGCTGGAATCTGTTATTCTGACTCTCAGATATGCCATGGTTACAGTGTTGTCAATAAAATAAATGTGTATGTCAGGTTCTGGTTACATAAAATTGGATATTCTGTTAGATTGATTACACCTACAAAACATCTTAAAATGCTGAGCAAACAGATCTTTGAATAAAGTTTGTCTAGTATTAATGAGTTGAAATAAGTGTAGTGCCTATTAATTAAATAGCTATTGCTAAAGGTAGCCTCTCTTTCAAAAAATTCAAGAGAAAGACCTGAATAAGTAAAGTAGTGTTGGATTAGCAGAGCAAAACATCATTTTATTTCATTCCGCAAAAGATAGTTTCTAATTGTGTACCATTGCTTTAGATGAGTTGCTGCTGCTGGTACTGCTATGATGTCATATTTTACTCATATCTTTGTTTCCATTTATCTTCTTTCACTCTTGCACTTTACTACTGTGCAGGCTCATACTCAGCTGGGTGATGCATTTAATGGGAACAAATAGGCCATAGTCCATTTGTTGGGCACAGATAGGTTAGGCAGTAAGCTGGGCATGGGCCCTGCAGAGAGACTTCAACAAATTAGAGGGCTTGGCAAACACCAACCATATGAAGTTTAACAAGGGAACATGCCAGATTCTGCACCTGGGGTGGGACAACCCTGGTTGTGTGCATAGACTGGGGAATGAGAGGCTGGAGAGCAGCGCTGTGGAATGGGACCTGGGGGTCCCATTTCCAGTGACGATGGAAAGTCAAATATGAGTCAGCAGTGTCCTGGCAGCCAGGAGGGCGAACCCTGCCCTGGAAGGCATCAGGCACAGCATCATCAGCTGGGCAAGGGTGGGGATTGTCCTTCTCTGCTCTGCACTGGAGCAGTTTTGCACTTGAGTGCTGGGGGCAGTTTTGAGTGCTATAATATAAGAATGACATTAAACGATTAGAGAGCATCCAAAGGATGCCAGATGGGTGGTGAAGGGCCTTGAGGGGAAGCTGTTTGAGGAGTGGCTGAGGTCACTTGGTCTCTTCATCCTGGAGGAGACTGAGGGGAGACCTCATTGCTGTTTTCAGCATCCTCACAAGGGGAAGTGAAGGGGCAGACACTGATCTTTTCAGTCTTGCGACCAGTGACAGGACTGGATTGAGGTAAAAACAGTTTATTAAATGAAAAAGACAACCAAAAGCAAAAAACCCCACAAGCAATGCTTACCAGCAACAGACTGATGTCCAGCCAGGTCTTGAGCAATGGCGATTTTGGAAACACTACCCCTCAGTCTTATTGCTGAACTTGAGGTTATAAGGTCACCATCTCAGTTTAACTCTGAGGTGTCTGCATGTGCCTGTCTGTGGCTCACTCTGCCCCCTCCTCTGATCATCCAGGCCTTGGGACTTCAGTTATCTTAAGTCAGCAGTGTTTTATGTTCTCTGTAAATTAAATTGCTTCAATATGATTAGAATTTGGAGCTATGCTCTTTACTTGACAACATTTTGATGTCTTTCATATATCTGAAATATCAAATGTCATGTGTTTGCTTTTTTTTGCCTGGTATGATGATCTTTATGTTGAATACCATATGGAGGTGAAGGCAAGGCTATGCTTGCAGGAATTTGTCTAAATTTCCTTTCAGAGTGTTGGAAAAAGTCTTTAGAATCTCAAATTGGAACGTGTAATAGGGATCATTTTTTAGAAAAATGCTGTTGAAAAAGCTCATAAAATTCTTAGCTGCTAAAAAACACTAGCATTAATTTACCATGACCTTTGTAAAAGCTGCTTTTATTTACAATGTGGCTCTGTTAGAAAAAAACATAAGTGTATAAGGAGAAACTTTGTACTTGAAAATGTTACCTTTTATTTTTATAATCCTGGCAAGTTGAAGGAAAATGTGCTCTTTCAATTAAAGTTGTTCAAATATTTTGATGAGGTCTCCTCAACTATGTTTAAGAAAAGCTATCCTTAGAACAGTGTCATGAGGCTTCCACATAATCCTGAAAATAAACATTTGAAATAACTGGATAAAAAAAGTGTTATATCTTATTTTCACAACACTATGGTCTGTAGAAAACATTACCTTGTCCAGGCAAGATAATAGAGGAAAATGGGGAGTCATTTTGCTCCTAAGATTTGCAGATCCAGAAAAATATTGGCCATGTGGATTCTCCTTTGACTTCAAGGGATTATGTTTTTCTGCCCTTTAATGGTGGATCCTGAAACAACCAGCATAGGCCACGCCTTCCATATTCTTTCATTGCAATGTCAAGAAAAATCTTGGTTAAAGATCACTAGGTCTTCGTTCTGTGTCAATTACTACAAGTCTCCTAAATTAGTTTTCAACCAGTGTTTCTGTTAATTGATAGTGCTTACACAGAAATGTAGTTTATTGTACATGTAAGTTTGATAATCATGTTGATACTTTTTCGGGTTTTGAATGTTACTTTTTTTTTTTGCTGCTTACATTACTGTCCAGTCAGATTTTCATAAAGATCCTGTCATAAATGTATTGGGTTTTTTCTGATTAAATGCAGTATTTCAAGTACTCCATAGAGAAAAATACTGTGTGATTGTCTTATGTAAAATTATACCTATGTATTTGAGTGTGCACACAAATACTGTTTTCTGTATCACTTAAGTTATTAATGGAAAAAGAAGCAGATGGTATTTCAGGTGATCCAGTCTTTGTTCTGATAACTTGTGGAATAACTTAGTTGGTGTTTAGAAGACTTTCAAGTTCTTTTCAGAAATAATTTATGATTTTCTGGTTGTGTTTAAAACAAAATTGGAAGGTTACATTATAGGGGACATGAATATAGAACAATACATATATTGGCTTTTAAAACTGAGTGGTAGGAAAATGAGGTTGGTTTTTTTAATTAGAAGAAACTTCTGAATAAATGTAGAGTTTGCTGAAGTTTTAGTATATCGTACGCATTTCAATCTAGCTCCATAAAACAAGGGAATGTGGATCATGCTTTAATTGCCAAGATAGCTGCCTTTTTGAAAAGGAAGATGAATGGGCTGTTGAGACTGCCAGGTTAACCTTTTCTGCAGCAGTGAGATCGGATGAGTACGTTTGGGTTACCTGGAACTCAGAAGAGCCATTTTCTGAGACAGTGATTGCTGCAGTCCAGGGCTCCCTCAGCAGCAGAAATCGCCCCTTCCTGCTACCCTGCTGTCTCTGTGTTCAGTAGCTTCAACTTTCCCTTGGCAGACAGCTGCTTTGAACCTCCTCTCATTTAGTTGGTGGATGGTATTGTGAGCTTGAGGTGCAAGTTTCAAACTGACTTCTGCCTAGCAGCAAAGGTTGAGAAATGGATGTAATGAATGGGTGGTCTTTCAGGAATTACATATTTTTAATTAGTATGTATAATAGTGCATGCTATTTTTGAGTTACCTGTAAAATGCTCAATAACTTGACGGTTATTTACAGTGTGAAATATTTCGAAATTTTTAATTTGTACAAAGGTAGTTTTCAAAATACAGCCTAACTTGGCAGCCACAGAATCATGAAATGCATGTTATATTAAATATTTTATGTTAGATGGATGCCAGAATTATCCAAAGTGCTATGTTTGTAGCTTTCATAGGTGAAGGTAGTCACGTCATATACAGATACTAAGCAAGTTTAATACATATATTTTTCCAGTTATTTAATACACCAATTGACTAGTATTCTACAATAGTGTGACATGTATTTATTCCTCTGTAGATTGCTGGGTTTATTTTTGCTGAAAAAGCTGAGTGTTTTAACTAGGCATGTGAGTTACAAGAAAAAGATATGTATTTATTTTAGAACAATCAAATTGCAAAACAGGTTATGCCCATTTAAAAAAAACCAGTGTACACAGAGGCATGTTTCTATAAAAGTCATGTAGTGCTAAATACTATGTAAATTGCTTTTATACAAATATAAATTGTATATAATATGGCTTCTTGGATTATATTTACCTTGGTAGAAGGCTGTCTAGGCACAATATGACTTCTAGATCAAATATGTTTGGAAAAATGTATACTACTTTCAATGATGTCTTGCTATTTAATTCTAATAGCGTTATAATTTTAGAAAAATTATTTTTCACTGTTTGTTAACTTGTAAATATTTCTACTACCTTCAGATTCTGGAAGCCTGTGCTTAGTTATTTTTAATAGGAGAAATTATGTCTTGCCTAATGTTGTATGAAGTTGTAACAATGCAGTGTGACTTTAATGTAATTGCTCCCTCATACGATCAGTTTTTTTAAGCTGCTAATTTATTAATTGCACTCCTGTTTTCTTGCAGCTGACAGCACGATCGCTACCTTCCATACAGTCTGATGAGAGACTTCAACCTCTGCTTAATCATCTCAGGTAGTATAAAGTGAAAGCATGAGGGTATTCTTTCATGCAGATTAAAGTAATTGTTTTGGTAGAGTGCCTTAGTGTCGTAAATTTACCCAGGAAGGGTCAGTCTTGCAAGTGACCTATGGTGCAGGAAGCAGTGCACCTTGCTTCCTCGGAAACAGAGCCAGTGACGAGCTAGTTTTGAGTATTGATGGGTGTATAATCTAATTAAAAGTTGTTCCGCCTCCAGGGAAAAAAACATATTTACGAGAGATACACTTGAGGAAAAAACCCTTTTTTCCTGTCCTGTTGCTGCCAGAGGAGCAAGTCCTGTGCTTCTCTCTCTGGTAAGAGTGGGCCTTTGCACCCCCCCGCCCCCCCTCAGAGCGGGGAGGGGGGGAGGTTTTTGGCAGCAGTGCAGCTGAGCGTAGGGGAGGACCCGGCCTGAGCTTTCCGGCTCTGATGCAGCTGGGCAAAACATGTTAACTACAGTGGGCAGGGGCCGGGCCGGGCTGGGCTGGCTCCCTTCAGGCCGGGTCAGCTTCACAGAACCGGGCCTTTGCTCCGGGCCGGGCAGGGGCTGAGCCGGCTCCCTCCAGGCCGGGCCAGCTTCGCAGAGCGAGACTGTTGAGACTTTTGACTGCTTCTGCAGCCTGGCTCAGACTTTTTAAACAACCCGAGGAAATCATGGGACTGTCGCAGAGGCCCGAGGAAAAAAATTAACCCTTTCATTGCCCAGATGAAACTTGCAGAAACTGATCTGCTCTTGCACAGATAGAAGAAGAGTGAGGACGTTTACAAAAACACAGCATAGAGACTCAAAGTCAGTGAGAGAAACAGAGCTGAAGCTTAAAGGGAAGGAGCATGAGAAGTGCTACAAAGTAGAAGCTGAAAATTCTTCTGTGAAACCATGATTGAGACCAAGCTAAAATATTCCCTGTAATATATGAAAAATGGTCCAAGGGGGGATGTGACGTTCTACCTGCAGTCAGTGCAGCCAGTGAATCAAGGCACCTGTGTGAAGATAAGTAGATACTGAAGTAATTGCAGCCTGATGAGAAATTTGAGTAGAGAAGAGAAGAAGCTGTGATCCAAATCCCTTGCCCCAGGGAATGGTCAAAGAAAATTTACGTTGCCAGTCATAGAAAAAGGGGATTTCTTTGCGGCAGTAGTAGAACAACTCATC
>VZTJ01003038.1:61050-77062 GCA_013397795.1 Orthonyx spaldingii
GTTCTTAATTTTTTTCCTTCCTTTTAAGTCTGTTAATAAACTCTATATTCTTTAAAGTTTGAGCCTGCTTTACCTACTCCTAATCCTTATCTCACAGCAAAATTAAATAAAATCTAGTAAGTGTACTGACGTTTAGCCAAAAAACTCAAGTGAACGAACTCAAACCACTACACTTAGGTACAGGTTTTTTATAGACCTCATGTGTGTGATTGGCTTTGACTGGAAAAAAACCCCAAAAGTAACCCTTCAACTTAACGAAAGCTTTATAAATGACATGGAGCATAATTTATAGAATTAGTTGCTTCTAAGTAAAAAAAGTAGTTGTAGCTTTTATAAAGTCTTTTTTTTTTTTTTTTTTTTTTTATAGCAAGTCCAAAGTCGTTAAGCTTCTTTGTGAACAAAACAGATTCCAGATTACACTTCTCAGGGCGTGGGCCTTCCTTGTTGCAAATATGCTCTACTCTCTGCTCTTTTTGGAAGATTTTGCTGTCATTGATGAATTTGTTCTTCTAATGGACCTAAGTACATTGCTGAAAGTGTGAACCATTAGAGTAAAGAAATCATCTGCCTTGCTCTTAATAGTATGAGAGTGTGTGTGCGTAAATATATATGTGTGTGTATATATATATAAAAGTTTTCTACTTTATTTTTAGGAAAGGCTAAGCATAGATCTCTGGTTTCTTATATACATGATTGCTTTTTACCACTTTGTGGGAGAGTTTTCTTACTTTGGTAGTATGCAGGAGGACAAGGTCCATACAATTAGAGGGAGCTGGTTTAGAACCATGGAATATTTTAGCTTGGAGTGAACCTCTGGAGATGAGCCCATGCTTGATGCAGATCTGGTTAGATCAGGTTGCTCAGGTGTTTATTTTTGCAGAATTTTTAATGTCTCTAAGGATAGAAATTTACTTAAATATTGGATGTCAGTAACAAAAGCTGTTTTTGAACACATTATTTTTACGATATAGAAAGAGTTTTATGTTTTATGTTTTGTTGTTTTTAGTGTAAATCTGGGATGTGATTACTTCCTGCATGGTTTTCCTAACTGGTTGTTTTACAAACAAACCAAATCGAACAAAACCCACCAAAAAATGAAGTTGCCTAAGAAACATCTGTTATCTATTGTTTTGTGCTTCAATTGTAATATTTTTGTGAGTCTGTTTTCTGTTTTGTTTATAGTTTACTTAAATAAAGTGGTCCAGATCTGTTTCTACAAGGGAATTTAGATGCTTCTACAGTGAAATTAATAATAATGGACATACACGGTTTAAATATTTTAAATTATTTATCCCTTGTTGTGTAAGGGGTTTTTTTTGTTCATTTGTTTTTGTGGTACACAAATGTCAAAGTAGAAAGGTTCTTTTTTACTGGAAGAAAGCAAAAGTGACCCTGGCTTCACCAAGAGTAAGGAGAAGAATCCAATGAACTATAGGCTGTTCAACCTCATCTCAGTTGCAGATATATGAAGAAGGTGACCATGAGTGGTCAGCATGGAGGTGTGAATGGGAAATTATTCTTGACTAACCTCATAGCTGGTCCTTTTGTCATAGAAGACTCAATGGATGTGGTGGGGAAATCAGTGGATGTTGTTTTCTTGACTTGAGCAAGGTTTTTGACACTTGTAACAACTGGTGAAGTATGGGCTAAATAATTGGACAGTGAGGTGGACTAAAAACTCCTAAGTGCTGTGATCAAAGGTTTGTGATCAGAGATGTTAAGACCAGCTGGAGGCCAATCCCTAGTGGAGTACCAAGGGTCCTATCTTGTTTAGCTTATTGCCTTGGGTGATGGAATTGAGTGTGTACTCAGCAAGTCTCAGATGATATAAAACTGGGAAGAATGGTGTGCACCAGGTGGGTGCTTTGCCTTTCAGATGGACTTGGACAGGTGGGAGAAATGGGCTGCCAGGAACCCTGTGAAGTTCAACAAAGGGAAATAGCAAGGCTTGTAGTTGGGGTGGAATAACCCCATGTTCCAGTATAAGTTGTGAATGGACAAGAGGACCTTGGGGTCCTGCTGGACAACAAGCTGTGAGCCACCAGGGTACCTGTGAAGCAAGGCATTAGGAAGAGCACTTGGAGCAGGTCAAGGGAGATGATCCTTCTGCTCTCCATGGCACTGGTGAGACCACATCTGCAGGACTGTGTCCAATCCTGGGCTCCCTGATACAGATGAGAAGAGGCTGAGAGAACTGAGGTTGTTCAGTTTGGAGGAGATAAATTTCAGGAAGTGTGTGTGCACATTTTATCAGTGCATGTAAATAAGTGTCTGATAAGGAGGAGTAAAGAAAGAATGAGAGTCTTAGTGATATCCAGTGATAGGCCAGGAGGCAATGGGCAGAGATCGACATACAGCAAATTCTACTTACACATAAAAAACCATTTTTTTGTTGCCAGGATGGTTGAACATTGGAACAGGTTGCTCAGAAGGTTATGAGTCTCTGTCCTTGGAGACACTCAAAACCCAGCTTGATGAGATCCTAAGCAACCTGCTGTAGCAAATGCCATTTTGAGCAGGGCTTGGACTGGATGATCTTCATTGGTCTCTCAACCTCAAGAGTAACATGATCCTGTGATCTAAATCCTGTATGAACCCTCACCTCTCCTTTCAGATAAAGGGAGAGAGTGTTTCTTTACTATATTTGCTCTAATGTTGGCTTTATGAGTCCTAATTACTTGGCTTCTTGTTTTTGCCTGATATGAAATATTTGCAGCCCATAATTGATAAATTATTTTGTTTCTAAATTTGTAAACGTAAAAATATTTTGGAACTGCTTTAAATGATGCCATACTGTTTGCTTTGTTTTTCAGTCATTCTTATGTTGGCCCAGATTACAGCGTCCAAAAGAACACTGGAAAAATTTCTCTAGATCAGATCGATGCTGTAAGTTGTTACATACATGCATACATGTTCTGGTGTTACATAGGATGTTGAAGTATAATTTTAAATTCAAACACTCTATGTACAAACAAAATATAAAGCCTGTATCTTCTTTTTATTCATACTTGCTTTGTAACTGTTGAATGAAATTGTGTTCAAGTTCAAAATGGAGCAGAATTAACTGAAAATGCATCTATTCAGGATTCAGACTCAGAGTGAAGTTATAGTGAAAATGCTTAATTTGCTGTTTAATTTTGTGCACTTTCACAAATACCTAACATAATTATAAGCAGAATTTAGCAAAATTTTCTTACTTAACAATCATGCAAACCATGATGTTTAGTTTATGATTACTGTGTTGCAATATTAGTCTTTTCAATGCTGTTTTTTGATTTTTGACTTACAAAAGCGGTTTTGAAAACAAGGAAGTAAATAAAATGGAAGTAAAACATGGGATGTAAAACATCATGCATAAATTGTACAGAGTTGATTAAAAACCTATTAGAACTCCTTTATCTGAATTTTAAGAATCGTGTATTTTCAGTGTCTATCTTAATCGTGGTAGTGTTTCTCTGGCAGTGAACTAAAATACCCTCCCCTTCCACAACCCCCCAAAACTCTATCAAAGGTCACTTTGCCATTCCAGATGCTAAAATAAAGCAGAGTCAAGAAATATTGTAATGGAAGTGTGGATATATTTTTCCTGACAGCAGTGAAGTCAGTGTTATTTTGTAGCTACCACCTGTATTACTCTATCCTCTGGAATTTTTTCTTGAGATGGTTATTGAATTGGATAGTTTATGGACTCACTTGTGTTATGAATTCAGTCCCAAAACTCTCTGTACATACATATCTTTTCTTCCAGCCATTGGCATTCTCAAATGGAAAGAATTAATAATCACAGTAAACATATATCCTACAAATTAAATGATCAGTATGCCTTAAACAGAAATTCCTCTCTTGCCAGCTCTCTGTGAAGTCGTTCCCTCTCTGCATGCGGCAGTTGCACAGAGCCCTCCGGGACAGCCACCACCTCCGTCACGGAGGCCGAATGCAGTACGGACTCTTCCTGAAAGGCATCGGCCTGACTCTGGAACAGGCACTGGAATTTTGGAAGAAAGAATTTATCAGAGGAAAAGTGGATGCAGATAAGGTAATTCAGCAAATGAAAAGTATCTCACTACGTGAATGTGGGGATGTAGTTATGTGCATTTTACTACAGATTTGAATAGATGCTTTTTGAAGTAGATAGTTGGGCAAAAGGTGTACAGTAATGTATTTTAAAGGTGGGAGGGGTTTTTTTTTGCTCTCTTTGCTTATAATTTTAGTAATTTTGTTGGGTATTCACCTGAACTATGGGCAAAAAAAGCAAGCCATAAAGAGGCTTTTTATAGATGTGGACTAGAAAAACCTTACCAGTAAGTCACTAGGAAACTAGTGTCCTTTAAGAAATACAGCTACTATGTAACTAAATTAATTCACCAAGCAGATAAATGACCACAAACAGTACTATCTGAAAGACCGAGTTAGCCTTTTTTGTTGTCTAATTAAAAAAATGCTAATTGGACAGCTCTGTGTGAATAGTCTTGCCTTAGCAAATTTACTGTTGAAGAATGAAAGAAGAAACTGGGGAGAGAACACAGAAGAATGTGTTCAAGGAAATAGTGAGAAAATACTATTCAGTACAATGGGAGGTATTACTGACATATTTGTCATTGGCCTCACTCTTGCCAGTATTTTTGGGGGTATTGTGGGTGAGGAAGATGAAATGTCTAATTTTTGGAGGATTGTGAACTGCTCCTTATCTTGAACAGCTCATGTAGAATGAAGCAGGCTTCCTCTCTCATCCTTGTCTGCCTGGCCAGTGGTATGTGTTAGAGCAGAGTTTCAGACCTTATCTCAGTTTTGTGTGGAGTGTGAGATTTCCTATTTCATATTGTGAGATCTCAGCCCTCCGGAGTACTGTGAAGTATTTTGGAGTGCTTGGGGGACAATCTTTCATTAACTTAGATTCTCTGGGCCATGGCTATTTATACAGTATGTCTCTTTGAAGACCCAGAAGATAGATCAACTTGTCTGCAAATTTGTTGGGAAAGAGAAAGGGATTTAAAGCTATGATTTGAATGAGTATCTAAACCTCTGTTTATCTGGTTCCTTAAATGTGATATGATTTAAAAGGTGATATGTAGTTTGTTAAAAAAAACCTTTAAAATGCATTTTTTACAAAGGTCTCAAGAGCATCTCTGAGGAGAGGTAATAAATTCTGCAGTGAAATGCCAATTAATTACTAGTTGTATTAGGTTTATGTGGCCAGTGTTGGGTAGTGGGTGGAGCTACAGGATTAGGTTCTGTGAGAAGCTGCCAGAAGCTTCCCCCATTGTCCGACAGAGCCAGTGCCAGATGGCTCCAGGAGAGACCTGCCACTGGCCAGGGCCAAGCCCATCAGCACTGGTGGGAGGTGCCTCTGGGATAACATATTCAAGAAAGGGGGGGAAAAAACTGCTTCACAACAACAGCTTCAGCCAGAGAGAGGAGAGTGAGAATAGGTGAGAGGAACATCTCTGCAGACACCAAGGTCAGTGCAGAAGGAGGGGAAAGAGATGCTCCAGGTGCCAGAGCTGAGATTCCCCTGCAGCCCATGGTGAAGTCCATGGTGAGGCAGCTGTGGCTCTGCAGCCCGAGGAGGACCAAGATGAAAAAGAAATCCACCTGCAGCCCCTAGAGGACCTCATGCCAGAGCAGAGGGATACCTGAAGCAGGCTGTGACCCAGTAGGAAGCCTGTGCTGGAACAGGCTCCTGGCAGGACCTGTGGCCCCATGGAAAGAGGAGCCCACGCTGGAGCAGGTTTGCTGGCAGGATTTGTGACCCCATGGGGACTCACACTGGAGCAGACTCAAAAGATCCCAAAGGTCTGCACACAGTGGAAGGGACCACGCTGGAGCAGTTTGTGCAGAACTGCAGCCTGTGGGAAGGATTAACATTGGAGAAGTTCATGGAGGACTGTCTCCTGTGGGAGGAACCCCACTCTGGAGTAGGGGAAGAATGTGAGGAATCCTCCCCCAGAGAAGGAAGGAGCGGCAGAGACGTGTGGTGAACTCCCATTTCCTGTCCACCTGCACAGCCTATGGGAGGAGGTAGAGAAAATCGGGAGTGCAAACCTGGAAGACAGGAGGGATGAGGGGAAGGTGTTTTACGATTTGTTTTTATTTCTGATTACCCCGCTCTGATTTGATTGGTAATAAATTTTCCCAAGTCGAGTCTGTTTTGCCTGTGACAGTAACTGGTGAGTGATCCCTCCCTGTCCTTATCTTGACTCATGAGTCCTTTGTTTTATTTTCTCTCCCCTGTCCACCTGAGGAGGGGAGTGATACAGAGACTCAGGTGAGCACCTGACATTCAGCCAGGGTCAACTCACAACACTAGTTGAATTCAGGAAAAACCAGAATTTGCAGTTGCCATATCCCGTGCTTAAAGGAACTGAAAGAATAAAAACAAGTTATTAGGAACAGTAAGAGTATAAAGGCACACATTTATTATTTTGTTTTCAGAAAATATTGGGATAACACATCTGATTCCACCTACTTGTGCTCTGACCAAATAGGTACATGCACATGTATGAAGACATGTATGCACTTTGGATCCTGTTTTTAATCACAGGGTTATGACTTTTTACTATAGCATCTCTATTGATAGGCCCTAGAAATAAATGAAGTTATATGATCCTGTGTTTAGCTTTAGGAGTTAGAAAGCATATTGTGAATCAAACAAGGAGTTTATAGTTACTGCATTTTTCACAAGCAGGCTGCTACTTCTATGTAATTGTTGTCCTTTTCAAGTTTTAGATAATTCAAGTTCTCTTCAAACTGGGATAAAAAAGGAAACTTATTTTTCATGCCTCTAACTGAGGTTGGTGGCCTGGGATTTTTCACAGTAGTGTCATACAATGTTTAATGTCCTGAAAAAAAGAAGATTAATAAAATTCTTATTGCTGTTTTCTTCTTTTGACATTTTTATTTTTTGGCATTCATACCATTGTTCCTTTCCTGTAGAGTGGAGATTAATTATACTGTTTCATTTTACTGGAGCATTGTGAAGATACACGCATGATACTTTGTAAAGATTAAGGTTAAGGATGTATTACCTACCGACTCTTACATTGCAAAGAGGGAGTGTTCAATGTGCTGGAAATGGTTATGATTTCAAAATTGTTCATTCATTTTTGTCTTTAATAGCTGCAACATCTATGCCAATTCTCAATCCTAAGAATTCTTGGCACACAGCTTCAGTCTCCAGCAGAAAGGAAGTTACCATGAACACATTAGCAGCAAACTGGCTAAGCATGGTCTCCAGGCTGAGCATAGGCATATGGGCAATTTGCACCAAAAATAACTCCTCCTGTGCTCTGAATAACTGATTCAGGCATACTTCAGGGCTCATTGATAAAAACATTGTAGAAAAGTTTTTAAGAAATTATATTTTACCTTTAATGAGGCATCTGTGAAGTATGAGTGAAGTGTGAAACCATGTAGTCAGTGGGAAAAAAACCACCACCTACAAAGTGCTGAAACTGGTAGAGATGCTCTGTTGGTGGGGCAGGGAAGGAATGGTCATGTATTGGCATGTTCACAACAGAGACAAATGCAGAATGCAAAATAAAACATTTTCTAATTTAGACACCGCAATTAAAATTACTCTGCAAATTGCTAGGTTAAGAGTGCCTAAATGGTAAATTGTTGTTGTTCAGATGAAAGGATCAACTGCCAAATAGAGTAGATGTGTTACTTCTGACTGAATGGTTGTGCCAGTTGGCTTCATAACTTCAGTGTTATTTCAAGACTGTTTTGTTTTTTCTTTAAATTGTAATCTTACTCTAAACAGATATTGATTCTCATAGATTGTTTCACTGTTCGTGCTTAAAAAGTAGCTCTCGACCCTGTCAAAAAAAAGGGGGGGGGAGGGAAGTAACTCCAGTGTGATTTAAAAATACACAAACGTAATAAGATGACAAGACAAATTAAATAATTAGAGTACAGATGTAAAAATGCTTTCATAGTTGAAAATAAAGTCCTCTAACAGAGGTCATTGTAGTGGAGATTGTTACTGTTTTCAGTTATTTTTGTATGATTATCCTGTGAATGTGAAAAGGAGGAGTTGAAAGATAATGCAGTTATTTCGAACAAAGGAAAGAAGCACTGTAGAATCAGTTTCATTACAGTGTTATTCAGTTACTTCTTTAGTTAATGGCCTGGATCTGAGGTTTTGATATAGATGGAAGGCTTTAAGGCAGCCTATCATTTTTTGCTTTCCTTTGCTGCATATACTTGTGATATATGTTCTTTTTCTTAGCAGTAATTGGTGTATAGTGGTACAAAATGCTCTCTTCTAGTACTCTGATTTTTTTACCTCTTTGTGCAGAAGTAACAGTTGCTAGTTATGCACTTCTCTGTTGAAAAGTAATTCCTTTCATACTGCAGTTTGATATTGCACTGGTTTTTATTATTGTTGCATATGCTATTGAAGCGCATCTTAAAATTGTGCAAGAGTGTGGGGGTTTATTTATTTTTTCAATAGATCTCCAAAACAGAAGTATTACTATATTTACAAAATTATCCTTGTCACAGAACAGCTTTCTTGTCCTTGTGTCTTCTTACAGAAAATGAGACATGGTTCTTTAGCCCCTGTGCTCTAGGACCCTTTCCTCAGAGACTCACTCAGGTGTCGCTCAGGCCAGCAAAGCCTCTTATTCATCCTGACTCAGTCTTCCAGATTAACTTACTGTAGTGTCATGTGGCACGTTGTTTTCTATTGCAGTTAATGGCAAATGGCAAGGAGTGCGGTTTTCTAGCTGTCTGAGGTACCTCTTCATCCCTTCCTGCTAGTGAAGGTCCTCGTGGCAGGTGTTTTGCTGGAAGAAGGAAAAGGAAAGTTTACTCAAATTCAGCCTTGCTCAGAGTATGTTATTGGTGAAGAAGCAAACCCTTCACAACCAAGCTTTTGAACTTCAGTTGATTATTAATGTATTCTACATGTTTCTTCCACACATGGTGATCATATATGAAGGTGAGAACAGATAATGTGACAGCCATATACTGCATCAATATGCAAAGGTATATGTCTCCTACTCTGTTAAAAAAAACAGTGAAACTTTTGGATGAAAATACATCCCAATGAGATAGTTCTGGTGACTTTTATTTTCCTGGCTCTTTGATTTCTTTTTCACATGATCTTAGGAGGTTCTTGAGTCTGGATTCAAGAGTGAACCTTTACCTTGATAGCAAACAGCTGGTGATGAATGTTTCTACCAAGGCCAACCAGAAATTCCATGAGGGGGAGCTTGGACTAGGGACCTCCTGAGATTCTTTCCAGCCTGAATTACCCTGTGATTGTGCAGACAGGGCTGTATCCAGATAGAAGCACATGTTTGTGAGAGCCAGCCACTAGAGGGAGACAAGATAGCATGGAAGAAACAAATACAATGTATAGATGTAAATTAGAACTGTTTATGCGCTAATGCTTTGTAAGTCTATACAATTATATTATTTAAAAGTCCTGTATATTTAAATGAAAATAGAGGTAGGCACTTGGTAATCTTCAGGTCAGTGCTTTTAAGCACATACAACTATCCCCAGTGCGATTTATAATGCATGGATGATGTTCTTTAAAACAACCTCCTCAAATCCCAGGAATATTTTCACTTGGTTACATTTGCTTTTGGTATTTTGCTTTCTCATTTCTTAGAGATTTGAAGGTTGCTTTGCTCTTAGATTTAATTTTTTTCTTACTTTCTCCCTTTATATTGGGTATTGCTGCTTACTATTTTAGGAATGTTTTTATTAATAAATCAGAAAATATTCTGTCACATTTTTAATTATATTTCTCTAATTGAATGTAATCTGCTATTTTTATTCTTGAATTATTTAAACTTTACAAATCTGCAGCCTAAAGTGACATTTTGGACAGCAAGTCACAATATTTACTATCTAAGACATAAAGATAAAATTGAAATCCCTCTATATGGATTGAACTATCATTTTTTAAAAATTGTACTTCAGTAGTACTGTAATGTAAATAGCTGGCCAGGCTTGAATTATCCTGACATGTATAAAGACTAAAATAGAACTTCAAGAATATATTGTTTTCTCTTCTAGGATATATAAAACAAAATTGTAATAAAAGTGGAGCATATATTGGCAGTAAGATCGTATTTCCTGAATTCTGCAGCAGTGGAGAATTATGTCATGGTAACAAAGTGTTGATACAGTAAAGAATATTGTTGGTGCTTTCACTGTTTATCTGAGGTCTAGATATTCACGTTATTGATTAAATTGTATTTTTGTGTTAAACTTACCATAAAATCAAGATTTTTTTCCTTCGACCAATGACTGTAAAAACTAGCTTTAGTAGAACCATTCACTATCTGTATTTGTCTTTGATTATTTGGAATTTATGATTTCATATTCTAGTTGTAGTGAAATAGAACAAGTGAATTTTAAAGGTTTTGAGTGAATAATTTTTATTATATATTGGCAAAATTACATTCCATTCATAACATTATTATATGTCGAATGGCTATACTTACATAGTATAACTGAGTATGCAGAAAGTAAAAATACTGTTATGGTATGTTTCAAAATGTGTTTTGTATTCTATAAAGTTGCTCTTGAAATTTCTTTAATAGCAGGCTAAAAGTGATTTAATTGTCAGAAGAAACATAAAAACGCATTTTTTATTTGCATGACTCATTTTTGTTCCCAAACTTACTGTTTAATTTACATTAAACCTTTTCTTTCAATGCAAGTTCAAAGAAAAATACATTAATGTGCAATTGTTAGGGGTGTTTCAAGACAGTAGGTGGTCTAAGGCCTACATCCTAGACATGTAGACTTGAAGTGAAAATTAATATTTAATTTGAGTTTTAACCCCAAAGACTTTAGAAAAGAACCAGGTAAAGGAAAGAAAGCCAAGTCTATGAAATCAGAGTATTTGTGCATAACTGCGAAGTGACTCAACCAAGATATTGAGTTACATGTTGAGATGGTTGTTAGGAACTGAACAGCCTCTGAGACAGTGATGCACTGAACACCAAGTTAAAAAGTTAGTCATGTTAGTTTCCAGAAATCAGCTTTATATCAGTGAGTCAATCATCAGGATATCTGCTTCTTTCATATAACTTCCTTAGTGGTTTTTTTTGCATACAGATTGAAGCCTGGAGGAGAACAGGTGTGTTGTTCAAATGGGACATAACTGTTTTTGAAGGTGATAGTCACATGAAGACAGATGGCTGCTGAGATCAATTAGCTGCCTTGTTCCTGGCTGAAGAGAATAGTCTGGAGGCCCTTCTGTGTTTTAACAAGCAATATGCAGAAAAGGTGTTTCGGGTGATTTTACTTGATAGTAAAAATTTATACAACTGGGCATAAGAATTAAAAGTGTGACTGCAAGCTATAAATGCATGGATTGCTGGTGTTACATTTGAGTTAAGCTGAACTAGTAGTATTCTTGTTGGTTGTATCTGGAAAAAGGTTTTGTTTTTTTTTTTCCTTAAGCTATGATAGTTTGATAATAATCAGTGAGGAGTTAGACTTAACTGAAAATCCTGAAGACTTGTGTTGTTGGCAGCTATTATTCTTCACCATTGGTTCCATATGAATGGTTGGAGCTGAGCCTGATAGCTAGGATTTTCTTGCAAAACCTCTATGATCTAGCCAGAGTTTAGAATCGTAGAATCATAATATCCTTCTTTAGCTGAATGGACATAAGCTTCAATTGCCATTAAAATTGGGTTGTTTTTGGCTCTATGGCTATCACAGTATGTATGTTAAGTCTGTGCAAGATTCTTGCTATCATATATTGTTATTTAAAGTTGTGTTTTATAGGTGGGAATTTGTCCTTTGTGTCCTTCATGTCCTGTGTATCCTGTGCACATTTACTTATGCTTGCTAGCATTCTGTTCCCTTCTCTTGTGGAGTGCTTCAGAATTTTGAAAGCTCATTTGAGTCCTGTTGATGTATTACTGACACACTGGTCTGCATGGTTTGGTTTTGTCAATTTGTTTTGTGTGCCTATTGACTACAGCAGTAGGAAGGAGATGTGTAATGGATTCTGGAAGTGAGAGGACTGAGAAAGCATGCTCACAGGGATTGCATTTGATTGTGTTCCAAGAAGGAGGGTACTTAGGGACATGGCTTAGTGGTGGATTTGACAGTGTTAGGTTTATGGTTGGACTCAACCTTAAAGGTCTTTTCTAACAGAAATGATTCTATGTTTCTGTTATCATACTTGAATAACTTCTTGCAGAGTCCTGTTAAATTCTGCCAAATCATAGGAAGGAACAGGGATAAGATTCCTTACTCACTGTATCAAAACTAGAGATGATTAGCAATGCCTGTAAAGATGTAATCATGGCTAGAGGGAAGTCCCTATTAGCCTTGTCAGTGTTACTTGTGTTTAGTCTTGTGTACACAGTGATTCTGGAAAGACTGCAGAAAATTAGCTCGTCTAATCAGAGCTAGAGATAGCTGTGTGCTTCCTGTTTAATTAAGCACCGTGAGATCAAATCAAAATTGTTTAAAGTTGTTTGCATCAGATAATGATTTTTATTAGGACTTAAATATAAATAATAGTATGAAATTGCTGTCATTAAAATAACATGCCATGTTGCAGTTGCGGATGTTGCTGCCTGATATGATTAATAGTACAAGTTTTACAAAGCAGTTGATACCATTCTGCATTCCTGAATGAATAAAAAATTCTGACTTTGCTGCAGAGAGATTTACCAGTAGCATCTACATTGTTCACAATCCTCACACAAATATGTGCAAGTGTGTAGGTATTGCTGCTCTGACCTCTTTACTAAACAAAAAAATACAGATTTGTTCTATGGGTGTTTCTCTTTGTTTTACTTTTGGTTCTAAATTAGACAAGGAAACAAAGCACATCATAATTCCGGTTGACACATAAGAAGTCACATGATGAAAAATCAGATGTGAATGTAAGATTAGATGTTCCACTTATTTCAGAAAAATAAGATGAAAGTAATTTTTTTTTACCATTTCTGCCCATATGCTATATGTGTAATCATCTCTGAAAAGGTACTGTTTAGTTACAACTTTATGTAAACATAAATGTATAAATACACATGCACACCCCTTCCAATGGTAGATGCTGCACCAGTTCCTTTTGGCAGGGGAATAATCTGTAACTTCACTTGGTACTGTTTTCTTTCAGTTTGCATTATAATTTGTTTTTTGACTGACAGATTGGAAGTTCTGAACACTAGAAAGAATAAAAACAAAGCAAACCCTTACTTTTTTACCTTTTAAGAATTTCTGTTACTTTAAACGATATTGCCTGACCTTTTAAACCCAAGGTGCTTACAGGTTTATCAGTGAAGTTAAGGATGCAAAGGAGGAAATGTCTTTGGGACATAATTATGTTTTACTTATGTCCTGTAGCTGATGTAGATGCATATTAAACTCAATCATATTTCTGTGTATTTCCTTCTGAAACTTTCTTTTCTCAAGCCTCAAATTAAAAATCAGCATATCAGTGTCTTTTACAGCTATCTAAGCTTAGGAATATTGACAAAAATCTGTTTCACTTTCATTATATAACTTTTTTTCATAAGACAGTATTTTAGTTACAGAAACTTCTAATTAAAAAGCCACTAGTTTTTGCAGAATAGATTCAGAGTCTTAGAGCAGTATTTCTTAAACGAAATGGAGCTGGTATAAATCCATTATTTTTTGCCATATTTTTGTTTCATGGATGTTGTTCCAATGGACCCTAACTGAAGATGAGGTACTAGAAAACATTAAGGAGTATTAGACTCTAATATACACTAAGGCTATAGTGTGCACATAAGTGTTTGACGATTCATAGTAATAAGTGATGGTAAAAATGTGTGCCCTTTCACTCCAAACTCAATCCCTTTTTCAATTTTCTCAATTATTCTAGTTAAAACTGGAACTCTGCAGTCTTTGTTGTGATGCCAAAGTTATGGTGGTGTTTGCCCATGATTATGTGCTTTAAAGTGCTTTAATTTGTTCAGCATTTTTTTAACCTGTTAAAAATGTATGATTTTCAGTTTTCATCTGCTGAATTACATTAAAAGGGAAAATTTTGGGCAGTCTTTCAGCCTGTGGCATGTCTTAGGGATGTCCAGGACATTACCAGCGCTGGTAGAGTTTTAGTGATGTTTAACTGTGCTAGCTACCATAAAAAGAAATAAGATCACTGTTTGTAGCTGTTATATATTAGATACAAAAATCTGTATTTAATAATGTGTGAGCTGGTTGGTGATAAGGCTCTTGCAGTGAAGAGAGTGAAAGCAATAATTATCTTTCCTGTACTAGAACTAATTTAGATCAGAATCTGCTCTCTTACGATTTGTGTTATTCTCAGCAGCACACATTGCTGTAGATATTCCATGATGTAGTGCCTTTTTAGAACTGCATGTATAAAAATGAATGTTGAAGCCAGACCTTTAATTTTCTAAGATTCCTTTTGTAGTTTTGAACCACATGTCAGTCTTGCACTTTATTATCAGTGTGGACGGACTGTACTTGTCAGGAGAGGTTTCTGTTTTATTGGCCCTCACAGCAGCAGTGAGAAAGTCATTCCGTGACATTTTAAGTAAAGTAATAGATTGATAATGTATCTGGCTGATACATTTCTAAGTTTAGGGATTGTGAAGTATCTGAGTGTCACTAAATATAGAGCTTTTAGCAGACTCTTTTGAATACCTTCTTAACCATACAGCTCTCTCTCTAACCATCTGCTGAAAAATACCCGCTGCACATTGCTGCACACACCACTGGTAATGTATTTAAGCTCTTGGTCTATTTACCCCAAGTTCTGAGACAGGGGTTAGCAGTTTTTGAGATGCAAATCTCTTCATCTCTATCTTGTTATTACCTTCCAGGACAAGCTGAATGACACGGCAGGTCTTTTCCAGTTGTGTTCCTGTGCTTTTTTGAGCAGAAAAGTTTTGATAGAATAGTATTTTAATCTTGATACACTTATTTGAAATAATACTTTAAAATTTTTGTGTCAACTATTCAGATACCGTGTAATTGTATAAACTGTTTTCAAAAACGAACCCCAGAATTCTGAATACTTTTGTTTGATGATGTCCATGTAATTGCTGTTACATCATGTAGCTGTCATATTCGTCTATATTCAGCCAGTAAATCATGGCTGTATTTCATATTCAGTCATCCAGAAAAGCAGCATGTTGTATCAAATGTGCACTCTGCTGATATATCACAATAGGCATGATGTAAATAAAAATGTACTTTTGCTTTCAGAATTGATTTAACATTCTGCCTCATGTCTTTGAAATCTGTTGAATCTCATGAATAAAGACAGAGCAGCTCTTCATACGTTATTTGTTCTATGTGCAATTTATGTTTTGGAAATTTAATATATTGATTTAGGAAAGGAAAATGACTGTGATAGGGTTTAAGTATTTAAACATTATAGAGGTTACTACTTCCTGAAAGAAGGTTGGGTTCTGATTTTGTATGAAATGTATAATGCTATTTAGCTGTGAAACTGAATTCTGCATAATGTGGTCTGTGCTGAGCTTTTACTGCTCCCTGCATCCCTTCTTAAGTCCACTCACACAGGAGGAAAAAAAAAGCCCCTCAAATATGGTTTGTTTGTGGGGTTTTTAGGGGTTTGGGGTTTTTTTTTTCCGTTTGTTTTCTGTTTCCCTGATTTTTCTTTTGGTCACCTGCTGTACATGTGGGAGTGGAAGCATGTGGTCTTTATGGCAAGTTTTGCTGTTTAAACTCCAATTTATTTTCTTTTTCTGTTTCATCTACTTAATGAATTTGAATTTGAGGCATGAGAACTTGGGCAATACTAGTGAATTCTAACAAACTTTTTAAAAAAAATAAAACAATTACAGTAGTTGGTCTCCTTCTTGTACTTTGTTACCTCAGTTATTTCCCTGTTTTTAGAAGTTTACAGCAGACACTAAAAATGAGATGTATTTTACTTCTTCTGAGACAGTTTGGAGCAGTCTGATAGTAGAGCTTCTTTATTCTTCTGTTCCCATTTTCCCTGCAGTCAAGTAATCTTTTAGTCAAAAAAAAAAAAAAAAAAAAAAAAAGAAAAAAAGTT
>VZTJ01003038.1:77070-142417 GCA_013397795.1 Orthonyx spaldingii
TAGGAAAATAGTCTTGTGTATTTTTGAAACAAGCTTTCTTTTGTTGAGTGCAGAAAGGCTCTTGTCATAATTGCGGTCTAGAGTTGAAATATGTCTTGATTATAGTGCACTTTGCATAATATAGAACATAAAATGTTCTTTGTATGTAAGCAGTTCTCTTTAATTATGACAGCAAGGGCTGATGCCTGGTTTTCTGCACTTCTGTTCAATCATTATCTTAAAATGTGATTTTGTCTTTTATTGTCCTGTTAATAAATGAAAAAATCTGGTTTTACAGCAGAGTTTTTAGAGAGAGAATGCCAGTGATTTTGAGCCAAACGATGCTGTTAGGAGAGCTCCAATATCTGGTTTACTCTATGTTTGAAAAGGTTGACAAACATCAACTATCCATGTACTGTTTTGTGTTTTATTGCCTTACTTTTGTCATTCTTTTATGATTGCCTCAAAAAGTTAAGTGCATATGTTTCTAGAGCAGACATAAGGAATACTTACCAGCCTGAGGAAATTTATTCATTATTTAGTCTCCTTGTAATTTTATTTTAAGGATTATTTGATTTTTTTTTCCAATGATCAATTTATCTAGAAAATAAATAAATTTGTTTTAATCTCCACTTACACTGGGTATTTGCTGACATCTTGAAACATGTGATTGGGACTTAATATCCTTTTGTTCTGTCACTGATCCTTGTCCAAGAGGTTTAACCGTATTTCAGTAAAAGGCAGGGGTTTTTTGCCAGAGTTGTATCAAATTTTGATAACTTTGTCACTGTTGTATCAAATTTTGATAACTTTGTCACTGTAATTGAAGGGATGTTGTTCAGTCTAAGTCATTGAATCTCTTTGAGTGATGCTGCCATGTTTGAAAATCTGAGGCTGAGGGTAAAATTCAAATAAAACTATAGAACATCATATGAGAGCATTCTTGTTGAGGGAATTGATAGAGCTTGAATAAGCACTAGGAAATTAGTTTTTGGACTTTGGGTCCCTGGGCAGTCTTCATCTATCTTCTTTATAAATCTGTAATACATGGTATACATAGAAGTATGGATTTCTCTCGGTTTTGACACAGATGTACTGAATTTCTTTTCTCCTTGATATACATTCTCTTTACACTTGGGTTATAAGTTGCCATTATGATCAATAGAAATCTAGCCTATGTAGTCAATAGTGTCTAGAGAATGATTTATTTAATGACCCTCTGGGTGCCTACGTTAGGGTAGATGGAAGTGCTCCCCAGACTCCTCTGATTGCATTGACCTCCACTGATAATAATGGGAGATGTCGGGATTTAGATGTCTGGAGTGGAATCTTATTTGTGCAGATGCAGTTAGTTATTATTATACTTCTGTTTAACTTCTTTAGTCATCAAAATAAAAATAGAGAGAGAACCCCTGCCCCCCCAAAAAAATCACAACATCCCCCCTCAAGAAGCCACAAGTGATACACATTAAATTTGCTCACTGTGTGCTGACCAGTGCTCCCCCCCAGTCCTTAAGCAGTGATCAGCAACACTCAGCCAACTTAGAGCAGTTTATGTACCCAGCATGATGTTCTGTGGTATGGAATATCCCTTAGCTAACTGTCCTATCAGTTCTTCCTTCCTCTGCTGCACCTCCTCCCATGGCAGAGCATGGGAAACCGAGAAGTCCTTGACTCAGAGTAAACACTAATTATAAACAACCGAAACATCAGTGTGTTAACATCATTCTCGTACTAAATCCAAAACATACTACTGTACCAGCTACTGGAAAGAAAATTAACTTTATCCCACCTGAAACCATCAGAATAATTTAGATACAGAAATAATTATTGCAGTGTTTTGAAGTAGCTAATAAAATCTTTTCTAGGTGACCAAGTGCGTGCCTAAGAAAAATCAAGTTGTTATAGGAGACGGCTTTAAGATATGTTATACTGATAATTTCATGCAGTATCTTGAGGCAGAAGACAGGCTG
The DNA here is from genome assembly GCA_013397795.1 of Orthonyx spaldingii. Classification (NCBI taxonomy): domain Eukaryota; kingdom Metazoa; phylum Chordata; class Aves; order Passeriformes; family Orthonychidae; genus Orthonyx; species Orthonyx spaldingii. Next base: position 79,023 of record VZTJ01003038.1, read on the forward strand.
CTGTGGTTTATGTTTTACTTTTCCTGGTTCAAAGTCTTGGTTATGCAAATTGTGTAGAAATTGTGAAGAAACTGTGTACATAAATTGTATATTTAGCGAAATTATACTAAGGCAAGCTTAAACTGCTGTAAGTAAAAGCCTACAGTATCAGATTTTTGCTACTTCATCAGCCACACACTTCATGCTCATGTGGGTAGTGTACAAGGTGTTTGATAAAAAATTTTCTGATTTCCATATAGTAGATAAAGCTATCTCCAGGGCAAAGTGGTTCTTGCCTCAAGTAGTTTGGAAATCCTGGAGCTGAAGGTGTTTTATACTGCTGTGAATTAGTCTGTGCTGACTGCTACACAATGTATTCATTTTCCAGCTCAGTTTTAGGTAATGTCTCTGATTTGTACCTTTGAGGTAGAAATTGGGCTACAGGATGATAATTTAGGACAAATTTTTGTTGTTGACAGATAGAGAAGCATTTATTTGTGCTCCTAAATGATAACTGTGCTTGCAAAAAGATTATCTCAAGTTGAGGTTATTTTAAGAAAGAGCTTAAAAAAAATGAAAGTTGCTTGGATAAAGATATGCCAACTAAGCAATGTCAACAATAATGATTTGAGTGACTGCCTAGGAAATGGATGAAAAAGAGAACCAGTTATTTCAGCAGATACACGACTGTGGGTGATAAATTTATGAATTTGAAGCTGTTATCTATACAGACTCAACAATTTTTGACAGGAAATTACCCAATGATGGTTTTAAAAAAAGAGGTGCTAAGCCATTACTTCTTTGAATTTTGCAGGCTTGGAACTAATCTGGTGGTCAGCCAAGAAGCTAGACAAAGTTAGTGCACAACTTTGCTTAGTTGATAGACTTCAAATAAATGAATTTCCCAGTACTGTAAGGCGTAGATGCATAAAATCTTATGTGAATATATAAAAGTAGTTTTAACTTGAAACATGAAAGTTCTGTGGAAGTGTGAACCTGAGCATACAGGGCTTGCAAGACCTGTCAGCAAATTATTTTCCATCATAATATGCATGCTGAATATCAGATTTGATAACAAATTTTATGGGGCACCTAGTTCTATTCACAAATACTAATCTGCAAATATGGCAGGTGATATAAAGAAGGTAATGGTCACTGATGACATGATGGCTATTGTTCAATGGCTGTAGTGCCTAGGGAATGTAATTTCTTGTAGTTCTCTTTTGAAAGTGTGTTCTGTTATATCAAACTCATAATCATGGGGGAGACATGACCCGTGCTTTCTTGCTTTGTCTGCTGAAAACTTTCCTTCAAAGAAGAACATACACCTGCCAAATGGTCCATATGAGGTATGTCCTCATTCCATATCTAAAGATCTCGTATGCATTTATGTGATCAGAGCTTGCTGAAAAGAGCTTTTCCTGAAGTTTCTATCTGGAACATGGTAATGTGGTATTAGGCCATGCCAGTTGCAAATTTATTGTTTTTAGATGTCGATATCCATTTTTATTTATACTATAATTTATAGCTTGTATATCTTCTAGTGAAGGCTATCTAGTACAGTGTGTGTGTCCCAACTAACATTTTCTAGGCAAATTAATCTGCATTACCCTGATACTCATGTGAATGTATCACATAAAAGCAAAATGTAAACTCCTTGCTACAGTACACTTACCTATACCAAGTGAACTGTCTCCCAAGCCTCCTTGATATGCTGGCTTTGGACTACTGATTTTGTCCCACTAATCAGTACTAAGAGCTTTGTTTCTTATAGGGAGAAGTTGTCTAAGGAAGCCTCAGTGTCACCAGGGTACCCACTATTATCGTTAGTACATTCAGTATCATAAAATGGACATGTCAGTTCATTACAGCAAACACAGGTGCATAAAACCTCAAAACTATCCACTGGTCTGGTCTGAAGTGCTCTGCTGATGACATCACGTGCATCCTACAGCCATGCCTAAATGAAAGAGAAGTCCTTAAAAAACTTTGTCTTCAGTGATCAAGTTAAAGCTTGGAGAGTGGACATGCAGCTTTTTAAAACAAAAATTCACACTACTGCTAATGCCTAGACTTGCACGTTCCAAGATCCAAGTGACAATTTTTGATAGGGCTGCCTTTGCCTCAGCTACTTGGCTTCAGTGTGAACCAGTTCATTGCTGAAATGAGACATATTTCTTGTTCTCCTTCCTCCTTGCCAAAGCCATGGCCCATTCACCTCACACATAAATTATAAATGTGTTGCAGATTTTAGAAAGCTCAGAGAGGTAGAGGCAAGGTAAGTGAGATAGTACTGATGTGGGCCATACAGTTAAAATGTTGTGGGGAATCCTTGCTGTCAAGTGTGGCCAGCAGCAGGTCATCTCAACAGTATAATGATGTTGCTTCGGTGTTACTGTTTCGTAGTAACTTTGGCAGTTTCTGTTGATATTTAGCACAGACTATGGTGATGTGTGTAGAACATATCCAGCTTTTTGATGAATCATTTTTTAGTTTTGTATTCTTTTATTTCATCTCAGTGGAAACCATCAGGCAGAGTACAAGGGAAATGTACTTGCTCCTGCAGCATCACTACTGTTGAGCGACTTCATATCAGGGTTCAGTAAGACCCTCAAAAGTTCTTACAAAAATCATCAAGAAATTTGGTGATTTTTCAAATCACTTAATTTGAGTTTGGCCTTTTATAGGTTGTTGCCATAATGCCCTTTTAGTAGATTTCAGTTAGAATAGATCATATTAGGTTTTTAAGCTGGTTTTCTAAAATAGTTTAAAACCAAGCACTTTATAAGCAGTGAGAATGACCCTGCAAACACTTACATGCATGATATGTGCTGTGTATAATTAATTTTGTTCAAGGAATTTAAATTGAACCACTTCAATTTGGGGCGTTAGAATAAATAGGAAGGAACAGATCCATCTGCCTTCTTGTTTCTGCAGATTTCAAACATGTCTAATTTTACCTTGGTGCTTTTTCTAGCAAAAGGGATTGCTCCTCATGTTTTTTTTTTCCTTTATGGACATTCTAGAGTAATGGTATTAGGAAAGAATGAGGCTGCCCATGGAGTTCATTCCCCCGTGTACAAAGAAGGCTGTTCTGCAGGATGTGTTCTCTGTAATGAAATGCCGCAATTCATGGTTTCTTCCCGCTGAGGATGACCACATCGCCTGTCAGATATTGGCCCTGCTAAAATCCTTTTCCTTGATCAATGATAAGAAAAGCTGAATCACAAGGATGAGAGAGCTCTCAGTGAAGCATGTTAACTGCACATGTGCCAACTTGCACCACGTAGCTATGTTATTCTCTGCCATCTGCCACTGCAGAAACTCTTGAGAACCAAACAGGATTACAGGAAAGCAACCAGAAAATATCCAACCTGTCCCAAGCCCGTGTTGTGTTATTATGTAGCTGTTGTTTCTATTTACTGCAAGAACTGCTTCTTAGCATAAAGTAATGAGTTAGGTACTAAAAGTAATTTCTGTGGGCATTAAGGCAAGTGATGTGAAAAGTATAGCTCAAGATTTTAGTATACAGAACTGTTAAAGTGGGGTGTTAATTTTTTAGGAAACTAAGCAGTACCTCCTGAAGCATTCACAATTTGCTTTACCCTTGGAAAAAAAAATTTGTCTAACTTAATTGCTTGCTCAAATATCCTTTGTTAAGCAGATGAAACGTGCTGTAATTCATCTTTTGAAAAGGAGGAAAGATTCCAGAGCTTCTGAGTAGAAGAATAGGCGGCTATGGGATCACAGATTCCATCTTCAGTTTAACAAGTTCATGCAGAGATTGGAAATTAAAATGCACACATTTTTGCATTTGATCTTTGCTCTTTTTCGGGAGTAACCAGTCCATTTGCAGCTCTAACGGGGGCAGCAGCAGGGCTTGGCCAGCAGCTGCTAGTGCCCTGCAAAGGGGTGGGGAGCTGTTCCCTGGCCCTTCTGAGTGTGTGCACAAACCTAGAGAGTTCTTTTTAATGACGAGTTGGTAATCCCAGCTCCATTGCTAGAAAAAAGTGTTCATTTTCTATTCAACGAATCAGTTCTTTTATCTCCTGAGCAAGAAGGTTGACTAGATAGGAAGGAGTATTCCCACCTGCTTGATCCTGCCTATGGCTATGTTGGAAAACAAAATACTGTTTTCTCTCTTTTCTTCCCCTTCCTGCTTTTTAAAAAGTCTTTTGAAGTAAAGTCACTTTGTCAAATGCACAGTATGGATTAATCAGTCAATGTTTATTCAGAGCTTTGGATGTCTTAAGCCTTATTAGGGATGAGTGCTGAAGTTTAGTCTTCTTCATGCATTGACTTGATTATGAGCAGCATCTTGATGGAGAAGTTTCTGTTTTACTGTTTGATTCAGGTGCAATGTAGGATTTAATTCTCAAAGTTTGTGTATGTTTTTATAGGCATTTATCAGATATATTTGCATATTATGTTATATGGTTTCAAGTAACTATATTTTCAAAAACATTAAAGTGTTTTATATGAAGAAAAATACATTTATATTTCTATTTTGTTTTTGTCATCTTTAGTCCAGTCAAGAGATTTCATAGGCATGTGAATATTTGGACATCCACAGGCCAAACAGGGAATTACTTTTATCTGTAGAAATGAGAATATCCTTGCAGTAGTAGTGTTAGCAGCTGTATGTTTGAATGATTTTTCTCAGTATATTACATTGTACTCTATTAGTAAAATCCCAGAGTCAGAGTAAAAAGTGTTTTTTGAGAAGAAAACTTAGATTCTTATGGGAATTGCCTATGTTTAGACGCAGAATTTAAGATTAATGCTGTAATTTTGAATTGAGCAAGATCAGTTGTTCCGTTTATGTATTGCCATAGTTCTTTTTTGAGGCGAAGAGAAACTGAAGAGGTGTAATTCTAAATATGACGCTTCATTATTTTATCATATTTGTGGTTTTTAGAACTTGAAGTATGGTATTTGAACAAATGTTCCTTGATGTCTTATAGTAGCTAATGCAGTTTAATGGAATCTGTATGTTAACTAATCTGATTCTACTACAGAGTTTATGTCACCTATTACAACGTAAAAAATGACGTGAAATCATGTAATTGAATGGTTTCCACAGGACTTACCTAAAATGTAATTTTAAATAATGTATTGATAGCTTTTGTGTTCAGCTGTCAAGATAAATGTTTGATTACATCTATATTACTTTAGAAGATTTTGTTTTGTTGGAGGAGTTAGTAGTCTGTTGGTAGACAAAAGAGAAAATCCTTTTTATACAAGCGAAGTATATTTCATTTTAGAATCTGAAGAATTGAACTTCAGTGCTGAAGCAAAGTATAGGTGAAGCGTTATACCTTGGGAGAACCAGAATATGAACCTGAGTAAAGAAATCTGTAATTTTTTTTTCCCCTGATTAGGCAATCAATTTATGGACATTTGTGAAAGATTTTAAATTACCATGTTTTCTCAATTTACTAATATTGTGGGGTCCAAAATTTTGATCGTTATGTCCTCTTATCTTTATAGCCATTACAGAATCAGCTGAAAAGATCTTAAATCAATGCATTTACACACTTCTCTTGTGTCTGTAAAACACGTATATGTGCAAATGCAAGTTTGTGTAACATAAAACCCAAAGCTTAGCAGCAAGGAACTCGGTTTTTGTTTTCCTCAGTTTGAGTATGTTTGGAAAATTTATTTTCTTATTCAATATTTCCATTTGCAGAGCAGATAGAATTAATGACCCAATATGTAAGAATTTATTCTTCTGTTTTTATTTAGTTTGACAAAGGATATGCTTACAGCATTCGCCATAGCTATGGGAAAGAAGGAAAGAGGACTGACTATACCCCATACAGCTGCATGAAGATTATCATGTCCAATCCACCAAGTCAAGGGGATTATCATGGTGAGTTCCTTAAGGCGAAAGACCCCAGGCATTTACAAACAACAGAATCCCTTGGCTAGAGAAGGTATTCCCTCCTTGAGTCTCTTAAATCATGTTTTTAATTTCCAGATCATAGTGGTCTCCAACCGTTCTCTTTAGATCAGACTTGATAATTGCTGTTTTTATATATGTTGTGTCATCCAGTTCAAGGAGACTTTAAATGTACAGATACTTTAAGAAATGACCAATGAGAGGTATTCTGAAATATTAATTCAGTCGTACAGAAAGTCTGAAGTTTGCTAGGGTATTTTAAAAACTCCTGCAGCTATATGACTAAACATGGAAAACCTGCACTGGCTTCACTGTTGTTCTCCTAGTACTAAGTCATTCATTCAGTTGTGTCTCAAAACTCACTCTGGGACAAAAAAAATCCACTATTACTTAGGTGGTAGAACTTTCTAAGGTATTTATAAAGTGATATTTTTATAACAGATTATGCTTTTAAAGACTGGTTGTCTCTTGTTGCTTTTACTTTTTTGGGTTTTTTCCACATCTATTAAATGTACCAACACTATCATTGTTAGTAAGGAACTAACTTAAACTCTTCTCCTGTCAGTGAATGAGAATTGTGGCCTGTTTATGGTGGGATGTTTTATGTGACTCTTGAGCCTGTGGTGCCCTGGTAACTCTGTAGTAGAGTAATTATTTAAAGAAAAAAAAAGTAAGCAATTGTACACATGGGTAATTAACTTTCCTATTAATAAGCTGTTAGACAATTAGGAACAGCTTAGCTGGTCTCTTGAGTGCCTTACTGCACTAACTCCTGAGTAAACAGCCTTGTTTGTGAGCTTGCTTATTTTTTACTGTCAGGGTGCCCATTCCGCCACAGTGATCCTGAGCTACTGAAGCAAAAGCTGCAGTCATACAAGATCCCTCCCAGTGGAATAACTCAGGTAAGGCTTATTTTGCTTGACACTTTCATTAATAAGGCATTGCTTTTCAATTTAACTTTATGTAGGAATGCCGTATGCATTTTGTCAGTGTATATTGTGAAATATATCTTCTTATAAAAGGTTTATACCAGAATTTTGGCTTTCTGACTGCAGTGCTCTCACTGATATGATGATTATCATCACCACCTTTTATTGTTTAATGTAGGTTTATTACTATAGTGGATACAATCCAGAATTTTGTTATACTTTGTTTTACTGCACTGTGATTAAAAAAGAAGTTTAAATGAACCTGGCAGTGTTTTAGAGAATTTATTTTTATTCTTGCAGTGACTTGTGGATGACTACTGTGTAGTCAGTACACAAATGTAATTCTTTTCTGTAATAGACTTCTAAAACCCATACATTCCTCATCATCTGTTGTGCTAACTTCCTCTGAACAACAAAAGCATATAAAACATCTGATGAAATTAAGCAGAAATTTTTATCAGCTTTTAAAAAATGTAAACTTAAATTGAAAATCTGTCTTATATAGCAAAAGCAATGTAGGAATTGGAACTTTGAGATGTGTCCTGAAGAACTGTGACTCCCACTGCTTGCTCTAGCAAGAGCTTAAGGCAGTGAGAGGTTGTCATCATTTTCATTGAGGAAAGATGTACTGGTGAGATTTAAGCTGAGACTGAACAGTTCTATATATTAGCTGCCTGGAACCTGCTTTAGGTCCATAGGAAAAACCTGCTTTAGTTTGTCTTTAGTTCATATGGAATGTCACCATTGCTTGTCAGGCATCAACAAACTGTTGTACTACATAGAAAAGAATGTGAAAGTTCCACTTAAAGCAGTGTCCCTTGGAAGGATTAATTAAGATACAAATTAAAAGAGAATAGTTTTAAAGAGTTTATTGTTCACTCATAGTAATTCTTGACAAATTCTTGAAATACCCATACTTTTTCCTAGGAATGTTTTTTCCTTTTTCTTTTTTTCTCCTATTTTCTCCTGGTTCATATCAGTAAGCATCCATATCTGACAGGCCATAGAAATACTTTCCTTTGGCTTTTTTTCCTTATGTATACATCAAGAATTGATGCTTGTCTGGGATTTTTATCCTGCTAATCATTGGAAAGATTGGTGAGGATTTACTGGCTTAGATGCCTTGCTGTATGTGTGGGTAGGATTTAGTAGAGGTTATTTCTTCAGCGAATTTGCACAGTAAGGCAGTATCTTTATATTTAATGTAGTTCCTTATTTAATATGAGTTGTGATTTTATTTTTGTGTGTGTATGTGTCTGGGGTTTTTTGGTTTTTTTTGTAAAGTAGAATTTTTGTGACTTTTGTGGTGTTTAAGTGCGATTAGGATAAAGGGCTTTTCAGTGTCTATTCCTAGAGTTACACCAAGAAACCCACGAAACGATGCATTCTCCATGCAAAACCTAATTAAAATAAAACAAAATGTTGGCTGTGCCTGGGTTCAGGCTGTCTTTGAGATATCCAGTAGGAAAAGAAGAAGAAGATTAGTTTGCTTCAGTCTCCAAGCTGTCATTATTGCTACCCCTCTTTGTTGGTCTGTTTTCAGGGGCCAGTAATGTTTGTGTGATTAATAACAGTTCAGAACCCTTCAGCCCATACTGTGGCTTTTAAGAGCTTTCTCTGATGCTTATGACAGTTACTGAGTATCAGAAATGTTTTTTTTTCCTTTCGCTCTGTGAACAGGTACTAGGGGTGGATGGTCTACCAATCTTTCAATTCTCTCATGTAACTACATTTCCAGTAGCTGGGTCTCAAGACTGGCATACACTCAAACCATACTCTTTGACTCTTAGACTTCCTGTTAACTCTAGGCCCAACGAGAGCTCTTTTACAAGCTGGTAGATATCTATTTTTAATGAATGGTTCAGAGCTTGACCTTTCAGCTAGATATGTCAATAAATGGTGTGTTTTTCCTGGGGCTCAGGATCTTTTATGCTTATTCCTTGCCCTGTTCCAAAGTTCTGGGAATGATGCATAATTTTTTAAACATGCATTTTGAATTTAGCTATGCACTTATGAATTGGTCCCCCACTGGGATTTTCATCTTTTGGTTTAGAGTACTCACATGTCTTCCCACCAACCCCACAAACAAGCCCCTTCCTTGTCTTTGAAGCTTATTCCTCATGGCTGTTACGTGAGCCACAATGTGAGCTAGTGTCCAGCTCTAATGGCTATGGGTTTTCCCCAAGATGGTCAGTTTTCTAGTGTTGTTCTTATCCTTCTGTTTCTAGGGCTGTCCATACTCCTGACATGCACCCTTTCCTTTAAGGATCATAAGAGTTTCTGAGTTTTTCCAATACAGATAAAGCATTTGACTGGTGTGTGGTAGGAACAAACCCCATCCTAAAGGGCTTTTCCCAAGACTAGGTGTGAAAAGGGAAAGCTGGACCTTGCAATGATGGTACAGAGCAAGTACTGCCAGACCTCATGTGACTTCAGTAGTCAGTCTGAGCATTAGACTGCTTTCATTGCATTCATTTTGTAGTACTGTCAGTAATGAAAAAAGTGATCAAAGCATTTGAATATGTGAATCTGCTTGCTATGAAGTATGTGGATTCAACTTGTTGTTCCAGTCTAGATTTTCTGAGGCTGTATCTTGTCTAGGATTGTATCTGCTGAAGTAATCTTCTCAAAGTGGTACAACAGATGACTTACAGGCTTGCCTAGTTATCGTAGTGTGTAAAGCAGAGAACTAATCCTGATGTTTATTCCAGGAACTGAATTATTTAACTTGTATTTATTTCACATTTTCCTTAGGCTAGTCTGTATCTTTGTTTGTGATAGTAGCTTTTTTTGTTCATTTTGAAAATGCTTCTTGGAGAAAGAAGTATTAGCTGAGCATCTAATGTGTGAATGTGTTAGTACATAGCATTTGAATTTATAACATATCATTTTTCATTTCTGTCTTTGGTGTACTGCTAATTAGGTAAAATCTTTATGAAATCAGGTTTGATAACAGCTAATAAATTTGAGGAATATAAAGGTTAAAGTATATATTAAGATACTATGTTTTTACATATGACTTCAAATGAGTGCATGCAGTGACAGGACAAGGGGGAATGGCTTCAAACTGAGAGGAGGTTTAGATTAGATATACAGAAGAAATTCCTTACTTGGAGGGGGACATGTTGTCCAGAGAAGTTGTAAATGCCTCATCCCTGGAAGTATTCAAGACCAGGTTGGAAGGGACATTGAGCAATCTGGTCTAGTGGAAGGTGTCTCCATCCATGGCAGATGGGTTGGAACTGGATGATCTTTAAGGTCCCCTCCAACTCAAACCATTCTATGATTCTGTGATAAATACATCTGTTGTGGTGCTCTACTAAATGCACTGTAATGCCTGCACATCTTACATATAGGGAGATAGAAATTATAGACTTTGAACTAGTTATTTCAAAATATCTATTATTTGTTTCAGAAAGTTTTCTTGGAGAAATTACCTTTTTCCCAAATCATGTCAATCACAATAGAAAAGCAAAAAGTAGTAAAAATTTCTGGTTCTACAAACAGGAGAAATAGAGAGTCTAGACTAATTCTTTTTGCTTTTCTATTAGGAGTAAAAGCATTTCTTTAGGGAAAAATGCTTATGCAAATGAACAGTAGATAACTTCAGAAGAAGGCTTGTTCTTTCTAGTAGAATTTTTCTCTTAATTTACAATTTTTTTTCGCCTATAACTGGGTTAAATTAAAGGTTTTGATTAAGTCACTCACTGAACTTTGTGTAATATTCTTCAAGAGATTTAGTGTTTTGGTGGGTTGGAGATTCTTCACAGAGATGGAAATAAATAAGCCAGTCTGTGCCTCAGCCTCTGATATGGCTATATGTTTCCATGAGTGACAAAAAATTCCATCAAAACACTGAACAAAAAACTGCTAAACTTGCAAAAAAAAACCCACCACAAGACCACCACAGTGAAAAAACCCCTCACACTCTCCCTGTTGATCTAATATTTAAAAAGCTTTAGATTATTGCTGTCTGTAAAAATATTTTCCCTTGCAGCTAAAAAAACTTTCCAGGGAAAGTTAGAAATTAGTCATACATAACTGAGTCTACAGTAGAAAAATTTTTATGTTGAAAATATAAGTTAATTTGGCAACATAAAAAAAAAAACCAAACCCAAACTAACTTTGAGTAAGTTGAAAATAACAATGGATAATTATGAAGTCCCAACTATCCTGCTTTGCAACATCTTCACTTTGAATGCTGAGGATCTGTAAAAGCAGGTGGCTGCATACAGCTGCCAAACATCATCTCAGCCTCATTAGCAGTCAGTAGAGCAACATCAGAAAAGCAAGTTGCAGATGGCAGTGAAGAAAAAAGGCACATAAGGACTAACAGGAAAAGTCCTTGAGTATGTACCTTTACTTACAAAATAAAGCAATGCAGTGTAAATGTCTTAATGTATGCAGAGGCAAAAGATTACTGCTGTGTATTAAGTTTTGAATGGAGGTCTGTTTCTGGGAAATAATAGGGAAAAGCAGCTGCAAGCTTGCTTTCATTATGGACACAAATTTAGTAGAAAAGATAATATCTATTATGGATGTTAAATCTGTTTTATTTTAATAGAGGATTGTTAGTTTCTCTCACACAGAGGACTCCTTTCTAGCTGAGCTCCATTCTATTGCAGTGTTTAACCTTTTTTGTTTCCTCTCTTAACAACTTGTTCCCTGATAAAGCAAGTTAACCTACTAAAGCTATTCCTCTTTAAATATATTTGATGTGCCCCTTATTCCTCCTTCCTTTCATATATGGGGAGGTGAACCTGTCCCCCATGATGTGGCCAGTTTAAACTTGCATATGTACTAACTATCAGGGTTACTATTTGTCTGCCTTGTGGTTGCTTCTCAGAATGAGTAGGAGCTGAATTATAACTTTTTTCTTTCTTTTTTTCTGGATGAGGAACAAATATTGGTCTGGCTTTTCTAGCCAACCACAACTTTTAATCAACATTTAGTTTTTTCATCTCTACTTGTCAAATTTGGCTGAAATCGGCCAACCATTCCAACCTGGGGAGGTCACATGGTGTAAAGGAGCAGGAGTAAAATGATGACTAAAATGATGAGTAAAATCATGTACATTGATAAATTGAATGAACTGGATGGAAGTCTCTGGAATGTTCTGGTGGGCGTCTCTTCTCTGGGGCACTCTATCAATGTCAGGAAGAGAAGTAGCATGGACACCCAGTTACCAAAGTTCACTGGAGAATGCTGATATGGGTTCCTCTAACAACTGTTCTCCAAGATATGTCTTCATAGGAGAACAGCAGAAAAATTGGTTTGGTGACATAACAGTAGACTGTAAGAGGTCTGATAAGGATTTTCAAGGGAGTGGGACAGTAGTTCCTTGGTGAAACAACAGTGTAGCTGCGCAGTGAAATCTGAGATGTTGTGAAATAATGTGGTTGCTCTTATAAGAAGTAAAGGCCAGCTCTGAAAACGTGACCATTGTAGCTTTCATATGTCAGTGGCATCAATTCAATGAAGTCTTCATCTCCACCTTAAAGGTGGGTCAAGATTTTGCCAAGGATAGGCCTGATTTCCAAAGAGTTTGCTCGGAACTGGAATTTGTTTGTAAGTGCCCCTTTATTCTGTCATCATCTGTGCAGAGTCGGTCAGCAATCCCTCATCTGATATCTGCCACTTGAAGTTACCATTTTCTCGCTGAACTATCAGAGAAGATAACAGCAGCTTGGTCTCTCATCCTCTCTGTTGTGAATTAGTTAATAAGAGCTAGCTTTGGTAATCCTTGTCTTTTCTGCTTTGCAGGGTAGTTAAACAATGGCATAATTGACACAAAAAGCATCTGTAGCTGTGGTCTGCAATTCAGAAGTTAAATAAGCTGTGGAATGTCTCCTAGACTCTTAACTGATCATCTCTTTCAAAAAGTTAGCTGAAGTTGTAGGAGAGCCTTCATGCTTTTAATCTTTTGGGGTTTATACTAAGAATTTGTCCATACCTGAGTTTGTTTGCTCACTTAAGGTTCTGAGATTTAAAATGTATTAACACCTAAATTTAGAAAGCTTTTTATTTATGTAATTTTATTACATGTAATCTTCATTAAACAAAGAAGAATTTTGAGAAAACGTTAAGTACTTACGAACTAGATTGAATTAGTTGACTTATTTCAGTTGGAAAATTCAGGTTAGACAGGTCTGAATGCTACAGACAAATAGGTCTTCTGATAATTACTCCAAATTAGGCGAAAAATATTTTTTAAGGAAGTATATACATACAACATGATTAACATTTTCTTTAAAATAGAGATGGCTCTTTTACATGGCATAGATTATATTGTAAGGAACAAACAAGAAAATGTAAGGCACTATGAAATTGAAGTGTTTAGAATAGATGAGTTTTTTCAATCTTTTTCAGTCGAACTTTTTCAGTCAATTTCAAGGAGAGAGGAGAAAAAAACTGGAAATGTATGTATGTACAAAGATAGTGCCAGATTTCAGACTTCATTGCCTAGCTGGCCTTGGCCTTTCTCTTTTACAGAAGGTTTAACAGGAGGTAGCAAGAGGGATAGAAATGTAATCAGTTGGGCTATTACAGAGAAATAATGGGGCTAAGTACTTTCCTTGGCGGTGTGTTGCTGTTTTCATCCATTCAGCAAATGTAATTTATTTATATATCTGTCAATAAATACAAGGCAGCATCCGATAATGAGTACAGCGGGGATTTAAGCTGTGTATTGCTGTTTGACACAAAGGTCAACCTTGGGAAATGGCTTGAAATTAACATTTCTTGAAAACTATTTTTCCTTCCACTGAGGCTATCTCTTAATTCCAGCAATTTTCTCTGTTTGATAAGCAGAGAGAGCATGCATTTTGATTATATAAAGGAGGGGGAGGTAATGAAACTTTAAAATATTTCTACCAGCATTACGTTCTGCTGATAAGAATGGGACTTTATTCAGCACAGAAGAGATTACCTGAAGCAGAATTGGAAAGCAAATTGTATTTACAAAAGATGGCATGATTTTCCTAATATGTGTTCAAAACAGCCTATTCATTCACATATTCTGCTGAGCTTGACTAGAAATAGCTTCATTTCAAAAAGGACAAATCTGATTGAAGGTAAAAGCATTCCCCTCTCACAGATACTTGTCTAAAGGATTTGCATTAAATTTTGTTGATGGGAGCACAGTAGTATTTTACTGTGCATCTGCATGAACTGGTAATGTGGAAAATAAAAATACAAATTGTGTCCTTGATTGCTTCATGCTTCAACCACTTGAATTGCTAGATTTATGTCTGCAATTATGGAAGAGATGTTGCAATATGATAGTTTGACAATAACTGTCACAATTATATTACCAAAATATAGATTCAACTTATTCTTGGAGTTAAGAGTATTGAAACTACATTTTAAGGATCAGGTGTACCTTCCTGTGGTTTTATCTTGTTTTTAATGTAGCCAGAGCATTTTTAAATGTTGTCAGTTATTAGCAGGATTCACAGATGTCATGTGCTGCAAATGTCCATGAGCTGTTGTACAAGGCTGTCGTGGAATACCTTGTTGTTGAAAGTTTCAATAAGCTGTACGTGTGCTACCTGTGAATCTGTCACGTTTCTCTCCCTCTGTGTAGATCCTGGAGCTGGTAAAGGGCATGCATTACCAACTGGCCTGTCAGAAGTACTTCGAGTTGACACATGATGTGAGTAGCTACTATTCTTTGTTCAGCTGTTATCATTGACTTTCTCTTGAGGAAGGCCTTGGAAATCATGAATGAAGCCCAGAGACTATTTTCAGTTTGCACATTCATCATTAACTGTTTTCCCTTGTTAGTTTTCCTTTCAGCAATTTCAAATATTCTTTTGTAGTTTTCTGCATTTATATATTGATGTTATTAATACCCTCAACATTACAAGATGTAGTCAAATGTTATGCTGTCTTCCTGAAAAGGTCAATATTGTTGAATCTTATCTGAAGTCATTTACCTTTTTCAATATCCTGCTTTTAATCAAATTTGTAAGCTTTAAAGCATTGCACAAGTTTGATGTATTTAGATACACCTTAAAAAATAAACAGAAAAGATCTAAAACCTCTTAATTTAAACTAATCTCCCAGCATGTGCATGGTTCATGTTGTTAATTTTTACTTGGTATTTTTCATGTTTGTAGTCACGTTTGAATATTTTTTAAAATCAAGATGAACAGTCTCAGAGCTTTCCCATTTACTTAATTGTAAGCAAAGTTACCTTACAGTTTTCTGGAGAAAACTGTAAGATAACAAATGACCACACTCTATCTCCTGTGTGATTTCTTGATTTGAAGAACCAGCTTTTGCACTGGTTCAAGATTCCTTGTCATAAAAAAAACCCCCAAAAAACCAGTGAAGCAGAGCTGTTCTTATACCTTTGTTCTCTTCATAAACCAAAAAACGGAAACATCCCTTTCAAACAACAGACTGTGGAACAGCCTAAGGATATGGATGAGGATTAGATGACCCACCCAGAGGCATTTACCACTGACTTTTTTGTTCTCACTGGTTTTCACAATTGATTTAAGTGGAACTGTTTGTCTTTACATATTTCCAGCAGTCATATATATGAATGTATAACAAAGGTTTACCCTGAGCCTGTATCAAGTGTTATTTTGGCAGCTGTATTTTGAGAGGAACACTTTGTCTCACAGTCTTAGAAAATGTGAAAACAAGTCTAATAATCTGGAAGGAAATTCAAAATATTGTACAATTTTAAATTTAGGTAACACTTGCTCTGTGTAAGCTCATGTCAGTAGAAATAATATTTTCCCAAGATTACTATAGACCCCAAGGTCAACATTCATCAAAAGATAAATCAGTACTGTGCATTTTAGGAAATCTGTCTTTCCATTCTTCTGTAGGAAATTCAAGAAAAGCATTAGTTTTTATCAATTTTCTGGTAATATAAATATCTATCTTTGCTGCTTGCACTCACAATCATTCTTTCAGCTTTGCTCTTGATATTATTTCAGTGAGAGAAAGCAGAATACACAGACACTGTAGTTTGAATGGCACATACTTATGATAGCAATTTTTTTACAAAATTAAGCTGTTACCAGCCTGCTTGGACTGACTTTTCTATTCTACAACTATATGCTTTATTAATTTTTAATTTTTTTCTGTGGGGTGGTAAAAGATGTGTCTCTGAAGCTGGTGACCTTTGCTTTCAATAATACCTTTGCTTTCCTATATATCCTTAGCAGAGTTTTTCAGTGAAGGAAATTGCACAGGAATCAATTAGCATAACCATGATTGTTTCTTTGAGCAGGGGAACAATCTTAAGTAAAATTTTCATAGAAATAATGGACTTGCTCGCGTAGTGAATTTTAAGTTATGTAAACATTTTACCAAGGAAGTGTTTGTTTGATATGTGTTGGGAAGAGCTCTTGTTGTTGCCTGCAATTCTTGAAAATTATGGTGTGTATGTGGGTTAGATCGACTATGAATGACTTTGTAACAGAGACTTTTTCAAGATTTATTTCACTAAGTTCACAGGGTCAGCTTCAGTAGTCTAGTGCTTGACACTAAGACTATGCTAATACATGCAGCTGGACTAGAGTGAGAATGTTTAGATATATTTTGTGATGGGGTTTGTCTCCTTGCACTTCAGTGCTGGTTCAAATAGCACGGGCTAACAAAAAGCTGATGCTCTGTGTATTCTGTGTAACCTGGGCTTATTAACTTCAATGCTACACCTCTCCTGAACTTTGGTTTCACTATTTCACAACCACAGAACAAGAGCAGACATAATTTGTGTGGTCCAGTGCATTGTCTTCAGGCAGGAACTAAGATACCTGTAGGCAATTTGTTAACTCTTTGGTAAGTGTCAGAAAGGAAAGCTGTAGCACCATGATTGCTCCATGTGGTTTTTCTGTAATTATCAGCTGTCGTTTTAAAAGGTCTTGGTTAAAACCCAAAGATGTTATAGCTGCAAAATGATGATTTCAGGATTTTCAAAATGATATTTGCTATAGCAGGAGGATTAAACTGAAGTTTGTATGAGAACCAGTGTGTGCAAAACGTGTTGAATCCAAAAAAAGGCTTGTGTTAGTATGTTAGTATCACATACTGTTAGTATCACATCATATAATAGATGGATTATAGAATTGTGTCTGAAGTGGCAGGTCTCTTTGCTTGGTTAAAAGCTTACGGTTTTAAAGCTTTTGCATGTTAAAAGCTTAAAGTTTTTACTGCACAGAAAATACATTTTTCTTTGGGTATTGTGGATTCCAGATAGATTTACAGGTGTGAATTGACAAAGCTGTTAGAAAAAGCCACTTTCTCTGTTTCTGGTAGTAAGTCTCAGGTAACTTAAAACTAAGTTAACAATGAGGCTTTCAAAATTAATGTGCTTTGATTTATATTACTTAAAAGCATTGTAAAACTTACATAAAGTACTATGAGCAGTCTAATGTAACAAATACTTCCATTCCTGTGTTCAAATTTCTTGTGAATTTCCAGCCAGAGCAGAATATTTTTATTCAGAGAAATGCTCACTGAGCCCTGTTGAAAATTACAGAGAACAGAATTCTTTCTATATCGCTATATCACAAATGAAGATGATGAACAAATCTTCCCCTTTCTCTTTTTAGGCTCTCACAAAGAGGTGATGGTTTGAATGGGTGGAATTCTTTTAATTAGGAGTTGTCTAAGCTTAATCTGGTAGATATTTATTTTAGTAGCATTCAAGTTTGAAAAGGATAAATAGTACATGGAATCATACAACAATTTTACCTAACAACCATAAATAACTTTTAAGAACCCACAAATTAAAACCCAGAAATACCATCAATCACCCCTGGAAATATGGTTGTATGCTCCATTCATACAATGAGCTGCTTCTACAGCTTATTCCAGTCTGTTGGGGAGAGAAGAGTTTCGAATAAAATTAAGAGTTACAAAGTAACTCTTAAATTGGTCTGAAGAGAACTGAGATTTTAAGGTTAAAAAAACCAGAGCTAATTAAGAGCTACTACTAGGAAAGCCAGTTTTTCACTGTATCACTTCTTTTTAAGCCTTTCTCATGTAAAGAAGTAATTTCGTTCCCATGTAATGAAAATTGGAACATGGATGAAAGCTGGCTGGTTGAAACTCATCTAGATAAGACTAAAATGAAATTCAGTGATGACTTTGGGTTAGGTTTTTTGGTTTTTTTTCTTTATGCCTTTGAGTACCAAATTAGAGTGCTAGGACTGTTACTTACTTTTAAGATTTTTCAAGCAAGGTCATTGACTACAGTTGCTAATTCGTGTCTGAATTAGGTTTTGCTATCCATGTTGCCATTTTCTAATGGAGCTAAGCTAGGCAGTGGTAATGCATTTAATCAGGGTTCCATTTAGAGCACACATTGATCCTCTACTTTATGATTATTCACAAGAGGCTGAAATTTAAATTGATGGGGTTTGGCATATTAAATTAGCCACAGTATGTCCTCAGGAGACTGTGTGTGTGCTCAGAGTTGCTTTTTATGCCTGAATTGCCCCCTCCCTTCTGGGAAAAATGGAATATAGTGGGAACAGAAATTTACTGGTATATGACTCTTAGTCTTCCATGGTTTGTTGTACCCCATGTACCACAAAGACTTTGGTAAGTCTTCCAGTGTATTTAAGAGCAGTATTTTTCTTAAAATGTTCCTAGAATTCACATGAAGTGACAGACAGATGAAGGGTGCAGGTTACCTTGAACAGGAAGTGAAAAGCACCTTTTGAAGTAAACATTTGTAACTTCTGAGCCTCCCAAAAGACATACAAAGGTTATAACTGTAGTTTGTGGTGAATACATCAGAATAGCTTCCTTTTAAAGCTGAAAGCTTTGTTGATTTGAAACATTTGATGAGCATTAATTGAATGTTCATTTATCAAATAATTGCAGTGCTGAAAGAATGCACCTGCTAAGTAAAAAGTAATAATGCAAATACACTGCACCTTATGCTAGTTTTCTGTATTCTTTTCCACTGAAGACTGAACGTTCTGTGGTACCTGTTGTGCATCTATTGTCAGGGTGCTGATGGTGACACTGGTGGAGCAAAGATAAGCTTGATTTGTAGTGCTTCTATCTCAGCCCGCTCCCTTGTAAATATTGCATTTGTACCTACTGGGGAAATCAGGGAGAGATGTGAAGCTCCTTGTTTCCATTCACAGTTTCACACTGATACTTATGATCTAGATTCATACTGTGCAGTTGCTACAACCTCTGGTAGTATTTTCATTTGCTCTCTAGACTTCTAGACTTCTCACTCCCTCTTTTGGGTGGGGAAAGTCTGTTTTAAGGTGTAGCTTCAATAGTCCTACATCTCTAAAGAGGTGCCATTTTACTTATGTGTTTTTAGATGTTTTGGGGTGTTATTTTTCTTTACTACAGTAAAGACAGTGTGAAATAATGTTTGAATATGCCAAAGTTATTTTATTTCTACAATGAAGGAAGAAAATTTCTGATGGAATTAGGTCTGTATCGTGCTAACATTTACTGAGGCATTATTTACAAACTGATGCCTTTTTCTTCAACAAAATTGGAACTTAATAAATTGTTAATTAATTTGTTCTTGCTTATGGAAAAGATGATTTTTAGAAATAAGTGTAATAGCTTGGTGTTCCTTTCCTTTTATGTGCAGGTTGATGACGTTGGGTTTTCTTTGAATCATCCTAATCAGTACTTCACAGAGAGTCAGAAGCTATTAAATGGTGGTAGAGAACTGAAGAAGGAATTCAATAACTCAGGAAATGTTCAACAAAAAAACAATAGTCAGGGAAGCATAAATTCAAGTTCTACTCCCACCTCTTCAAATGCAACAGCTGACACAGAACTGGAAGGACTGGAAGCATACTTTGCTGAAGACTAAGCAACTGTGTGTTATTTGTGTTATTTTTTCTTTCTTTCATTCTTTCCCTTCTCTAGCTGGATTTGTCCCTATATGCACTTCACCACCTGGAAGACAGAAGCATTTAGTGTGTTGAGTAGGCTGAAAAAAAGAAAGATAAATATTGAAGCTGTAATTGCATCCAGTATTTATTCTTACTACTTTAGGAAGCTGTTTTATATGGCATGTTTAAGAATGGGAAATGAAACTTTCTTCACAATTATTAGGTAATTTTTGTCTGACTTACCTTTTTTGGTTTTCTTCAAAATGTTCAAATATTTTTATCCCCTTTTGTGGTCACTTTTCTATATATTGTCTTAATAAAAAATTGCAAAGCAAAAGTTTTTTGTATTTTCTTTTTAGCTATTTTGGGATGGTAATTAAGTAGGAGTTCTTATGATCAAAATTACCCTCTGGAGGAGTCTGTCTTTTCTATATGGGGAGCTGAGGGAAATCAGCTTCCTAATTTGTACCTTCACACTAAATTTAGAGAGCTGGTTTTGATGCTTGGAAGAGAACATAATCAGAGTTTAGACACCTGTATGTAAAAAAGTAATAGAAAAAGATATTCTACCAACTGAGTCATCATGAAGAAGCTAAAAGCTTATTAGCATATATTCCTGTTAAAGTTTCTTCAATATCTGAGTGTGGCTGGAGCCTTCTGTGTCCTGTTAAGCTAAACAGCCATCTGAATGAAGTTTTGGGTCACCTAAATTCCACCCATTCTCCCTAAGCCCGGGTCACCCAACACACAAACTGCTTTCAGTCCAGCAGTAGCCATTGGATAGGAGCTCCAAGCAGAGCTGGTATTTTCTAGCATGCTCTTTGGGTACTCTCCCAGGGATTTAAAAGACCTCAATTTTCTTTTACTTGGTGCTTAAGGAGTTCCAAGACAACATTTTGCCCTCCTTGGAGAGTGACCTTGTTCCCAGTGCAGCCTGTGACCACATAAACACAGTTCCATCATTGCTTGGGACTTGTACCAACTCTGTGAGGCCTTGGCATGAAGACTCACTGACCTCCATTTTTCTGAGCTTGCCTTGCCGTACCTGGAGCTTTGTTTTAGCTGTAACTTTGTCTCTCAAATGACAGCCTAGCTTTGTACCATTGTGTGCTGTGCTGCCTATGTTTATAATGATTCTGATATATTCCTGTGGCTAATGACTAGGAAGTAATAAGTAGTTATTGTGCACAGAATGAGTTCATCTATGATTTTAGGTGCCAGAGGTTCCATGGATATAAACGAATCATCCAAGCGCCAAGCGCCGATCCTTATGCAACCTAAAGCGTTGTGTAAAACAAGTTTTTAGGTAGAAGGGAAGAAAGAACAAATATACAACGCTGTATATAAATAATTATTTGGCTGTAATGTGGAATTGCCAGACAATGAAGAAAAACCAGCAAGTAGACTGTTTTTGGAAATGGGTTGTATTACACCAGGTGGGCTCTAGAGAGAAGGAAAATCGTCACTATCAGCATCCTATGACTCCTGATGAGCAACGTGGGACCCTGACTATGTGATGTTGGTCTCAGGAGTCCCAGAGGCCATGGAAAAGTGCATGCAGCACTAAAGAAAGGGATAGACACAAGAGAGTGTGTGAGTATCTAGTGTGTGAGTAACTAATCGTGTTATGTTAGAGGTTTTGTTCATATTGTATTAGACATTTTATTTTCTCTACAATAATGGGATGATTTAGACTATTAAGACTGGGACTGGACTAAAGACTCTTTGATTACTGTTAAGAGTTTGGACTCAACTGTAAATCTTTGGTTTATCATATGTAGAGTGAATTTTTAAAGGGGTATAACTTGCACAGTGGTAGTGCAACAGCAGGCTTTAAAAATAAAACAGGTCATCTCTTGTTAGAAGAGGATTCACCAGGTTGGTTCACTCTTCCTTTTTTCTTCCTTGACGTATTCCTTAGTTTATTTAGGGACTTTTCATGTAAACTACCAAACCTTTGATTCCTTGGGATATTCTGTATTCAAAAGAGTTGTAGAGATTCACCCTGGGTGAAGGCTCTGTCTTGATCCTGCAGAGTGGTGGTTGTCCTGGGCCCAAGGAACAAGAAGTAACAAACAGCCATGGGTTTGGTTTCTGCTGTTGGTTAAGCTCCTGACATCACCTACTTGATGTGTGGAAGTCCATGGGTTGCAGTAGATGGTTAAAAAACTTCAGGGTTTTGAAGTGTTTGAAGTGGTAACTGTCCTCTGATTTTGCATTACAGAATACCTGAGTTGGAGGTGCCTGAGTGGACATCATGGATTCTTTCAGTAGAAGTGAAGCTCTTTCAGACCTACAATGAGTTTTATGTTCCCAAGTGAAACAGATGGGAGAAGAATGAGGTTGTCAAGGCAGTGGATGCAGGTGGTGTTTCCCATCCAAGGGAAAATGTAATTTCTGGTTCAGCCCTAACTCTGCTCATGTAAACATTAAACTTCCAGCTCTTCCTTTCTGAGCTTTCCTTCGGCTTGGAAATCTATACTTGAAACCGGATGTTTGTACAAGTATGCTGCAATGGATTGCTACATTAGAATGAACTCATTTTTAGAAATTCAAGCATAAAATTTAAAAAAATAAGTCTTTGTAACAATGAAGAAAAAATAACCACACAAATCCTCTGAATGAAAAAACAAACTGAAGTGCAAGAAGCATAAGGGTATGGGACAAAGCATTTGTTCTTTATTGGCTTACTTCATTATTGTGGGTTTACATCACTTGATTAATAGTACTACAAATTTCTTTAAACTATATTTTCTTTTATTAGTCAGGAGGACTATAATTAAATAGCAGAAAAATGTACAGATTATAGCATACAGTTGCAAGTAATCAGCAAAGGATTGAAGTTAATGCTTTTCTTGCTATTTGAAGAAAATGGCAATTAATTTTCATATTTCACACATTTTAACCATTTTGAGTTTCCTTTGAAAGCTGAATATTTTGGAATTGATAATATGGAAAAATCCAAAAGAGAATCTTCCTTGTGAGGTGTTGGACACCGAGGAGCTTTAAGCTCTTACTGCTTTGTAAATTCAGTAATAATAACTTATTCCATGATTATGGAGCTGTTTGAGATGAGAAAGGGAGAATCACTAACAATATATAAATCATTCATTTGAAAATATTTACTGTGTTGTAGTAGTGCTATTAAAGTTGTACTTAGTCAGAAGATAAGGATTCTGAAAACAAAGAGGACACTGATAGAATTATGCTGTAGTCAAAAATAGCAACAAACCCAATTACCAAATAAACCAATAACCAAAGCCTCACAAAATTCCAGTCCCTATTTTACAAGTTGAAAAGAAAATGTTTCTGTAGTAAAGCATTGCAGATGGATGTCTTTGCAAGTATCAGTTCTTCTAAGTGGATCTTTAAAGTAAATTATTATATTTTGCTACTGGGATAAAAACAGGAGACACATATCTAAAATTTGAAATTGTGCTGGAGAAGACACTTCTGTATTCTGCATCAGTAAAGGAGATACTAAAATAATATTTGGTTGCATTTTTGAGGGGTTGCACTGTGCCAGAATGTAATCCTGTGCAGCAGTCATGCTGATGTAGGAAAAGTAGTTTGCTTTCCATCCAACATCTGATTTCAAATGTACCACAGTTCACTTTGGAGATGGATGTTTCAAAAGGAATGCTGGCCCAAAGCTTATGAAGTGCTAGCATCAAAGACACTAAAACAGTCTCTGACTTCAAAGCCTTTCAGGATCCAATGATGAAGGGAACGTCACTGTTGGGTGCTCAGCAGAAGGAGGGGTGAGGAGCTTCCATGTTGAGTGTGGCTTAAAGTGCTCCACTGAGGTGAGGAGCGCTGCCCTGGCAAGGGGAATGGCGGGAGCAGCCACCACCGTCACGGCGCGATAGGAGCCGACCCACACAGCCACACACCTGATGCTGAGCACGCTGCATTCCTTCTCTGCGTGTTCTGGGAGGTTTGCTGTGGACCAGTTTTCGTCTTACACTGTGGCTGAAGCAGTTATTAGCAGATAGAGGAATGTGCAGAATGTGCCTTTTGTGTGAATTTCTTCTAGAAAGGACCCAGTTTGCATGCACGCAGACTGGTTGGCAGTGTGAGCCAAAGCAGAGCAAATGGAGGTCACTGAGAGATTCCCCTGAAAATGGTGAACATTTCAGACAGTCTTAAACCCATTTAAGACAGTCTTAAAAGTAATTTTTCCTGGTTTTGGCTGGAATGAGCCAATTTTCTTCCTATAGCTGTTACACTGCTGTGTTTTGGACTCAGTGTGAGAATAATGTTGATGACACTGACGTTTTAGATGTTGCTGAGCAGGGCTTAGTCTAAGTCAAGGACTTTTCAGTGTTCCATGCTCTGCCAGCAAGCAGGTGCACAAGAAGCCCGGAGGAAGCACAATTGGGACAGCTGACCCAAACTGGCTAAAGGGATATTCCATACTGTAGAATGTCATGGTCAGTGTATAAACTGAGGAGAGTTGGTTGAGAGTCACCAATTGCTGCTCAGGGACAGGCTGAGCACCAGTCAGTGTGTAGTGAGCTGTTGTATTGTGCATCATTTCTTTCTCTTGGGTTTTATTCCTCTCTCTCATTTTCATTACTATTATAATAATAATTTTAAAATTTTGTTTCAGTTATTAAAGAGTTCTTATCTCAACCCATGATGTTCTGGGGTTTTTTTGCTTTGATTCTCGCCCCTTCCCCATCTCCCTCCCCAGGAGTTTGTTGTGTGTATGCTTTCAGGTAAGATTACTGATTGCAAGCAATTACTGGTGCTTTCCTTCTTTTCCCCAAGCACATATCAGGAAAATCCAATGAATTTCTGGAAAGATATATTCAAGGTCTCAGTATCTGAGTAGTTCTTTTGGGTGTATTTAACATTATGGTACTTCAGTTGTTATTTATTTTTTTTAAAGCATATATAGCATATTCTAAAATCCATATCCATTTGAAGTCCTTTAAAAATCCACAAAAGAATCACTTTTTTTCTGCTTGTACAGAGGTACTCTTGGTAATGGTATTACCTCCACATCAAAACTTCTACCTGTGGTATCTAGTTGACAGAGAGAAGAATAACGACTTTCACCCCTTGACACCGTTATTTGCTGAGATTTGTTTAAATCCCTCAAATGCTGAAGGATTTATGGTGTTTGAATTGGACAAAGGTTATGATCAATGGATGTAATTCAATCCCACAAGGAACCTGAAGTGTTTATATTGGTAAATGGATTGAAAAACAGGTATAAAAATGGTTGGGATAAAGTCAAGAGTGAATTATAACTGTGAAATATGTAGGAATAGATACCTAAACACTAACATTAACAGAGGAAGCACTGGAAGACTTTAGAAGTGTGTTAGAGTGGGTGAAAAGTAGATCAACAGCTGGAGACTGAAAGGTGATATCAGTGTGTATCAGTTGAGAGAGAGCAAAAAAAAGGAAGATGTATGAACTCTCAATTTCTTTTAGCATAAAAATTACAGCCACAGTGAAAGCATCATGAGAAGTTGTGTATCTAGCTAAAATGAAAGTTTTCAGACAAGTTGAAGATGTTTTGTCATATAATCATAAGCAATTAAGATGGTTCATGAACATGAGATAATGAAAAAGACATCAGTATAGTAGAAGAAGATATGGCATAATGTTTATTTTTTTAGAAGAATATTGCATTCTACTCAGAATCAGGGCTGTGTCATGGGAGGTGTTATGCAAACAGAAAGTTTCTGCCATGCTCAATGGCCAGACTCATAAAGTGGAAATCAGTTTAGATCAGAAGCGTCTTTGCTCAAACTGAACCAGTCAAATGGATGTGTGCAGTACTGGATGAAATGTAATGGCCTCTGTTGCGCTGTTCAAAGTCGATGGCCTGGCTGGCCCTTTTGGCCATTAAAGTCTATGACTCATGGATTTATTTTTATGCTTAATAAGAATTTAATCTTCTAAGCTGAAAGTGTCCTTGGTTCAGGCAGCTACTGTAGTGCTTTTGGGTGGAATATAGAGGCAATCTAAGAGAAACGGAAGAGTCAGAAATGTGTGGTTCAACCACTCGGTGTTCAGGTCTTTGAAGTGTCAGTGGTTTGGCCAGCTACAGTTTTCAGAGAAATGGTTGGCTATAGAAAAATATCAGGAAACCTGCTGAATGACTTTGATTCTAATCTGATATTTGGTATTGCAGCATAATTAAAAATATGTAAAGTTCTTAACATGCTGTAGGTGCAAACCAGTGCTAATTGCAGTAACTATATGACTTTGAATGGAAGAAAAGGAGAATCCTTGTCAACTGTGGCTTAGGAAGGAGGTGAGGGTTTTCTTACATTGTCTCTCTGTTAAATCAGGAGGAACTGTTGAAGAGTGGTTTTATCTACAGTGATCAAATTTTTCTCTCTGTTATCATAGCCTAAGGAGTGGTTGTAAAACTTCCTTTTCCAGGATCTAGCATTAATAGAAATATAATTTTTTACAGTCAGGGAAACTTTTCACTTTGATTTAGGTATTCACCTATGGTGTTACTTCTCAATTTCATCACTACTTTAGTATATCAAGAATAACAAGTACAAATATCTGAATCAACATACAGATAATAAAAATAATTATTTAAATTCATGTGTCAAATCAGTTGTAGGGTGTGTAATCAGAGTTACAATGGTTGAATATGTTGGTAGTGCAGCCACAGTAACCTGGTGAGTGCAAGCATACGTGAAAGAAGTGCAGTGCTCTTTTCCCAGTCTATTTCCACTTGATGTGTTTAGAAATGAGCCTTAAAAGGCATATTTCTTGCTTTTTTACCATTAATTTCAAGATTATTATAATTTTGTTTTGTAAAGATTTCAAATTTGTTATGCAGTGGAAAAGTACTTTGGAATGTCCTTTTAATATTCATACTGATATTCATGGATATTCTGTCTCCTGCCTCTATGTTTTGGCTTAACCTCCCTCTTATGAGCTATGTAGGCTTTTACCTTGAAACCTCGGGATTTTGCAGTTTTGGATTAAAAACTCCCACTTAATTCAAATTTCTTTTTCATGCATCACCTAGGAAAAAAGTTCCTACACAAAGCAAATTCTGAAGACCTTCATAGGCCATATGAAATAAACTCCTCCCTTTGCCCTTCTAAAGTTCCCATCAAATGAAATTGTAAGAAATTAAGTAAATTTTTTTTCTAAACATATCCAAGGGGGTGTAATTACACTGAGGAGGCCTCCTGACTGTATTTATGCCAGTACTAGAGTCAAAGCTTTTATTTAGATTTCTGAATTGTTTTGGAGCATATGTAAATGGGACTTTGCTTATGAGGGAAAGCCAAACCAACCTCACTACCCTTATCAGAAATGAAAATAGTAGAATATTCAGCCTGCTGAACTGCTTCCAACCTGAAGGCCAAAGTGATCTGAAGCACAACCATCAAGCTGGAATATCTAAATTGGCTGTCAAGCAAGTTTGATGGGATATTCACTCTTTTTAACTGCAATGTGTGCTCCCAGCATGTATCAAATTAGATGGCAGAGGAGAGCTGCTTGTTTCCTGTAGGTAGCTGAAAACTATTTAAGCCAGTTCGCCTGTGTGACACTCACTTAAGGTGCTTAAATACTTATCTGGGAGGGAAAAATCATATCTCTGTGTATGCCATCCAGCTGTATAACTGGTTCTGCTAAAGTGCTTTCTATAAATGGGTTTTATGTCTGAATAACAACAGCTATACTGTAACAGACTTGTCATATTTTTGCAAGTAGTGTGCTTAGCACATGATTATTTCATAACATGATAAGTTCAATATTTATTAAATTGTCTATTGTGCAGATTTAGAGTACTAAACCCAGTTCTCTGCAGTCATACCAGCCACCAGCACTCTCAGTTCTCAGTTTAGATGCAGTTTCTCTAGGGTAGTTGGTAGCTGATCTTATTTTTCATAAAGTAGCAAACTCCAGAAATACTTTTTCCTAAATAAAATTTAATGCTGTTTCAAAAATTTCAATTGCACTCTTCAGCTGTAGTGATTCAATATTTTGTGGTAATGTTAATAAGAAACAATTGTTAAAAAAAGGTTTTAATTACATTTAAACTGAAAAAATGCTGCATTTCTTAATTAGTCTGTTACTGACGTTTTTTGAAGTCAGTGGAGCTTATTGCCAGCAAAGAAGTTTGTTCCTAATACTTGTTTTCCCTTCATGGTAGTAGACCTAAACCTGTCTGAGTCTTCCTAATTGAACATGACTGCAATAATCATTTTCTCTGACAAAAATAACCTGAGTTTTCCATAGCCTGAAACAACCAAGTCTTAAAACAGAAAGCAAAGTACTGCTCCTGTATATAACGTTATTCTTCCAGTTGTCATCTTCTTAATCGTCATAACTACAGAGAACATTTAATTACTAAGAGCTGATGTCCATAAATCTGGAAGAATTGTCTAAATAAATGCATGCCAAGCTTTAGTAAGGACTATTTTTAACAGTTCTTGTTAAATTGATATTATAAAGAAGTGAATAGACCCCTTTTACTGAGCAAGGTTTATGTTGCAATTGGTATTAACTGATGTCTCAACAGAGCTGAGATTCCTAGTATCAGACTGAACTGTTCTTCATGACTTTTTTCATCTGAGAATAGGAATTTGGGTCTGACAGGCAGGTTGGCTGTACTGTATGCATTGACCAGCTGCTTAGAAAACTCAGATCTCACATGAAGTTGAATACTCAGTTTACAGCTGCATAAGGAGATAAGCAAGTTGATTTGGACTAATGTTTTTAATACTGTGAATTAAAATGAAATGGTAGAAATATTCTAGAAGAATCTTATTTCCTCTCTCTACCAGTAAGTTGAAGGTTGATGGCATTCCTTTAAAATCCAGATGTCTAAATACGTCATTTAAAATCAAACAAACAACACCAACACATGCTATTTCTGGCTACTGTTGAAGAGTCTCAGTTTTCAACAGTTGCTGAATGATTATTTTGGGAATGAAAAGTTGGCTCTTTTCTGTGCCCTAAGTAAATAAATGCATTTGGTGTATCTTTCTAATGTATCATGGTGTTAATGTCTTCATGGTTCACTGTGGTGAAAGTCTTGCATGCAAACCCTTGAATGTTGCTTAACCGGAATTACTCCATGGAAGTGTTTTCTTTTGCTTGTGTGGATGATTTGTGGTGCTTCACTGAGCAGAATCTACAGCATGAATTAGCTGTATGGCCAAATTGAGGCTGCAGAGGGTAAATTATTAAAGCCATGGGTTACTTTGCATGTTTGTCTTGCCAAGTGGAAGACTGAACTCCAATAATTTAAAGATATACTTCTGAACTAGTCTCGGTGGGATGTTTATAAGTGGCTGGTAAAATCTTAACTCCCCAGGGTAAACAAAGCTTCTGTTGGCCATCAGTCCTGCTTTCCTCATGATTCAAAACAGTTGTTAGCACTGAAAGGAGTCCAGCGTGGTCCTTGGGGTCACAGGGTGGCTTTGGAATAGAAAAGGGAGGGATAAAACAATATGTTTTTTTTGTGCATGCATGTACTGGTTGCGCAGTAAGTGGGACATGGGCTGTGGGCTCTGTGTGTCAAATACAGCCATCAGGCACCTAGAAAAACTGGAAGTCTTGTGGGTGACATCAGAGGGACTTTATGTAATACTCATGGTAGTTAGAATACAAATACCTCAAAAAATCCCCCAAAATGTATAGATTTTCACTTCTGTGAATGCACAGAATCTCACTATCAAAAGAATTGTGTTAAACCTGCCCGTAAACCAAATAGTACAAAGCAATAATTTCATAGTGTTCCATTACTACAGGAAAATGCTGCTGTTCCTACTCAGTTACTAACAAGTGAGTGATACAATCCCACAAGCATTTCCCTTTGGTAGGCAGAAGACCTTTTTTTGTGCCTGCCCACTCTGAGCAGGTTTTCGGTTGAAAACGCTCCCCAGATAGGGTTTTAATGTCAGGTTTGCTCTTAGAAACAGGTTTGGCTTAATGGAAACATTCAGGCAACTTTCATTTTGCCGTTGTCTCCTTTTGTGTGTACTGTGTTCAACGAATTGGAAAGAGGGAAAATATGTACCAGGAATGTCTGAAGGTCCATCTGCTTCCTTCATCAGGCTGTGGGAACCTGAAAGTTGCTAAAATGATAACTAGCCACCTGAGTTGCAGCACTTTAGTCAGTAGATGTAGTATGAAAATTGCTTTTTCCAAAAGAACACCATTTCCATTCCTAATCTCCACTGCAATACTGAGGTGCTTTGTACTGTGGGTTGCTGTCCTGTGACTTTAGAGCACCACAAAAACATGGAGTGTGACAAAACCAAAGCATCTTTCCTTGAAGGACAAACCCTCTCTGAATTAATTTACTCTACTGCTGCTACAACACACTTTTCCTATGGAAGATGCATGCTGCCAAATGCAAAGAGGTGCAAATCAGGCAGTGGCTTCCATTGGTACTCCTAAAAAACTATAGCAAAAAACATACTTCAAAATGACAAAGAAATGGTTGGAAGGATATAATAATTAATTAATACATGTTAATTAATTAGCATGTATTAATTTCCAAAGGAGCCATTGTGGCAGGGTCTCATTTTTCAAGGTCTCATTGCACAAGAATATGCAAGACAGAATATTTTTTGTCCCCAACAGTTTACAGTTTAAATTATGAGAGGATGTGATGAATGAATGTAACAAATACAAGGGGCAGATGATAAAAATATAAAATGGAAAGGTCTTTGACCAGAGATATTTTTACATTTGTGTGTTGATGTATAAATTGAAGGTTTGAGGTGGGTTGTTAAAATAGGTGTTAATTATGTCCATAGTCTCAGATGGCCACTTGCCTATGAGCTGGCAATTGGGTACTGAGGAAGGATTTGAAATCAATGAATGCAAAGTAAGAAAATACATGAAATCAAATTATATGCAAAATAACCCTGAGATGAAGTCTGTGTCTCCCTTACTGTCTGTGTTCGCTTGCTGTCCACAAACTTTTTCAGAATCTTTGCCAATGCAGAAGGTCTTGTATGAACAGGGGCTTTCACATTCTGACTCTTAAATCTAGGTTACTGATGTGGCATTGCAACGATAACAAAAGGCACAGGAATGTGCCTGTTTCTCATATATGTCTAGCAGAAGGAAGCTTTTGTATCTGACAAGGCCTTTAGTCATGCTGTTGCTCTTCTCAGTGTTCAGAAAGCTGTACTTGTTCCTTTGCCTGGGACTCTTGGAGAAAGAACAGTCCAGGTTTTGTTTCTGATGTCCAAATCTCTTTCATTCAGCTTTGTAATATCTTTGTCAGCTTATAAAAGACATTTTTATTAGCCTGGTTTGTTTTCCAAAGCAACACTTCCACCATGGAAGCATTTTGACATGCAGCAGCCCTGCTCCCATGTCCCACATTAATGGCACATACAGAAGGTTTATAGATTGTTCCAAAAGAAATGCTTTAGAGGCAGGTTTCTCTTGGCAGGCCTTTCAGCTATACCTTGTTCAAGGAAAGAAAAGTCCACAGTAGCTGGCAATTCTAATTTGATATGAGTTAAAATACATTGGCTTTGAGTGACACTGGGCTAACTCACATCATGAGATGACATTTCCAATTTGTCATTTCAGCCATGTTAGCTCTCAGGTGTCAGCTCATAATTTTTTATAAAGATTATTTTAATATATTGTGGTTTAGTGCACTAAATTGCGTTTGTGAGTGGTCACAAGGACATCTAAACCCTGGATTTCTTTGCTTGTTTCAGTCCAAACAAAAAAAAAGTAAATATTATGCACACAAACTAGTCATGATACCTTCTGTTTTTAAAGATCTTTGGTTAGATAGTAGCTCTGTAATTCAAGTGAGAAGTATGGGAGCTACTTGCAATCTCTCAATCCCAGCTCTAATTCTCATAGCATAGAATGGCAATAGCAAGCTTGATATATGCTTATTGCCTATTCTGTATATTGTTTATTCTGATGGGCAAGTCTTAAATTTTCATTGCTATTGCCGTTGCTTTGTACTCCCTGAGCATTTTGAATTGAAATGGATTTTTGCTACCTGATGAAGCTGAGTCCTATGGCTTTCTAGTCTGTACCTCATCCCTGGCAGCTGTAACTCATTGGATGTTTAGGAAAGGAAGGAAACAAGTTTCAGTGATCCTTGTCTGGGTAGCCCATGAATTTTAAAGCAGTTTTTTGAAGTAACTTACATTTTTTTATCTTGGCATTCTTGTGTTTCCATGATGTGATTATGTATTATATGAAGAAATGGAGGTCTTTTTTAAGTTGGGTGCCTGCTCATATCATTATGTTGTATGATGAGAAACAACTTTTGTTTTCACCTTCTCAAAATAGCAGGTCCTAGCTGTCCTTGCTTTTGTAAACAAAAGTCTTACTGTGTTTGATATTTCTGCACATGGATGTTGTTCTTTGCCTGTCATATTTCTTCTTCTTATGTCTTTTTTGTATATGGTTTATTTCTACCCTGGACTCCAGTTCATGTTTTCAGTCCCAGTGCTCCAGAGACTTGTTTGGTCACTGTTGCAGTGCAGCCAGTGGGTCTCACTGCACACCCAGAGGCACAAGTTCACCTCTCATGTCAAACCTGCATGAACGCTTCTGTGTGTCTGGTAATTTTGGCTGAGCATAGTCAAAGCTTGCTGGATATGATGCAGAGAAAATTACTTTCTTGTGTTTTCTTGGCTCCAGAAATATCATCTGCCTGATAAGCATCTGTGTTTGAGACTGACCTGCTTGAATATTTATTAGGATTATATAGATCAGTGATGTATCTAGAAGATCTAGTGGAAACAAGTAATTCTGTAACCAAGAGCTCACAACAGCACATATTTTTTCTAATTTAAAATCTCATATTGTCCTAATATTTACCAATAAAGAAAACAAACATGTCTCTTAACTAGAATATTTATGTAGAAGGAGGTAGTAAATGAAACAGATACAATTGGAAGAATTTTTCATGATATTGTTTTTCATAAAAAATCTAAGGCATTTTAACCTTTTTCATGCTTTCTGATGAATGTTGAGATTAATATAACTTCATTTTATGAAGCAGAGTCTAGGCCACTACATGGAGCCCAGAGTGCTGTTTCAAACATTTCAAAGAGCTTCTGCCTCAAGCAGAAGCTTCAGCTGTAATAAGAAATCTAGCTCTAAAAAGAAAGGCTCTATTAAAAAAGATGCTTATAAAAAAAAAAAAAGAAAAGAAAAAAAGGTAAAGGAGAGATGTGTTCTGTCTTCACTTCTAGCTTTCAGGGAAAGGATAAATATAGGGCATCTAAGCTCCTCTAAATTGTTAGAATTTTTTTTTCCCCTGAAAATTGGTTGTAGGTGTGACAAACACGATTTATCATCCCTCTGGAGTGCATACAGGTACTTGATTGATTTCAGTGTTGTGAAAGCCAAAGCCAGCCCCATGTTTTATCATTGTACTCTTCTGTGAGAGATCTTGAAGATTGGATGAAATACCCCAAATATAAACTATTTTTGTTATTACAGATTGACCAAAGAAGAGGATTGTGTATACTTTGTAAACATTTCCTCTTGTTCTGAGCATCACTGATCTCACAGTCTCTAAACACAGGTAGTTAAGATTCATAAATGTCTTTGTATCTGAATGGTCTGTTTTGTATTCTAGTGTTGTGATTTTATAGCTGGAGTGAAACCCTGGCTTCAGCAAATTTCATATATTAGCTTATGTGCTGCAGCAAATTATTTTGGATTGATGCCATAACATGGATCTATGTCATGTTTTAATAATTTTTTAATAATCATAACTAACTGTTAACAATTTGTAATATACAAAAATACTACATAGCCAAAAAAATCAACCAAAATATCTTTTGCTTGATAGATTTAGTTCACTAGGGAAAAAGAGAACTCCTTTTTCTGTTAATTTATCTTTTTACATGCAGCCTAATAATTAATGACAAACAGTTTTCTGATACTTGAATATCCAAAATGTACACCTGGATATTTTATTAATCTTTGACATGATGACAGAGCTGTCTTCCCCACTCTAGATATGTTCTCCTAATGTGTTAGGCTTAAGAGATGTGTCTGGAGTGAAACAACCAGCATTTTCTGTTTCCTGCTCTGCTCTTTCTAGCCCTAGTTTTTATTTCCAGAGCTACCAATTGAACACATTCAAGAAACCTCTTGATGAGCACTTGAAACACGTTCAAAACAGTACTCTGATCACTTAATTAACTTCTGCCATTCCAGAATTGCCTTGAAGTAGAGAATTTTTTCCCCAGGTTTAAATAGTACTTTCAGGAAAAGAAGCTTGTTAGAGAAATGGAGTCGCATAAAGAAATTTATGATCCTTGAGCAGGTGCCCATTTGTTTGGCTTTTACCTTTTGTTTCTGATTTGGAATGGATATTTGAAGTATTACTTTGTGTTTCTCTACAGGTAGATCAGTAAACAAATGCTTTTGTTCCTGACATAAGGCTGAAGTACAAGAAGAAAAAAATTCTATTTCTGCAGTCACATTTGAGCTTTTAGTTCCAAGGACACAGCATCCAAGAGCCTAAAAGGTACCAACCAAAAAAGTCAGAAAGGCAATTTTTTTTTAAAACGTTACTCCTTAAAGTGATGCCTACACTGAAAGGATAGTGTTTCCATTACCCAGAAACCTCAGCCTTTGTGGGAAAGGGAGCGTTTCCTCTGCCTGCTGAACAATATCAAGGCTGGGGAACTACCTTGCCTTTGACTTGGGATGCTCTTGTATGCAGAGTCAGTCACTTGCTTTTCCTTTTCAGAGCAGGCAAATGCTTATAATCTCTCCTGATTTGAAGGAAGTCAGTTTTCTATTTTCAGAACATGGTTTATTTTCTCTCCACTTCTGATCAACATACAAAATAACCTGTTCTCCTCCAGATGTTCTGTCTCTTGCCTCATCCCTTGAATTCGAGTTGCAGGGAGAAGTGCTCATTTGGGAGCTATTCCATAGTAATTTCTTTTTGTGAAATGATAGGCTAAGAAACTGTACTAACAAGGGCTGCTCAGGAGGTCACACACCAGTGGCAGCTGTCAGGATGCACTGTGAGCTACTGGTGGTGGCTGAATACAGCCAGAAATAAATGCTTTGTCATAATGCACTGTGAGTGAAGCTTAGTAATTCTTTGTTCTGGCATACATAGTTCTTATTATTGCACCACAAAATGGCATATCTTAGGCATAAATATCAGTAAAAACAGTCACTTAAAATGATTTTTTTATTTGCTTTACTCAAGATTGGAAAAATTAAAGTACTAAAGGGTCTGGAGGGAGAGAACAGTTTTATCTACCCACATTACAAAAGGATACAGAATAGTTTTCAGAGACAGTAATGAAAAACTGTGGGGTTACATCTTCAGAATATGCAAGCAGGTACAGTATCCACTTTGCATGATGAAGGATGGTAAATAGGGACTAGCTGGGTAATCCTGCCAGAAAGAGAAGGTTCACATGCCATCAGGGGTAGGTAGAATAGGATTTTGCCTTGGCGAGCTAGAAGATGATGGCAAAACCAGTAAGTTATGATGAGAAAAACATTTTCTTGCCTGTGTACCAGAAACTGCCAGAGTTTAATGCCAGATGTGAGCCTAAGGCTAAATAATTCCAAGCTGATTGCAAACCCCTCTCTCCATTTACAGTGAAGTTTTGGCAGGGCTGAGCCTATATCTGGACTTCTCTTATTGTATCCTTAGTGTGCTCTCCCCGGGAAATTGTGGGGAAGGGTGCAAATACCCAATTTGCAGTTTAATGCTCTGAAGGGGTACAGCTGCAGTAACAGATTTTGCTGTTGACACCATCTTTTCCTGCTCCATTAATCTCTTAATCTCTCTGTGATATGCCAGCAGTGGGCAGAGACACTTTTTTATGGGGACACCTTT
Source organism: Orthonyx spaldingii (assembly GCA_013397795.1). Classification (NCBI taxonomy): domain Eukaryota; kingdom Metazoa; phylum Chordata; class Aves; order Passeriformes; family Orthonychidae; genus Orthonyx; species Orthonyx spaldingii. Next base: position 114,498 of record VZTJ01003038.1, read on the forward strand.
GTATGCTGGGACAAGAGTGAATTTATTCACTAATTTATTTTCCCTTCCTAATAAACATATCAGATTCATGTTGGCTTAACAGACACAGCCCCACTGCTGCTCTTAGGGCTGTCCCACTGAATATCACCTTTCTTGCCACTTAGAAACCATGCTGCAGACCCTGGGAAAATTTATGTTCAATTTGAGATGTGGCCCTGAATTTCCCTGATGATTTGTGGCAAGTTGTCTACCTGCCTCACCTGCAAAGCCGAGGGAACCATCCCTCCTTACCCCAGTGCTGGTCCATTTGCATCAGTCTATATCACATGTATTGTATCTCCTCTTGTGTAACATGTGGAGAAGCCTGTCTCATCTGGTTTTTCCAAGCTTGCCTGCGATGACAACGAGTAATGATGAAAATTCTCTTTTCAGGCACATGATATGTAAAGGTGTATTTTACCTGAGCAATAACTTTAGATTAGAATATGAACAAATATTTCAGGTAGCCTTCTCTAGCATCCCGATGCTAAAAGTTCTGGGTGCTTGGGATATTCCTAGTTTTTAATTTCTATCATGTTTTGGATTTCATGTTGATCCAGCCATGCTAGATTTCCATCTGCCATTTGATATTACCTTCAAACCTTTGTGTTTCCAGCAGTGCACCTGGAACTGTTCCCACTCCTCTATCACAACATAACCTCTGCTTCAGCCATCAGGGCTGGATATGGTCTGTGTGTAAGGGCTGCTGCATGGCATACATAAGGTAGGAAATAAAATCTTCCTTGTGACTGCATGGATGGTGCAGGCTGCTCCTGCTTTGAGTTCACTCTTCTATTCTGCTGTTTGCTATAATAGTCAGTTCAGATGCAGCCACGAAAAATCTGCCATCAGATCAGCTCCACCCCACTCTTCAGAGTGTGAAAACCCATATTTAAGTTATTTGCAGTGTTGTGGGTATCTAATTATTTTGAATGTTCTGTTTACCCGTGCTTGTGTTCCCTCCCAGTGCAGCTGGCATGGCTGTGTCTGAACTGACTATTACAGCAAACAGCAGAACAGAAGAGTGAACTCACATCAGGAGCATCATCATTCATGCAGTCAGAAGGAACTGGAACACTGCATCCAACTCTGGGGTCCCCAGAACAGGGAGGACATGGACCAGTTGGAGTGAGTCCAGAGGAGGGACACCAAGACAATCAGAGGGATGGAGCACTTCTCCTATGAAGAAAGGCTAACTGAGTTTGTTCAGTCTGGAAAAGAGAAGGCTTTGGGGTGACCTGATTATGGACTTCTGTATCTGAAGGGAACTTACAGGAAAGATGGAGAGAGACTTTTTAAAGTACACATAGTAACAGGACAATGCAGAATGGTTTCAAATTGTAAGAGAGTAGGTTTAGATTAGATACTAGGGAGAATTTTTTTACTGTGAGGGTGGTGAGGCACTGAAACAGGTTGCACAGAGAACTTGTGGATGCTCTATCCCTGGGAATGTTCAAGGCCAGGTTGGATGAAACTCTGAGCAACCTGGTCTGGTGAATGGTGGCCCAGTGCAACAGGGGTGTTAGAACTAGAAAATCTTTAAGGACCCTTCCAAACCAGGCCATTCTATGATTGCATGATGTACCAGAACTTAAAATTGGTTAGCCTTGCTTCTCCCTGCCCAATGAGCAGTTAGTATGTTTTAGAGGTCTAATTTGGGTTGCATTTCTTTTAGGTGGCTCCTGAGCCCTGTAGATATGGCATCAGTTTGTTCCTCTTTCTCCAGTCTTGCTGGACATCTGTTCTGCTCAGTGGGACAACAGAATGATTAAAATGGATTAAAGTTGGGTAAGGTGCTAATAAAAAATACAGGAAAGAAGAAAATTTCACATATAACTCATTAAAAGGTGGGGTGGTAAGGAGGGAAACACAGCTGTATTTTTGGATGGAAATCCTGACAGGTCTATCAGTCAAGATGAAATCTTACACACTACGGTGTGTGTAGTCCAGAAATTCCCCTAATTGCTCTGCTGAAATCTCTGAAAATCATTTTGCAGATTACATTGAAATAGTTTTTCTCTCTACCAAAATGTCATTTTTGCTAATAATGGACACTTTTAAACAGAAAATGAGCAATGTACAATGCACTTGACATTTTTAAAGCTGAGTTCATGGAGGCAGGATGTCTGCCAAGGAGAAGTGAGAATGTTTCCTGCACTCCTCTGACAAATGTCGCAGAGGGTTTAGCAACCGTGGATAACAGGTCTTTGCAGCAATTTCTTCCTTGTGGATTCAAATCAATTTTGAAGCATTTGCACCAATGTTTGTCATATTACAGATTGAAACTCATTGCCTAACTTCTTTGGGCAGGCTTTTCTTATCCCTGTCAGTATTTGCTAACATCAAGCTAATTGCTTTCTTATTGTTGGAATAGGGAGAATGATGGGTTTTGGGGGGCACTTTGCACAGTTTCCTGGAGCAGGGCCTGCTCTGTGGAGTCTGAAAGGACCTGCTGCTCTCCAACCTCCACCAAAACTTTTCACAGGAGTCCTGTGGGAAGTAAATTCAGTCAATAATGATTTTCCAAACATCCAAATATTCTTAAAGCACATGTACTAAGCTAGTGGCACCTATTGAAAATATGCTACTTTATAAAATGCATTTCAGGAGACCAAACCATTTTTCATAACTTCCAGTAAATAATTAGAAAACTGGCTATGCCACTTATTAGGCCACAAAACATTTCAAATTTAGTGAAATGGACTTGTAAAAGCCTCAGATACTGGTCACATTAAAGAGATGGACTGTTGAGCTTTAAAATAACCGCAGCATCAACAAGACTCAAAATATAAAGAATTAGTTGAATTTGCAGACACTTGGCTGAATTGCAAATTTAATATCATTTCATTGATTCTCTGTGTAGCTAACACATATTTATATTTCTTTGAGCAGAGGAGGGGGAGAGAATGCAGAAATGGGAAGCCCTTACCTTAAAGTAAATCAGATTGCTTTTAACTTAAATTTCTCTAGGAATGCTGAACAGGTTAATAGGAATTGTACCCCAGTAATTACAATAGCTGAAGCATTGCACTGTTCAAAGTAATCTTGCACTGTTCAAAGTAATCAGTGCCTGGGATTTATTTCTGAACATTTGCCTTATGTGTTCATATGAAATGGTCTGAACAATAGTAACCAACATTAAATTACAGGTATTTAAAAGCTATTATAATGAAACAATAGCTTAAATGTGAAATCAGACTTTACAATTTTAAAAATGAATACACATTTATTCTCATTGTAATTTATGATAACTCTGGTTGTAATTTCTCACTACACTGAAGCTTTTCAATTTTCCAGTTGACTCTAAGCTTACGAAACCCAAAGACGGAAGTGCTTTGTGCAAACTGTGTATTCCTCTGTTGTTTATTATTGTTATTACTGAAATGTTATGGATGTAGGGAAATTTTCATCTGTTGAAATTAAAAGTTTTGGGCACACCTTTTAACAAGATGTCTGTTACAAAGGCTTCTCTCTTTCTGGCTTGGTGTTTGCAGCAGAAAGGCTGAGGGAGCCTCTGATGGCACAGTCACTTGTGCTGGACTTATGAGACTACAGGTCATGCCTTGTGATTGTGGTTATCACGACCATTAGCCTGTTTAAAGACTTTACTTAGAGAATGTCAATTTCTAGCAATTTGTGGACCGAAAAACTCCCTTCCCAACCTGTATAGAGAGTATAGGAGCTTGCTTTTGTAATGCCTGTTCTTGGACATCTTAAAATCACTCTGTGGACTCCTTAGGGGTTTGGAGGCTGCAAATTGGAAGCCCATCATTTCATTTATACATGCAGTGTGGAGCATTGATCGCACAGTATTGTGCCTGGGGAACTGCTGGGAAATCAAACATCTCAAGGAATGGTGGTTTAACACTGAATATTCGCAGCAATTATTTTATCACTGTGTTTTTCTCCTGTCCCCTCCTAAAGCCATGCACAGTTGTTCCAGCTCATGTTTACGTGTGGTGAAAACTCTGTGGTGAAATATGAAGCATTTTATTTTGTTTTGTTTTCTGGACAGTCTCATTATAAAAGTAAGATGGTGCTTATGGGGCATCCAGTAACAGGTATGAAAGAACAGGCAATTGCTCATAAATAGATGTGTTTATTTTCACTGCAGCCGGGCAATTAACATGGCTTGTTTTCCGGGTGATGCTGAGGTCACAATTCTAACCTGAGGGACATTATTGCTTACTTGCTGAGGTATATATTTATTTATTTATTTGTTTGTTTGTTTATGTATTTACTGAAAAGGATTGCAACTTGAGCCCAAAATGATGGACAAAATGTTTTTTTTCTTTTAATATATGAATTTGGCCACGATTATGTCTGGAAATAGAGCATAACAGATGTGAAACTTCTTGAATTTCAAAAGAGCTTCTTTTGCAGCCCTCTATGGATCACATTTGAGGTTGTTAAATCATTAGCAGGCAGCAGGGAGACTGTAATTTTGCTTTTCTTCACCCTAACCCTTCCACTGTGCAGTGGAAACCATCCCTTTTCTCCTCACGTTGCCACTTCTACTCGAGTTGGTTACCAACATGATCTTTGAATAAACCTACTGGTTATACAAGAAAAGATGAGCGCTTGAGTAAAACCATTAAATCTACGTTTATAAAATTATCTCCCTGGACTTAATTATCACTATCCTGCTGCATGCTCTGATTCTGCACTTGCTTATCCCTTGACTTCATTTTCTTGTTTGATACTACAGCTTCTCATAATCCACAGAAGCCTTGCAATATATTTCACTCAGTTGCTGACATTTCACTTTGTTGTTGATATTCATCCCTAGATATCCCAAATGCCTGTCAATTAATCACTCATCAGTCTGCAGAGTGTTATTAGAGCCAGGGACTAAGCGCCCAGCTTTCAAATGAAGCAGTATTTATCAATTCATGTGACTCTCACTATGAAAAAAGAGAAACTGTACTTTGTCATTACCAGCAGCCTTTAGAGTGATTAGACTGCAAGGCAAACTCTGGACCAAATCCTTCTGGATCTACTGGAGATATCTTACAACTTCAGTAAGTTTTGGCTCCTTCTAGCTTTATCTGTTGTGATCTGCTGATTTTTCTGTCTCATGGTTTAAAAAAGGCTTGGAATAGGAATACAGTGTGGGTTTTAAATGCTGGTTTGAAAATTATCATTTCCATGACTTTTAAGAACGAAGTGGCTGAAGCAAATGCAGAGATAATATGGGTTAGCTTTTCTTCACACTATGGAAGAAATTAAAAACTGAAAAACACTTTTGGTAATCCTCCCCCATACTTTTCCATGCTCAAATTCATGCTTGCCATCTGTTCAACACATTGTAGGGGTTTTATTAATCGATACAACCTGTTTCTTCAAGAATGTGCAGGCTTCTGAAAGCTAAGAGCAGTGATGACCATGGATGGAGTGTGAGCTGCATGGCACAGGGAGACACTTGAGGCAGGCTATTCCTTCTGCTGTTTGCTTCCACCAGGCTTGCCTGTGTCGAAGGTGAAGCCAAGAAAGCATTTCTCTCTCCTGTAAGAAATATCAGTATATTCTGCTTAAGAGAGCAGCTTCCCAGGCAGTGATTTATTTTCTGATCCCACTCTCCACTCATCCATTTACTATCAAAGCCCCAAGCTCAGGAGTACTTGAGAAATTACTGTCTATAACTGAACAAGGGTGTCCATGTGTAGCAAATATGTTTTCTTTTTAGTCGTCTAAACATTGATGTTCTCTGTCCTTGTTCCTGAGCAGTGTCATAATTAGTGGTGAAATATTTGCTTCCCCAGAATACATTGCACCAGTGCTTCATCCAAGGAGTCTTACTTATGGCTCTGTGTAACATACATTTTGTGAAAGAAATGCTGTGCTGGGTCTGTCCAAATGTAAGGTAGAGTTTAAGTGATACTGAGGGTTATATAGGCCCTCAGATTTGTGAGCCCAGAAGAGACTGTAAAGCTTTTGCTAGCACCAGTAGCTTGCAGTGTCTAACGAGGTGAAGTGACTGATGTGTGAATATTCTGCTCATATTTCCTTATTGCTCCTTAGAATATGCAGGGCCCACATACATGCTGCTGACATAATGAACAGGAGAAATATCTCCAGTTTTTCAATCATTAGTGTTTCAGCAAAATTCCTGGCAGGCGCAAGCTCTGCCTGCCTGGTTGGGAGTCAGGGCTGGCTGTGAGCTGCTCATCAGTAGAAGCTGACATCAGCATTGTCATTCAGGGGAGGAACAGCCAGATTTTGGCTTCAGGGAAGGCACGAAGGGCATGGGAGGGGAGGTTGAGCCTTTTAAGGGCTTCATTCTTGTGCTGCTGCTTGAGGGACAGGAGTGGGCAGGTTTTAGGCCATCTGCCTTCACATATCCATGAGCACAGGCAGGTGATGAAATGGTCAGCTCTGTCTGTACTCAGGGCTGGCTCTTCCTTTAGTGAAATATTAGTTTAAATATAGATGTTTTTAACCTAAATGTGAGTTGCTATCATTTTCCTCCTTGTCTGATAGTCCAGAGCAGAATTTTTATGTCAGAAATATAATAAACTTCCAAATTTAATTTTTAAAACTTGTTTGTGAAATATCTTTCTCAGAGGGAGTGGTTTTTGAAAGGAAGTTCCTGTTCTGAAAGAAGCAGAAGGGGGATTTAATTAACATCTTTCTAATTTGGGATACATTTTCTGACTGATATAGTAGTAATTTCTGAGAAATATATGACGTCTAGTTTTTTTCCAAATAACTTTTCACCAAGGTGCATGAAAAAACCTCAAACCTGAGACCTTTGAAATCTTTTTGCAAGACAAGAACGTCATTCCATCCAGACTTATCTGGCCAGTCTACATGATCCCTTGAAGGTCTTCATGTGATAAAATCTCTTGTGGAGCCTTATTCAATCCTTGATTGTAGCAACACACAACATCTACTCTGGATGCTATTTGATGAGTAATGATACTCAATGAGTATTTGAGCACAGGTTGCTGTAGGGATGGAAGATCAGTGCGGAAATCTGAGGCAAAGAAATGTCAGTCATGAAGTTGTCAGAGTGAGAAAAACTAGATGTATAATTAGCAGAGATGTAGTTCAGATCTCTGAAAAATCTTCAGTGTCAAATTTGTGCCTAAGAACTTTTTCTCTGTTTTGTATTTCCTCGATCTGGTTTCAGGCAGGCCAGAAGTGCAGCCCGACGGGAAGTGGCAGTGGGGTGATGGTCAGCACTGCCAGCAGCTGCTGAGGGCTGTGTGTGCTGCAGAAAGAGTTGAAGGCCATGGCTGGAAGCAGACTTGAGAGTCAGGATGTACCTGCAGACACACATTATCTGTGTGTGCATACACACACACATGTGTGCAGCTTGCACTGGGGTTGATTGATTGTGGAAGCAGCAGCTGTGCTGGCACCGCGTGTCTGCTGAGCCCTGCAGCAGATAGAGATTCTGCTTTTGTTACACGGCTTCCTCAAACAGCCCAACTAAGCTGATAAAAGCATATCTCTACCTGCTCTAGGGGTTACCAGAGCTAAACATTGAGATACAATTTGTATTTACTTATTTATTTAACATTCTTAACCCATATAGCTGTTCTGGGAAAGCTTTGCAGGAAAACCTTAACCTTGATAAAATGACCACTGTACTGATAACCTTTGCACAGTGCAGTGCCGTATTTTAGGCAAGGCTCACTCCATTTTTATTGGGATGTTCAATGTAATGTAATACCACAATCTGTCAGTCTATAAAAATGCTGTTTCCTCCCCAGGCTGTATGTGTTCTCACCTGTTACAACACTATTGCAATGATGCCAGTTGCATCATGTTTGTAAACAGTACCAGATTGGGACTGCATGCTCCATGCTGTAGGACCATGCCTGTTGTGTGATGTGGGCATCACTCAATTAACCAGCTCCCTTTTTTTTCTCTGGATTTCTCCTTGACATTTATTTCTGGGGAGGCAGATCCTGCAGGCAGCTTTATTTGTGGTTCAGGGAAAAGACACACTTTAATGCCCTCATGCCATATTTATCATCATCTCGCCTGCCTCGCAAAGGTAGCTGCAGATGTTGTGATGGATAGAGGATGACTTGATCAGTTTTGCTGTGGTTTCTGTAAGTGCTGTTCTTCATCTTTGGGCAAAGAGACATGGTGTAATTTCTTGTGTCTGTGCCACACAACAGAGCTCTGGTCTCTCGGCTCTCCACTGTCTGTGTAAATAACTATTACCTTTTCAAAGCGGTTTTGCCTGATCAGGTACTGAAGTTGCTGTGCTGTGGTGTTTGGCAATGGTTCAGAAGAGAACCTGCTTCTCACCCTCTCACCCTTCCGGCGGTAAAAGTACTGCAGCATCAGGTGGGATTGTTTGTAGCTTAAATCCTCCAAATAATGTAGTTGCAAATTAGATGTACACATTCAGGGAAGGAGATAGTAAGGATTTCACATTAATAGAGAGCTTTGTCATTTAAACTGAAGGTAAGATCTTCTTTATCATATAAATGTGATTTTGAACTATTGCCCGTTTATTATCATTAAAGGGACTTAATGTTAGGTAAGAATGTCGTTGTGCTCCCTGAAGAGCAAAGTTCAGTGCTGTAATCTTATTTATTATCCCACTTCCTCTCTTAGTGCAGATTTATTCTGTCCCCATCTACCTTCTGTTCCTTTTAAACAAAGCTCCAAACAAATGAGTCCCGGTAGACATAATTTTCCTCCTTATTGTCAGTAGCAATGTTTCCTTGGTGCCTGTGGTGAGGAGGACTTTCTCAGCCCCTTGTTTCCTCCTGTCTCTGCGGGAGCAGAACCCACCATGGGGTTGGAGCAGCTACCAGTGGCTATAGCTGGCAATGGCTGGACCCTGCTCTGGGGTGGTGGCACTGCAGAAACTGAGGTGCAGGGGTGCAGGACTGTGCCATGCAGCTCTCTGCTTCAGGGGTGTGCAGAGACTGATGGAGGACAGGTGTGGCCCTGATGACTCAGACCATAGTAATTCGTCTAGTCCCCTGCTAAATGTGTGGCACTAGAAGCCGACTTTTTCTCCATAATCAGATGAATGAACACAAAATGTGACTGTTCCCTACTGGCTTTGTTGTATTAAGAGCTGAAAAAACCCCAGAGATTAAATAACATTTCCAGAAATCAATCTCACTAGCTACTTACTGGGGTTCTCTTCTCCCTTCTAATATGCAGTGAAGATATAAAAGCCTAAAACTGGAGTAAAAGAAGTCAGAAGATGAATACTCTGCTTTCAGACACTGGCTTCCATTATTTTTTTTAGGAGAAGAAGGAAATAGTTATAAAATTACAATGAAGCAGCTTTGGCAGTAGAAAAATAACTGGTGTGCATTTTTTTGTTCTTTACTATTCTTGGTTAGGGAATGAATCTTTTCACTGTAAGGCTTAGTCATAGGTTTTAAAAAAATAGTGTGGAATCAGCTTAAATATAGTAATATCTTCTTGCAGCCAGGAAATATCTCCTAATCAGTAGACATAGCCATGGAAGAAATTCTGATCTCCCTCAGGTAGAAGCTTCAGAAAATTTACCTTTCAAGATGTTTGATAAAATAGGTGAGTCTGTGGAGTCAGTTAAATAAGATTGTAGATTTGGATTAGACTAGCCCCTAAGATTGATCTAACCTGCACCAGAAATGGGCACAGCCCCTTTCTTCCCAAAAGGAGGCTTCATAGCCAGGCCTTTGGTTCTCTTTGTGCCCCAGTGTGCCAGGCAGGACAGGTCTGATGGAGAACATCAAAGCCAAGCTTTCTCCCATCACTTTTGAAAGGTTACTCGCTACCTCCTGCCTCCCATATGTTGCCAAATGTGCCTAGTGACTGTTAAATAGGAGTTGTTTTTACTTCCCACTCACTCAACAAAAACAAACAAAGAAACAAAACTCCCCACAATCAACAAAACCCAGGCTCGTCTAAAGAAAAGCAGCAAAATATCCATTTTCTTATGCAGAGAGTAACTGCTGTTGGCGAGAGGCACTTCTGGTGGATTTGTCCCTCTGTGCACAGTCAGGCTCCTTGCTCCGTGCGGGCGCTGGGCTCATCCAGGCGGATATCCCTTAGGTTCATCTGTTTCATGTTGGCAGGAACTCACATGCTCTCGACAGGGGCTTGTTGTGCTGAGACTGTCACCGTGAGTAATGACTGCTCGTGTGATAACTCAATGTAACTATTGGATAGCGAATGACTTATTGAGACTTTTTGTAGAACAACTGTACAGCACAAATTCAAGTTTTTATAAATGGGAACTGGTGTCTGTTGTGATAAATCAGATTATTTATTTTGCCCTGTGCTTCCAGCATATTCAATTTGCACCACATCAAGACAAACTTATTGTGATTCCAGACTTATTTTTGCTGTTGAAGGTGGCAATGGTGAAATGCACATCTAATGATCTTGCTTTTAAGACTCTCCAAAATTTCTCCCAGTTGTTGCAGGAGAAGCCACCTGGCCAGCATGCTGCAGGCCGTGGGCTGAGCCCTGCTGTCTTCAGGAAGCACATACCCTCAGCCGCAGAAGGACTGCCAGGTTATTGTTACAGGTAAAGACCGAGTCTTGCCTTGCATGGGTGCGTCCTTTGCACTATGTAAAGCAATAGGTTGCACTGCTGATTTGGGAACTGTCTCCCTGAGTGCCTTTTTTGGGCCTTGGGATCCAAAAAGCAATGAAGAGAGACTTAAAATAAAGTGAGGTAGGAAATGGAGCAGGTTCATGGTCACAGAATGTTGGGGCAAGTTTGAGGAGGGGCAAGACTGAGATCCCTGAGCAATTCTATCTGCTCCAAATTTCTGGAGAAAGGATTTTGCTCTGGTACAGTCAGTACTGTCAAATGAACACCATATTGCACATCCTTTCTATTTGGGATGTAGTATGATACCTTTCTCTAATTTTACTAATGTAGGCAGACAGGATATATGGGTTTGCTTTCTCCCTTCAGCTATGGCCTTTTTATGACCTTTCGTAAGCTGTTCTGGAGGGAATTTGCACAGGGCATTGCACATAGTTTAGTCTCCTTGCAGCTGTGGCTGGCAAACCTGACTTGCATGGGATGGGATGGAATAAAATAGCTCTGATGTCTCTTACACAAGTGGTGGTGGGGTCCCCTCAAAACAAGTAAGAGACCTAGAGGTTAGCAGTTTGGTTTGGTTTGGTTTGGTTTGGTTTGGTTTTTTTTCTCTGAAGTGAACCAGCATGTTGACTAATTTGTAACCTTAGGTATTAATTTTGCCATGGACTGTGCTAACAGCAAATGATGGTGTCTCCCACATTTCTAGATTAGTGGGATAGAGGAATTGGGTGTGCTGGGAGTAGCCTCTCACTCCTAATGTTACCCTTGGGGAGTATTTGCATAGTAGTGATTTTGAGAAAAGAAGCCTGGACAGCCTGATGTGCAGGGCTGCCATAGTGATGAGATCACATTTTTGCGCCATGTGCTCCCTCTGATTCCATAGAAATGTCCCTGTACATTGGCAACTGAGTGGGATAGGCAGACAACAGGATGAATATTTGGTCTTTTAAATTATTCTTTATTTACCTCTAGTGGCTTCTAAAGAGCATTCCACCCCCTCCAGGCTTCCTCCCCTTTTCAATTCTACTGTGTTGAGGGGAAAAGGCTGTTTCCTTCCTTTCCTCTCGGTTACGGTTTAGTGTTACTTCTCTCAGCTCATATCATAGTGGTTAGCAGATGAACACTTATCTCAGCACCCAGATTTCCACTACACAGTCCAAGCCCCTGGACCAGACAATTTCAGCGGCTCTAGATGAAATACTTTCTCTTCCCACCCACATAACCTTTCTGCAGTAAGCCTTACCCATTTTACTCTAGTGCAGACAGAAGGATGGTTGGTGTCTCACAGGGGCAAAGCACTGGTTCTCTTTGGCTTCATCTCTGAGGACTCATACATTCAAGTGTTTTTGGTACCCAGTAGAAAGTGGGAAGACAGCATGTAAAATTCATTGATTTTTCTGAGACTTACTGTTGACTGCCTGATTCCCAGCCCTTTATTTGGCACAGGTAGCATGTGGTGAATGACAGCACAATAGATGGCAAACCAACTTCCATATTTTAATCTGGTTTTTTTTCTACAAGGGGAGGGAGATTTTTTCTTGGCATTCCTCCACAGCTCTACACAGCCTGAAATTAAATTGCTAGAGCACTGCCCTAAGAGATTTTAATTTATATTTCAGTAGTCCAAAGTAGCAGTTACTAAATCTCCTTGTTGGAGTAAGCTTAAGGTTCTGGTTAGTCACTAAAGTTTTTGATATTGGGGAGAAATAGGTATTTAACTGTGAGAGTTAAGGTATAATTTCTTTTGCTGTGGAAGGGTATGAGCACAGGAACTCTGTCCCTCTGTTAGAAGGGTTTAAAAGGACCAACCCACAGTTTTTAGTTACTTCCACTTCAGCTGAGGGATGTGGAGAAGCAGACTTACCTAACCTAGTGCTGCTCAGCCTGGGTGCAGAGGAGCATGCTGTTCCTCAGCCGCTCCTGTACGCCACTGTGTGTGATTTATTAACTTACTGGAGACAAAATAAAAGGGGTCAAGAAGTGTAGTTTGATGCATAGGTAAAGGAGACATGTGCCTAGAAAACCAGGGATGTGAGAACGACCTTGTTTCCAAACTCCTGGTGGAGCCTGGAGAGCTCCTGCATTGACCCCTGGGCTGTGGGTGAGAGGGGCAGCCCTGGCAGCCCTTCCTCTCCTTGCAACTTCCTCATCCTCTGTCCCTGTACTAGGACCAGAAGAAGCTCTCCAAGGCTGCTTCTGAGTTTGCCCTCCCTTTCCATCCTGCCCTACCCCCAGCTACTCCTCTATCCTATAGGACTGGATTGCCTGTATCACCAAGAGGCAGCTCAGTAGCTCCACACTTGGTGGCTTGGACAACCTTAAACAGTGTATTTTGTGCTGAGGTTATTGCAAGAGAAGACAAAGCAGTTGGTGGGAAATGCTGAGATGTGTCCACAAGGCATTCCATCCTGTCTGCTGCCTGGGCAGCTGCGAGAGGCGATGCTGCAGTGAGGAAATGGGTCTGGCAGGCAGAGTGAAAAACAAATTACTGTAATGGGGAAGGAAATCTGTTCCTGGATTACTGATGCTTAAAAGAGGGCAGACTTCTGGCTTCTGCAGTTATTTTTCTGCGCTGATCTTCTCTTTCACAAGGAAAGCTTTCCCTCACTACCCACACTTCCCTGGTGCAAAGAGGGTGATGGAGGGAGTTACGTTCTCACCTGGCAGTGGCTTTTCCGATTTGTGTCTGTGGTGTCCATGCCAAGGGAGAAGGAGATGTGCCTGTGGCCCTGACAACACCTGATGAGGGTACCCTAGGCTGCAGGGCAATGCTGTAATGTATGAAGCTGCTGCATCTTTATTTTTAAGTCTCTTTCTTGGACTGTGGCACATCTGTGACTTGCTCCGGTGGTGGAATGGATGTCTGTCCCATTGCAATGCCAAAATCTATAGGTACATTCTAAAAAACCTGAAAAAGAAGAGGGTGGACATCCCAATATAAAATCCTTTCAATAAGGTTAGTCTGAAGAATCCCACTGCAAAGCCATTCTGTGGAAAAAGATACTCTCTTTCTATCTTGCATTATTTTTTTGCTTTGGTATGAAAAATATATTTCAGTATTGGGGAAAAACAACCCTTCCAATGAAACAATGCTGAGCAACTCTCATCTGACATCAAAATGATTTTGATATAAGCAGTTGAAATGCTAAAGGTTGTATTTCCATAAACTGAAAGCACATATGAAATGGAAAAATATTCACCTGAGCATTAGCAGAGTTTCCTCAAGCAGAAACAAAGAGGTAAGCTCCAAGCATCCATCTAATTTAGAAGCTAAAAGGATCTGATTTTACCACTGAGCATGCTGTGTAAACATGTGAGCAGGCCTTTATTTCCCCTTATACTTTTTGTGTTGTGACCTCTTGTTCTTCTTAAAATGTTTTCTGTGTCTTTTCTGGAAAATAAAAGTACCAGTCCCATTACCCAGACCCCCCTGTGCACCACCTGCTTTGTGAATCCTACAAGATGTTTCTCTGTGTGTTGGAAAAATCAGCTGGGGTGACAGATACAAGTACAGTATGTTTGCTTTAAAAATAAAACCCGAAGTTCCCAAACCTAAGCTGTTTCTTGACCAGGACCATTATTCCTCAAGGGTCACCTTCCAGATTATCCTGGGAGCAGCTACAGATGCTGACAGATGCCATAAGTGCTATATGACATTACAGAAAGAGAAGCCAGGTACTAAGTGCAAGTTACCGTAAAAGGGGGTTGGTTTCTTAAAAAAGAGAAAATGATAGCAAATGAATGTATGAGGGAGTCAGTGACCTCTGATACTGTGTATCTGACTCCCTTAATGCTTGACAAATGGTTTAAGCTCAGTGACTGGCTTTGGAGGAATGGAGCATACACTCAGCCTGAGCATAAGCATTTTTTCCAGAATAACACAGAAGTTAATGTACTACAATAAAAGCATCTGCTTTATTTAATGACCCATTTAATCATGTGATTCCTGTCTTTAACTATGAAATGCCTGCAGTTTTCAAGTAGGCTGGGAGTGTCCCAGCACTGATACGTCTGTTATCTTACTTTTGAGGATAGGAAAGAAGAGAATGAGAGCTGTAAATTATTTCTGTCAATGCTGGAGGTATGCTCTTCTGACTGGCCCTGACATGGTGGCCCTTGGGGCAACTTCTCATGCCAGGCAGAAATCTCTTCCTTGCCCCTTTCTCTGCTCTCTACTGTTCAAAAACATTGTGTGTTTACAGGTAAAATGTCAAAAATATTTTAGAAGAGTTCTGGTGTTGGACTGCAGACTCTGCAAGGCAGCACTGGAGCTTCCCTTGCGCAATGCAGATGGGGGTGGATCATTCAGAGATGCTGCTCTAACACTTGCCACTTGTCTTTGCTTCATCCTCTGCCATGGAGAATAAAAATGGATGAGTTCTGCTCTTATTGTCGGGAAACTAATCTGATTAATAATAAATGGTGATTATAAATTATGCTACTTTATGGAATATGCTGGAGCAGATGAGGTCAGCTGCCTACAATCACACATTTTCTTCATTTCTCTAGAAAAGTTATATTAAAAGAATGAGGTACAGTAAAATATAATTATTCAGCAAGTGTTACTAACTGGAAGATAATGCAATGCAGTTGTATATTTTATATTTAAAGATGGGAAGAGTTCTCCCCTTCACATATTTCTCTAGCTTCCTCTTCATAGCTTATTCTTTCAGACACTCCTTCATAGTCCTTCCTGGTATGGACTCAGTTCAAAATAGCCACAGCAGAATTCCAAGCAGGTATGTGCAAAGCTACATAAAAAACATAATATCCGCAAAGTTAGTTTTCTGTAGTCTGCCTACTCATTCATTACAGCTCTTCTGGGGGAAAAAAATACAAAAAAAAAGTTTTCAACAGACAATTGGAAGTAAAGTTCATGACATCATTGCTTCTCCTACCTTATCTGAGAGGGTTAATTCAGTTCCAGTTTATTTCTGTAATCCACTTCCTAGCACAGTTCCATGAGTGGCTGTACTGCCTGGGTGGAGGAGGAGAAGTAATGGAAAGAGGGGATGGCCTTTACCTCCCAGTCTCACCAGTGGTGCTGGGTTGAGTGACCCAGGCACCAGTGGTTCTCCAGCCAGTGGGGGCCCCTGGGGATCCTTTTGGCAGTGGGAAGTGTTCTGCAGCTGATCCTTGAAAGGACTGTAAGTAGACAAACACATACTCTTCCCAGGTGAGTGTGTTAATGTGTGACATAAGATGAAAGTTGGCTGAAAACATGAAGTAACATCTAGCCTAGATAAGCATAAGTTTTTTTACAGTTTAACATATTCTCTCTAAGTTTTTATGATGTCATCTCTTTACATCTTGAGGAACTGCACTCATTTTTTTTTTTCCTCCATTATTGCATTTCTGTCAAACAGGCAAATATATTTCCCGTGTGCTTCTCTTCCATGTAATGTTCTCTTTTTACTTTGTTTTTCAACATGCTGCAGTCCCCATGAAAGTCTCTTGTGACCATTGCATTGGACCAAAGTTCAGAGTTGGTTGCTTTCCATCAGAGACTCCCCTTGGCCTTTGTTCATATGCTCCCTTGCTACATTAAGTAGATAGAAGCTTTTCTTTCTTGAGTCATTGTTTATCTGTTTCCCAGGTTCCCAGAGCCTGGTAATAAAGCTGTATTAGGTTACTTGTCATTTTTAAGTAGCAACATGCCCTGTTCTGCAGTGGCTGGAAGTGGAATAGCCTCAACCTAAAGGAAAACAAAAATGGAAAACATTATGGTGGCATAACCTTGAAGGGGATCTCCTCTATCACAAATTCTCTGTGCCCCTTGTGTATAAGTAGGTCTGCTAGGAACAGTAGAAATGGTGTGTTTACTTTCTGAGTTTTTCTCATAGTGCCCAAGGCAAGTAATTGAAATTTCATTCTCTCATTGTTACCTACGATACCCAGAATACATGTCTTAAAGGGCAGTTTATCTCTGGAGAGCTAATATATAAAAAAGTGGTAAATTCTTGCAGAGCAGTTATATTTCCTGTGTGTATACAGATTTGGATTTAGTTTTGCCTATTGTAGATGAATTTCCTATTTTTTTCCCTGCATATTTTCTTCTTTTTCTTGCCCTGGAGATGCACCTGGGAAAGACCGAAGTGAATTTTTTTCTACTTTCCCAACGCAAGAGAATCATTAAATAAGATCTGGATTGTGGTGCCAAGTTGAGTCCCCACTTCTATCTGTGGGCGAACACTGAAGGCACAGGCAAAGGATGTAGCCTGTGAAAATGTCAGTGATGGAGGATGTGTATGACCCTGGATTAACTCAGAGGGACCTCTGGGTTAGCTGGAGTCAGAAATACCCATCCTCCCATTTGTGAAACGACAATCTCATGTAAATTACAAAGATGTGACAAACCCTTTGATGCTGCTCATGCAGAACCGTTTTGTGAAGCTGAGTTGTTTTTGAAATAAGGTTTTGTTAGAGACATACTGGGACGCCACCCTGAACTGAATAAAACTTTCAGGCAGATGAAGAACACTTCTTAATGTAAGACCATTTCCTCTGCAGCATGCAATATTTTGTTGAAGAAGTTAGGGTCAGTTTTAGATGTCTTTTAACTATGTTATGAATTACATCCATAAGAAAGAGGAATATGAGCAGCACATTTCCCTTTTCTTATGGTCACAGGCCCATGGTTTCAGGGTAAGAGGCATGAAGACAAGGGCAGTGAGTATTTCTTTGTGTACGTTAAAACTCTTTTATTGATAAGTTTTAATATCATCCATGTCAACATAATGCCATTTCCAGTGGGAAGAGGAGATCCTCCATTGCTCCAGAGTCAGTCTTACAGGGAATGAAATAGTAAAGCAGCACTATCACATAAAGTAGACTATTGATCTTCAAAATCTGGTGGTGTGCAGAGTTCACTGCAGAAAAAGGAATTCTTTGTCAAAGTTAGTGAGAAATTAAAATATATCTATGTAAGCTTCTGGAGTTTTGGTTTATTTTGTGGTTTTGAACAGCACAGACTTAGTAGGAAATTTTGTTACTGTCTAATTCCGGAAGCAAGCAACTGGTTTGTGCCACAGCATCAGAAATCAGGTAGCAATATAGCAACAGACATGGATTTTGTTAGCCAGGAGAGTGCATATTCAGGCATCTTTAAAGTTCTCTTAAAAAAATCTAAAACATTGTTTAAACTTGCAAAATCATATCAAGCCACAGGTATTGGAACTGAAAATGTGAATTTGTAAACTTTTCCAGGTGTACCTGCAAGCTCTCAAAATATCTATGAGATGATGAAAACTTTTGTGTTTTTGACTGAGAAATTTATTTTTTAAACTTATGAAAAAGGTCTTGAAAGTTATGAAAAGATATTAGAAAACTGATTTTCTTGTAGTATACTCCTGTGCCTGGGGAAAACTCTGGTTTCTCAGACCCCTGGATTATTCTGGCAATGAATGTTTTCCACCCAGGGAGGCAGGGCTCATGAATGCATCTGGTCAGAGGGGAGGCTCAGTCGTGGTTCTGCTCAGTGCCAGCTGCAGCCCAGCAAAGCTGTTTCTCCCTGGTTCTGTTCTAATCCCTTCTGGACAAGCTGCGGAGAGGGGAGAGCAACTTACGGAGAAACTGCAGGCTGATCTCCTAGCAAACTGGAGTGTTAATAACTGAAAGTGGAATTGAGAGAGGAGGGAAGGTGGGAGCAGACTCTGTGCATCCCTTCTCCATCAGGCGGGGATTAGGGGCTGCCCTGCCTCCCCCAGCAGAACTGCAGACACCACTTAACCTCCTGCCAGGGGGCATGGCACAGTTTGGGCTGTATATTGATAGCTGCACTTCTAGCAGGACATTCTGAAATTCTCATAACTGTTTCTTATGAAGAGAAAAGCAGTTCATGGCTCAATTTTCCCTGCCCTGCCCATCCAAGTTTAAACTTGTCAAATGTGTGCAAAATATCACAGCCTCACAGACGTTTGCAGGCACAAGTTTTCTCAAGTAAACAGAAAACCCTTCTTTGAAAATTGCAATCCTAATCCATTTTTCTTCAGCATAATGTCTGCTTTAATACTGACTGTTCTCTCATCAGTTTTCATCTATGGAGAACTGAAGTAGATAAATGTATATTTATCTCTATTAACTACAAATTGGTTACAAGTTGACACTACAACTTGATTAGCATTTTTTTTTTTTTTTAAAGATTAAGCTGCATGGACTTTACCTTGTTGAAAAGCAGTGGTAGCCTCTGTTCTGGCTCTTCTTCTCCATGTGGGTATTGAACAACTTCACTCTCTGGTAGAACTGATATGCATAAGATTTACTTGACATTTCCTTTCTCATTTTATTCAGGTACATTGCACATAGTTAATGGTGGCTGATACTTTGCTGCTTCACAAACAAAATGAGAAGCTAAAATCTCAAGTTTTCCATATCTATTTCAAGTGATTGAAATGACAATGACAAAAATTGCCCTCTTCTGTGGACAGTGGTTGCTTCAAATAATTAACAGAACTTTTGCCACTTAGTTTATTGGATCATCTGAAAATGCTTTTTAGATATAGTGTCACAGAAATAATAGATATGACAGATGAAAGCCCACCAAGTCATTAAATATATATGTCTCAGATAAAATTGCAATGCTGAAGGACAATTCTGAGTTTGTGTCTGTTTCATGTCTGATTGCAAAGAATGCACAGGGGTGCTTTGTCAAGCACTGAATTGTGTGGGGGATCTGAGACCATTGGCTAAGGAACAAAGGAAAAACCTAGTGAAAACATAGGCAACAAGAACAATGGAATTAAGTGGACCCTCAGCAAATTTGCCAACTGCCTCAGCCTATGTGGTGTGGTCAACAGGCTGGAGGGTGGGGAGGACATCCAGAGGGACCTTGGCAGGTTTGAGAGGTGGGTCTGTGTAAACCTCTTGAAGTCCAACAAGGCCAAGTGCAAGGTCTTGTACGTGGGCTGGGACAATCCCAAGCACAAGTAGAGGCTGGGTGGTGAATGGATTAAGAGCAACTCTGAGGAGAAAGACTTGGAGATATTAGTTGAGAAGAAGCTGGACATGTGTCAACACTGTGCACTTGCAGCCCAGAAAGCCAATTGTATCCTGGGCTGCATCAAAAGCAGCATGACCAGCAGGGTGAAGGGGTGATTCTGCTCCCCTACACTGCTGTGGTGAGAACCCTTCTGGAGTGCTGCACCCAGCTCTGGGGTTCCAAGCATAAGAAGGGTGTGAACCTGTTGGAATGAGTCCAGAGGAGAACCACAAAGGTGATCAAAGGGTTAAAGAAGCTCTCCCATGGAGACTGGCTGAACAAGTTGGTGTTGCTCTGTCTGGAGAAGGGAAGGCTCTGGAGAGATTTTATAGCAGCTTTCCAGCACTTAAAGGGGGCTTACAAGAGAGATGAGAGGCTTTTTAAAAGGGCCTGTAGTGATAGGGCAAAGGGGAATGGCTTCAAACTGAAACAGGGCAGAATTAGATTAGCTATTAGGAAAAAAATCTTTACTGTGAGGGTGGTGGACACTGGAACAGGTTGCCCAGGAAGCTGTGGATGCTCCATCCCTGGAAGTGTTGAAAGCCAGGCTGGACTGGGCTCTGAGCAACCTGATCTAGTGGGTGGCACACCTGCCTATGGCTTGGGTTGGAACTAGATCATCTTCAAGCTTCCTTCCAACCCAAACCATTCTATGATTTTTCATTTTTAGTTAAAATCTTGTATATACTCTGTGAAGCAACTAATTGTGATGTAATGTCACTCAGTAAATGCTAAAAGACAGAGATAGGTGCTGGCAGTGTCCTGTATCAGCACTATATTTAGGCAGATAATTTATGTTCAATAGAGATTACTCGTAGGTGCATGTGTTCATATATTCATGATGACTTACCTGAAGGTGTTGTTGAGTGTGTTTTTCTTTAATTGAGAAATCTACCTGCCACTGCTTTTTCTAACAGCATATTCCAGCAGAAAGCACTTTTCTGCCTAGAATGAAACCCATCCCTAGCAGCTAACCACAGTTTCAAATAACAGAGGTGTTTCAATATATTACAGATTCCTGTATATTGGCTAGCTGCTTCTCAATTAAAAGATTTATGATATGTATAAAACAGATGAGAACTGGAACCACCAGCTGTAAACTATTAATGCAAGAGTATTAGACTTGTTCAATCAGGTAAGGTCAGTTGCCATGCACCATTGGGCAAGAATAGATTCCGTATCATTCAGATCAATACGCTTCAGTACATTCTCTTAAAACATCCCAATTTCCAGGCAGCCTGTAGACTGTAACCATTTCCTGAAGCAATTAACAAAGTATAATGCAAAGCAAAGCAGAGATGAAAACCAAAGTGAACTACTGACTGTAAAATATGGAGTAAATCTCATGTCACTTCTCCCTTAGTCATAGCTAAGTGCTGTTAATCATCTACTCTTTGTTGCATTGTCAGGTGAACAGCTGAGATTTTAGGTGATTTATATGCCTGTTGTTCACTTTGCAATGCAAATGCCTGGAAGTGCATGTACTCTGCTGCCAACTATCAGCTGGGAAGAGGTAACCTGCAGCTTTTTGTACTCTGGGAGTACCTTGAGCTTCTCTTGAGTCATCGCCATGGATCCTTTTTTCAATTTGTTATTAAACAACTGGCAGTGTAAATACCACCATACTGTTAGAATATCTCATCTTTCCAAATCCTGCAGCATAACCCTCTGTACTGTAAATATTTCCAGTAATATATATGACTAAGCTCTGAGGTCATGAGTCTGGTAATATTAGCATTGGCACTTACAGACTAAGGGCTGAACAGAAGCGTTTTGAACCGATAAATTCAAATGTTTTTGTTTTGGAAGAAAAATATCTAAAAGAAGACTAAAAAGTAGACCATAACTCTTGTATGGACAGACCGGATGATAGATAATGCTCTTGAAAAGGAAAAGATCATTTTAGTCCTTCCATTTTTCTTATACAAGCACATTTGGGCCAAATTGTTCCCTCTCTGACTCTTCCAAGGGCAGCAAGTATCCTAAAAGATCATCTCTGTATTTCAGAAGTATCTCTAGTACAGCTAAAACTCAAGTCCTCTCTCAATATCTTTAATGTTGAGTCAATTATTTCTGAGTACCTCAGGACAAAATTTATGAATCAAAATAATGCCAAGAAATACCTATCTGTTTCTTACCATTTTGTAGCATTGTGCTCTCTTCAAGCTTAGAATAATCTAGTGCTCCCCTAGGGATAGCAGTTTGCGAAACTTTTTGTGGAAGGGAAAGCTGTAAGTGCCTCAGTTGTCTGGTTCAGTTTAGCACTTTACAACATGTTGTCTTTCAAGAGAAGAATAATACATTTTGGCAGTTACTCTAATGGGGGAATGCTGAGCTACTGTTGGATAGAGCAATGCATTTTCTGTACTCTCAGAGTAGTATTGTTTTTGTTATTATTTACTTTTTGGGTTGCATTAAGTTATTTGTTGGTAGCACTAAACTCCTTGTTCATTTGGGATGGGTAGTTAACTAATTTGCTTTGTCTGAAAATAGATGAAATGCTATGAAATGACCTCAAGCTGCGCTAGGGTAGGGTTGGACATCAGAAAGAAATTATTAAAGGAAAAAAAAATTGTCAAGCATTGAAATGGGCTGCCCAGGGAAGTGGTGGAGTCACTGTCCCTGGAAGGGTTCAAGAAATGACTGGGTTTAGTTGACAAGGTGCTGTTTGGTCAAAGGTTGGACTTGGTGATCTTTGAGGTCTTTTCCAACCTTAATAATTCAGAGACTCTATGGAATTTGAAATCTCTTGCTGTCTGGAGCTGTGATGGTCTCCAGAAAATGAGATGTGCTCTAAATACCACTTTTTTAATGTTCAAGTAGAAATGATATTGCCATTGAACTTTTGAAAACAGCATATTCACATCCTAACCTGCAGCCTGCAAATCTCCATGCTTTTATGAAGATTCTTCACAAATTTCATCTTGCCTTTCTGGATTTTAATCTCTTTTCAAGCCACCAACATATACAGACTTTTAAGTCTCCTATATTGATGGTGGCAGTGACTTGAGAAGTGTAACTTCCTGGAGGTCTGCTATACAGTCCTCTGTATCTTTTCAGATTTTTTTTCCCTTTCCCAAAGCTTTTTCAAGCCTTTTTTGTTAATCTGTAGTAGTTTTTCTATGTTCATAAATGTTTTATAAGCCTGTTTAATCAGTCCGTTATACAGCAGTATAAAAGTCACTTGAATGATATGTTCTCCAATAGTCATAGCTTGGCTAAACACTAAAGGATAAACAGGTCCATAGATCTTTCTACATCACCACCTATTTATTCTTTTCTCAGACCTGGCTTATGGGATAGACTTTATTTATTTCCCTATATCTGAGCAGCAATGCCATGTTCCTCTACTTGGTTAACAAGTCTATGTGACTGCAGAACTCTTCAGTCATGCTTTGATTATGTTTGTCTTCAAGATTTTCACTTCACTCTATCTTTTCATACACATTAAAGGTGGATCTAGAGAACACTGAGGTAAATCAGGCTTTGCTATGACTTCAGTGAGCCTCATTTCTGTCTCCATGGGAACATCCAAACTTTTGTATGAAAAATGTAAGTTGGACATACCTTTGGTTGCTATCTGTTGAGTAAATTAATAATTACCATTTCTTATTGAAAGTAAAAGCTCTGCTATCTGGTGAATATGATGTCCAAACAACAGAACATTTTATTAAGCTAGTTCTGGTCATACAGAATGGCTGACTCTTGCCCTTCAGAAAAGCTCTCTTAAGCTTTTAAATGGGTTCTCATTCTCCATGCAGCTTCCTGCACTGTAGCAATATATTTTATGAAAGTATGCTTTCTTCACCATTAACTGCTGGGATTAGATGCAGTAACATTAACTCATCATTATGCATTTCAAAACCTGTCAAATTCATGTACCATCTGAAAGAAGACTTTCCCCAGTTCTTATATATAGAAGGAGTTCATATTTGTTCTGTGAGTCATTTCTCACTTCCGAAATTCATTCCCTGCTATGTGCAAAGGTTGTGTTAGGTTTCTGCATGTGGTTTCAGATTTATGGCTGCAGTGGTATTGCTAATCACAGGAGACAAGTCTGAGATGGAAAAAGGAGTTAAGAACAGTTGGCAGTTCTCTGAGAAGCTATATTAAATCTTCAGATACTAATAATTTCAATGAAGAGAAAGAATATGAAGTGTGTAAGAAAAAGGTTAGGTAAAACCAAATTGTAAATGTAATAAGAGTGGATGTGGAGATTTGGTCAAGTTACTAGGATGAATTATAAAGAATTAAATAGGAATGAAAGAAGAAATCCAGAAACATTAAGACATGCGAAGACAAACTGAATTACCAAAATAAGGGTATAGATCTAATATCAACACCCAACTTGGAGGATCAAGAGGTAGGTTTTTTATTACGGCCGGGCTGCTGCGTGGAATAATTTCCAAAGCCGCAGAGCAAAATCACAAAGCGTTACAAGGTATATATCTACAAAGGGTTCGATACAAATGCATATTCATAACATTGTCACCTCCCATTCCCCACTTCGTGTGGTAATTAGCTGAATAACTATTACGCGTGCATGATTAGTTCTTTAAAATGAGGTGGGGTCGTATTTTTGAGTGGGGGGTCACCAAAAGATGAAGAAGTACTCTTCTTCCTCACTCTGACCTTCTTCGCCCCGTGGTTTAACACAATGAATTCGACTGTAGTGACCTTTTAATTATACCCCCTATTCTTTTAAATGAAGTTCTAATTGAAAAAATTTGTACTTGTCTAAACTTCTTTAGATCTCTCTCAGCAAAACTCACCTGAACAAATATAGCTTTTATATATCATTAATCCTTTAATTTCTGGGGCCTGTTCCAGGCCTGATTCTCTCTTAATAAGTAATCTATCTAATTGACTACTAATTTTAACAAAATTAGCTCTTTAGCTAAAATTCTATGTTTCAAAACAAAGCAAGAACATGCAGTATAAAATACATATTATATAAGTACAGCAACAGGTAAAAAACCTATTCCACTCAGTGAAGAGGGAAAATTGTGGACAGATGAAAACTAAAATATGGAAATATTTAAATCTTTCTTAGCTCCATTTCTCAGATTACCACTTGACAAACTGCTATTTAGACAGGCAGTAAGTGGATGAAATCTCAGTTTAGACCATTTGAAAGACAGATGGGAGCACACTTAAAGCAGTTTAACAAATTATCTGGATCATAACACCTGTACCAGGATATTGTAAGAACTGGCTGAATCAATCACAAGTCATTATTAATCTTTGGGTGTTTGTGGACAGTAAATGAAATTCTGAAGGAATGAGAACTTGGTACGTATTTTTATCTTATTAGGAATAGAAGGTTTTAATTCTTTATTCTTTATTCTGAAAAAGAGAAAAACAACTCCCCCAAATATTAATTTTTGTTCTCTCTGGATAGGACAAAAAGAAATGGGCTTTCAGTGTAGCAAGGTAAGTTTGGATGAGAAAATAAAATGTAAAAAAAATTTCCTTAAATCTTTCTAATGTTAAAGGGGTACATACTTGTGGAAACAGGTTGTTTAGAGAGGTTTGAGAGCACAATCATGGTGTATTGTTAAAATTAGGTTAGATAAGCATCTGCCAGGAACAGCGTAGGCACGTTTGACCCTGTTTAAAAGGAAGAAATGGATTATATTGTCACTCAAGGATCCCTTCAGGTTAGACACCTGCTTTTTAATAATGTCATTATTCAAAATATCTATTTTGAATGTCCCTGTATCTTCTGTTATTTACCAATATATATAAATCCTTGCAGCAGGATTTTGTTGTGTTTTCTCATCTGATATTTCCTGCTTGAAAATTAGACCTTCTAAAAATTAGCACTTTGGATTTTTTGCCCACTGAAATGTAAGAAAAAAATACCAAAACATTGTTCCTCTTCTGAATGACTAAAATTAAACAATGTTAAAAAAAATTCATGAAGAATTACCCAAAATATATGGGGGGGGAGGTAGAATCTCATAGAAATATGTTACTAGGCAGAAGGGATTTATGAAACGGATAGAAACAATGAAAATCAGTAGTGAAAACAGGTCAAAAATGAAAAGCACATTTTCGATGGAAATACAGCTAGCACTTTTACCTAGTGTAGTGTCTCTGCCCAAGCCTATGAAAGGAACATGGGCAGTATGAATGCACAGTGTGTCAGGAAGAATGAGCCTGTAACAACCCGACCTGCTCTGCTCAACAGCTTTCCAAGGGTTCTGTTTCTTAAAATGAGAGATAGTCAGCCAAATATAATAGGCTGCACAATCATCTCTTCACTTTTCCCTTTCTGAACCCCTGGGTACATCCTAAATCCTAGTCGAACACCCATCCTGCCAAGGAAACAACCTTCAGTGTATGCACAATTAGACAAATGATATAAGGTCTCAAATTATAGGCATGCAAAAAAACCCAGATAGAGATTATGCACATTATGAAGACCCGAGGCAGTGTTCTTGCTCCAGTCTGTGTGCTGTCACCTGTGGGGATACCCCTCTGCTACCCTCTGGGAGAAACTGGCAGTAAGCAGCATCCTGGTGCAGGGTCACTGCAGGCTCATAGGACCTTCTCTGCTCCTCAGCAACATAACAGGGCATGCACTGTGTGCTGGCCAGAAAGGCAGAGTCTCTCCTTGGTTGATTATTGCAAAATTATACAAGGCCTCAAGCTGTCATCATTTTTTTCCAATATATTTATGCTCCAGTGCTTTCCAGGAGAGCTATGGATTCTTTCATAGCCTATTTATTAGACTGTTTATAATAGAATGCTGCTTTAAGTTACTTTTTGTGGACTTAGAAATATTAATTTCCTGGGAGTCTGTAGGCCATATGAGGAAAATCACTGCATTAACCGCACAGTGTAAAGTATGACTGCAGAGGGCTGTACAATTTCTACATTTAATAGCTGTCCTTGTGTTGTGGGAGACCCAGACCAGATATCAGTGTTCCATTGTGCTAACTGCAAAATTACCAAATCTTCAGTAAAAGAGGGTTTCTTTCTTGAAGAGTTTATAATCTATGTTTTAAGCCAATGGAAAGACTCAACAAGTGGTTAGTGCACAGAGTAACAGAGTTGATTATGTGCAATTAACCTGATAACCGTGGTCCCAGACTGTCTTTTGCCCTCTGAGCTTCTGCTTAACCAGGGGCTATGGCTGTTTTTAACATGGGGTCTCAAATTTTATTGTTCCTCAGGCCTACTCCCTTCTTCAGAGGCACCTTCAGAGCCTTTAATCTCCTTTCTGGAACATTTCATTTCTTTCTAAGTCTTCTTCATACCTCCCTGCAGCCTTTTCACTATTTTTCTCTGACATTTATATCCTTTTTAGTTTTGGCTTGCCAAAGTAAGGTATATTGCATTTCAAACAGCAGTTACAGGAAACAATCACTACTAACCTCTCATGATGCCCCCTCTCTTTTTGGTTTGCAACATGCTTGTTTTATGTGGCTGCCTGTTATTTCTCTATGTTTATGATTCTTAAAGCAGAGATTCGGATTTTTTGCTGTGCCTGCCAATAAGGATTTAAATTTGTTGGCACCTAGATGCCTGTTAAAGACCTTCCTCTAATGACACTAAAAATTGAATAATTAGAAGGTTTTTTGTTTTGAATAAAAATCAATTTATCTTAAAACTTACTGCAAAAGAATATTTTGTTTTATTTTGGAGGGGGTAGTGAAGGGAGTGTTCTAATTTTGCTTGTTGTTGGATAGCAATTTAGAGTTTTACCCAGCATTATAAACTAGTGTTTTATGTTTAGCTTCATTTACAATAGAAATGTCCTAAGACTGGCCATGGTACAGGGTAATTCCAGCTTGAATCACATTAATAAAAGGACCAGCTTGAAATTTTTTCAGTGCTGGATTTACTTCACCTTAAGTGAGTGTTAACAAGCAACACATAAAGTATCCATACCATGCAGTTCAGGCAATATATTGTGGCTAAGCCAAAGGTGTGAACACAATAGCCACCATCCCTGGAGGTATTTAAAAGATGTGTAGATGTGGCACTTGGGGACATGGTTTAGTGGTGGGCTTGACAGTGCTGAGTCAAAGGTTGAACTTGATTCTAAAGGTCTTCTCCCACATAAGCAATTTTATTATGCTATGATTCTATATGTGAAGGCTTCTTTTTCTCCTTTGGTTTAACTTCTATCTCAGCAACACCTAACTAAAATCAAAACTTATGTCTTAAAAATATCCTTATATGTCTGGAAACTCAGCTGTAATGACACTGTTGTTATCATCCAAAAGATCAAATTAAAAAAGATAAAAAGATAAAAATTAAATAAGGATCTTTGTACAAGTTCTGGTAGTGTCATTTTGCATTTATTTACAGGTTGAAGCTTCCTTCCTTCCTTCCTTCCTTCCTTCCTTCCTTCCTTCCTTCCTTCCTTCCTTCCTTCCTTCCTTCCTT
>VZTJ01003038.1:142605-215525 GCA_013397795.1 Orthonyx spaldingii
CCCTCCCTCCCTCCACCCCTTCCCTCAGATTCCTCACTGCAAGCATATTAAATATAACATGGGGATGGATCAAAGCAGCTTAGGTTTAGATATTGCCTCTCCTTGCCAGCAATTTATAGCAAAACAGATGTGTATGCAAATTACACGTATCTTAATTCCAGAGATCAGTATCTCTGTCAATTACTTTAAAGTAACTTATATCTTTGAAACATAAAATGTGATGAAGAAGCTTTAATGCTGGATAAAGAAGGTGTCAGTAACTACCCAACCAAAGGCAAGACTGAAACATATGGTCACATTTTCCCAGTTTTCATTGACCTCATGGGAGCTCTCAGTAAAAAAATCAATGACAGGGTCTTCGATGTATAAGAGTAAGAACTGTGTGCATGTGTGTTAGAGGTAATAAGACGTGTCTTGTATTACAGGCGATTTGTTTTTTGGGTAAATATATTCTAAAGAGTATGAAAACCAATGTTTTCTCCACCTGAAAAAGAAAGCAGTGACATTTTAAATGCAAATGCATCCAACCCCCACTCTCCCCTCCTCCCCCACCATGCTTCTACATGGAAAAGCACAGACTGAAGCATCGAAGTCCACGTTACTTCATATAATGGATTTTCCCCCTTGCTTTTGCTTACTTATGCAAATTTCATTGCAGAGCTGTCTGTGTAGAAACCCCTTGTATTCTTGCACTCCTGCCTTCCTCAAAAGTTAGTGCAACCTCCTTAACTCTCAAGACCAGTCTCTCCTAAAGAGACCTGTCAGAAAAGGCACTCAGCAGCCTTGACAAATAACTGTCAAGGCTTTGATTTCACAGAGTGGAGTAATTTGTGGTTTTAGCCTTTAATTTGGCAAGACCTGTTACCTGAGTCCTTCTGTCCACAGTTGTTAAATGCATATATTTAACCCATGATTCCTCAGGTGGCAGATGGTGTGGTTAAAATCATGCTGAGCACTAGCTACTTTCAGAGATCCCGTAAATGCTTGCAGTCTTGCAGTAACTTTTCTCCCGTTCTCCTTGAGGGACAGAGGAGTTCTGCAACAAGCAACATTGGCTGAGAAGGGATCCTGGAGTATTCCCAGGAAAACACACCTTTTCACATAGTGGACAGGAAGGATTCAGTAACCACAGTAGATTTAGCTGTGGGAACAGCAATATTTATGTAAGAGTAAGCCTCCTTGCATGGACCTGTACGCCTTGTATTCAGACTGCTTGTGTAATGCAGATGCATCATGAGCCTGACAGAGTCTATTTCCTTTATTTCTAAATTCTTTTTAAGTCCCTAGTTTCTATGTCCCTTAGATTTGATGCCATCTTTTCCCTGTCCCGTCCCTTTCTTTGTTACCATAATTACAGCTGGTTCAACAACAAAATACTTAACGTCTTTCCTTTCTGCCGGACATTGAAAGTATTGATTTAACACGTGCCTTGTTGTGTTTCTTTTCTTGTTCAGGGTTTATTGGAAGGCAGACTGGTAGCTAATACAAGCATTTTTTCTGTTCTTCATATATGAGACCCTGATAATAGGACACATAAGCAACAGCTACTCTGTTGTTGACATTCTACAGAACAAAAGAATGTTGCCAAGATATATTCCACTTATATCTCTACAACTGAGTACAATACCCATCCTCAAGCATTTCTCTTTGTTGGCAAGATGCTGTGAGTAGGAAACATTTCCCCTCATCATTCCTTCATATCTTCTCTTTTTATTTCCTGTATTTTATTTGCAAAAAGTTTGACAAGAACATTCTCACCATAGCTGGAATATTATTGTTACACTGCTACTTTTAAATCCCACCAGGTTCTGATGAAAAAGAGATACATTTAGAATCACAGTCTACTAACCAAAGAAGGTCTTTTCACTGATATGTCATCAGCAACTGTTTCAACAACAGATGAAAAGGCTCCCAGGAAAAGGTTTTTAATAGGAAAAATCCAATCCTAATAGAAAACACTTCTGAACACTAAAAATGCAGCGCCCAGTGATTTACACAACATATCTCCCTTGAAGGGGTCATGAATAGAATGATTCCTCTATAGCATTAAGAAAAACAGTAAAAAGAGCAGTTTCAGTTTGCTGTGATATGTATGCATCCTTTTAGTGTACCTGTAACTTTGGTGTTTATTTTTGATTTTTTCCCTCATTCTATTGTTTTCCAGTGAATTTATGTATGTCCTCATGTGTTGTCATAATGGCTTTGTCTGTTTTGTTCTCATATCATGCATGTTTGAAACAAGTTAAATATAGAAGGAAGGAGAAAACCTCTGTGGCAGGTTTTCCTTCACGTTATTTCAGAAGAGACTAGTTCATTGCTATGCTAATGGAGAGCACGTGGCACAGGGTAATTGTTAAAAAGCATTCCTTGCAGACATCCATCATCTTTTATTGTTGAACACTCAATATTCTGTTCACAGTAAGGATGTAATTCACTCTGGGCAGTAAGACACCAAGCTGAATGCTACACTAATTGCAACAAACCTCTGCAGTGTCTAGCTATGGGGGTGTATGAATAGAGTCCAGTCCATAAACCACCGTGCTGTGGTGTGGGTGCTGGCAGAAACATGTACGCAGCTGAGGGAGATCAAATGTGAAGTGAATTTGTAAGAGACAGGTCTCAGAAACTCTGATTTCATTCTAACAGGACTGATAGACTGTATATGACATACGTGTATAGAGTGTATAATGTCCGTATTAAGGATATGGATATAATACTACTCTACAGAACTGGAAAATTGTCGCTGGCCGCTTGGCCGCCCGGCTGGCCAAAGGCCTGCAAATGTCCTCGTGTGCCCGGATCTCGCGTGTCGCAAGAGCGTGTGCAGCGACAAGGCTGTGCCTTTGTATTTCGTGCGGCAGCTCCGAGGCTGTTCAAAGCCCAGGCTGGGGCTAGCAGCAGCAGATGGTGAGAATGCGACGCAGAGACAACAAAAGGATTAGGAGGACTCGCCCGTGGTGTAAATCCAAGAGTTTATTCCCTGCCCCGGGGGGGCAGAGGCTCACCGCAGGGACGGGAGCGACAAGACGAGAGGAGTGATAAAACAACTGTTGCACCAGGTTTTTAAGGGGGGGGGAAAAGGGGAGGAACAAGGGACAGGACAAATGGGGTACATGACGGGAGATGACAGTATCCAATAAGCAGCAGACGTAGGAGGGACATATGTAAATAAGCCAATGGGAAGAACAGAACTTCAGAACATTCTAGTTTGGTATGAATAATAAACCAACTATATGAACATCTAAACCATCTACGAGGAGAGAGGGGAGGGGGCGGTACCTAGCTGTACAGCAGCCCACGGCAGGAGACTGCCTCAACTTGCCTACCTCTCAGAGCTCACTGTCCCAAGAGGTGTCATCTACCCAATCCGAAACCCCCACAGAAAAGGCAGGTTGAGCTGCAGCCTCGAATGCCACGGGTGACCCAGCTGGCAGCTCCACCACCGGCTGGGTGACCGCTACATCAAATGTCCATATTCTGGCCAGAAAGAGCAATCTTATGCTATCCATGAGGCCAGACTAGATGATCATAGTTATTCCACATAGCCTTAAAATTTATGAGTAGAAGCAGAATGGTCCACAAAACCTACGAACAACTAAGTTAAGCAGACCTGGTTTTCCTTTCAAACATTTAGATGAAGATATTGAAAAAAAAATTATAAAAAGACCTCTTGAAACTCCTTTTTAAAGTGAAGGGATAATATAATTCTGAACTACCTAAGGGTGTTTTGTGACTTGTTTAGTGCTTTCACTGCACATTCAAGGCTCTCCTATAAAAGACACTGCTATGCTCAACTGCTGAGTATTGCTATTATTAATGAAGGACCATAATGGTTCTAAATTTAGAGTTGTAGTTCAATATAGAGTTTAAGCTCTTTGCCGGGGTTACAGCCATGTGGGTTTGCATGTAAGCAGTTCCTGTCAATTACTAACAGTGACATATATAAGATGGTGCCTACTTGTGTCTCATTATTTTGATTTGAAGACACTGTACCATAAACATTCAGAATGCTAAAACCTCAAGATAAGATAAACATGCTGATAACACGAGCATAAAGCTGTCAGAGGCAGAAAACCTTGAGTATGTCTCCAAGCAGGGCTTTTGCCAAACCACAAACTGAACGTGCCCTTTGAACACTGTAACACATATTGTAGTCTAAACCTTAAACATACACATCCCAGCAAAAAAAAATTCCACCACCCCATAAAAATGTTAAAAATAACACTTTCTATTGTGCTTTTGTATGCTATATATTTAGAATAGTCATCATTTGAAAAAAGTAAGGGTTAACTTACTTATGTCAGCATTTAAGGCTACCTAGAAATGTGAGGGCAGTATTAAGAATTTTTGTTAGTTTGTAATGCTATGACGTATTTATTAGACCACACACATTCATTGCTTCTTTGGTCTTAACTCCAATGTACAGAATCCCTGTTGCTGGTTTGTAGTATGAAATTCCTTTAGGGTGTGGAGACATGAGCAGGTCCTTGACAAACAGGGGCACCTGGCAGGCAGAGATGGCACAGTGCTCAGGATGGAACAAGAGCAGCAGGAAGGGGACACAGGCACCATGGCTTCCTTGCTCTCCTTGGTGAGGAGAAGGTTGTGCTCAGGGAAAATCTGCCTGGTGGGTGTAATTCTGTACAGCAATGCCTGCCCTGCAAGGATCAGACAACCTCCCATTTAGCACAAGCTGAGGGATATCTCAGGCTTTCTTCCAGCGGTGTTTCTGCAGATCTGCCCTAGAGCAGCTCATATGGATTTGGAACACTAACCAGAGAAATCTCGAAAATGTGGTTAGTACTGACAGGGTGTCACCAATGTTCTTCTGCCAAATACTTTCAAGTCAATCTTCTACTTAAGGGGAAACTAAAATGACCTTCCTATGTGTTTATGAGAAATATTTATTTGATGAGAGTTAATGCACATGAAATATAAAGCATAGTGCAAGGATACTGCGTACTCCTTTTCCTGGGAAAACAGTTAATGAATCCATGTTTAGTGGCTCAATACTTTTTGTGTTGCATCAAGCTGTTTTGCAAAGAGGAGATACCTGCCCTTCCATCCTCTAATTTGTTAGAGGAAAAGAAAAAATATTTGGATAACACAAATACACTTCCTTAGTAAAGGTTAGTCATTCTGTTGACTCACTCATGTCCTCAAAAATAAGTATATGTATT
Organism: Orthonyx spaldingii; assembly: GCA_013397795.1. Taxonomy (NCBI): domain Eukaryota; kingdom Metazoa; phylum Chordata; class Aves; order Passeriformes; family Orthonychidae; genus Orthonyx; species Orthonyx spaldingii. The sequence continues at coordinate 147,786 of VZTJ01003038.1, forward strand.
TGAGAATCACTATTTTTCCTCATAAAAGAAACATTCTTGGTTTTATTTTTGGAATTCGCACTTTGACTTATTCGATAAAATATAAATAGGTGCTAGTGTAGCACATGCTCACAGCAAGAACAAAATGCTGTCACAAAAGTGATTTACCACACAGGAGCCTGCTGTTACCACTTCTTTGCTCTGCAGGCTCATGTTGCTGAAGAAAACGTGAGTCAAGCCTAGCTCTTTGCAATCAGAAAATAGATGGCTGAATTATTTAACATATGAGAGACCGAAGTGATATGAACACAAAAGGCCAGCAAGTTTCTAGTCTCCGGAGACATTTGTAAATCCTGTATCCATGAAAGTGATACACTGTTTATCTAGGTCAGGCTGCCAAATGAAATACATATTTATATATCTTCCATTCCAAGCTAAGCATCATGTCAAAAATGTCATCAGGAAGTATGAGCAAACACATGGTGATAGTACCCATTAGCTTTGTGGTTACATTCAGTTTTCCTCTCAAGGAAGTTCATTTTCCATATTTACTAACTGGTAACTAGTGGGAGATTTCTCCCTGTCCTTATCTCCACTCATGAGTGTTTCATTGTGTTTTCTCTCCCCTGTCCAGATGGAGCGGGGTGGGACAGAGTGGCTTTGCTGGGTACCCAGCATCCAGCCAGGGTCAACCCACCACAATATTATATTAAAATCAATGTCTGTAAAGGGGGAAAAATTGTGGGTTTTTTTCTGTGAGTTCAGGCCAGGGACAGAAAGAGCAGTCTTGCCAAGAGATGGAGTGCCCTACTCCTTAAGGAAACTATGCATGTGATTTTGTGTAGGTCTTTACAACTTTGTCTGTCACTCTTCTCAGGCTACAATTTGATCACTCTCCGACCTGCTTTTTCTCCATAAGGTTGAAGATAGTAAACACCTGTGAAATAGCTATAAACTGTCCCTTGTCTCTGTAGAGCAAATGAGACATGTCAATGTGATGACAACCCCGCTGGCTGCAGAGAGCTTCAAGCCCTTCAAGCCCTTCACACCAGGAGTGCCTTCACATGTAACATGAAGTAGCTTCCTCTTCCCTCTCATACCTTCATTATCCTCAAGCATGGCCAATATCCTAAGGGTCACTGAGCTGCAAAATCACCTAGAAAGAGGAAATCCTGAAAAGGAAATAGAGAGAACTGTAAATAAGGAAAAAGACAAATTCTTAGGTGAGGCAATTCTACTGTCCTGGACGGACAGAGTCTCCTGGCCTCTGCCACAAAACTCCTGGCTATTGCTTGTCCATTGGCTTTTCTCACATGGCCATTGTCTGGAAAGGTCATGAAATGTTTTAGTACTTGACTGAATACATTTAAGTTAAATGCTGACAACTACTGCCACTGAAAGTATTAAAAAACATGCTTAAGATAAGCATCCAGACTCTGGAATATATATAAATCTGTAAATAAGGGATTTATCCAATTAAGTGTTGACGTTTGCACCTTGGCTTCTTCTGACCCTGTAGTTATTAACTGTGTCATGGCAAATTTGTACAAAGTGATGCTGTCTATAAATCCTTAATTCTACCATTTGTTAATTTTTAAATCCTTGCCTTTGCAACCTGACTGATTCTTCAGAAGACATGTCTGTGTAGTATTGGGTTTTTAGAAGGCAGACTGAAATAACAGAATTTTTCTCATGAGAAATTATCTGCTGACAGAATCAGAGCCTTCTATCGCAGAGATCTTTGTCACTTCAGCAGCAGGATAACTGACAGCAGTATCAGATTGTCATCAGCTGTTTACCAGCAGTACAGGAGAATGAAAAGTGCCCTTTCCAAGGTGCTTTATAGCCCATGGCTGATACCAAGTTTGGGAAATTAGAATTATGCTCTGTATCTTGAAGAGAAAGATCCTTTGGTGGTTGGAAATTCTTCTTTTCTACATCTATCATGGTCTTTTCCTCAGTCCTCTGAAGTCAGTCCTCTTTCTTAGCTAATCTCAGGCTTACTAGCTTCTCCTGGATCTTTAGCCATTACTTGTCCTAACCCAGTCCTTCAACTGTGTCCTTATTGTCCCAGGTTTTGCATCAGTCTCCTTCCTGCCTGACTGCCAGAGCTGGAAACATTCAAGACCATGTTCTGAATTTCTGTTATTGTGAAAAAAATTCAGTAAGGTTGTATAAGAGAAGCATGACACTCTGCTATCTCTGGCTGTGTCCTTCCACTTGTAATTCTACCATGGAAGCAGTATTTGCCCATTTCCATTGAGCTGCCTCTGTCTGTGTGGTCTCTGTAAGGATGGGACATCTGATATAGCAGCCAAAATCTGTGAGAAGCACAATGTATTTGGGGGCTCATATCCTAAATTTGTTTAAATGTCAAGTTGTTCATGTCAGCCAAGAAACAGAGCCAGTCTCCCCTGCCACTCGCTTTCCTATGCATCCTAATCTGCTGCAGCACTGTGGGAAGAAAGCCAATGCAGTGAAGGAAATCATTCACTGTCCTGTTTCAAAATAGGCATAGGAAATCCCAAATCATGCTAGACCATCCCAAAGGAGTAACTCCTGAAATCTCTGCTTTAAATTTTTCTTGTGCTGTGCTGAAAGAAGCAGCTGCCAAACCATTTGCAGGCTTGATGTTGAACAGTGAACTTAGGCTGGGAAGGGGCAGATCATTTAATAGTGACACCACATAATTTGTTGTTCCTGAAGTCCATATTTATCCTATTAATAAAGAGTTTGGCATTAACATTTTGTGTAAATGAGGATAATTTATTAAGTGGAAAAAAAGAATCTAAGGAAAACAGATTGCTCTAGAAGGCAAAGAAATCTATCACTGCAAACATACATAATGAACGCAATTTATAAAGCACTTTTAATTAAAAGTTTTTAACTTGAATTATATCACTTGATTGCAAAAGTTGAGCATGTTTTATAAAGCAAAACTTCTCAGTTGATCTTTATACCCCATTTAAGAGAAAATAACCATTATGTTTATAGCTATCTTTTTGTCATTAAGAAATTATTTATTTATAACATACCAAAGTAGTGTAAGCAAAACATTTGGGATCCATGCTTTTGTTCACCAGAGTTGCCTCTGAATGAATTCCCATCTGGCTAGGCCTTTTAACAGTGATAGTTATTCTTCTTTATAGGACTGATGAATAATACTAATTCTTGCATATTGCTTTTTGTAACAGACTTGAATAACTATCCCTTAACTTGGGAGCATGAATGCTTGCTGTCCTTCAAACATATGCTATACATTATCATGTGTTTAAAGACACACATGGCAAAGAAGCATCTGCTGTAATGAGGTGTCTGATATCTTTAGATGATTGTTTGCTTTGAGCATATTAGTGAAGAAGTTTGTCTCAGCTCTGTCCCACAAAAAGTCTGGTTTACATAAGAGCTTGTTGCACAGACCAAAACAAAACTGCATTCCCAGCTTTTGAAAACATTGAACAATTTGGGAGGAGGTTGGGTACAGATGGTAAATACAAGTGCTTTCTACCTTACGGACTTCACTGTAACCAACAAGTGCCCACCTGAGATGAAGCCATGGACAGCTCTAGGACTCATCCATCCCCTCCTCCTTAATTTTAGGATTCAGTATCAACAACGGAGGAAGTTCTGAAACTTGGAACAGGAGCTGGATATCCAGTCAAGAAATCAACTTGATATTGCTTTGAGATATTAAGCTTTATTGCAAGGTACAAAAAGTATTGTACTTCAGCAAGAACTGACCTGGCTTTTTTTCAGGTGCATGTGCTGCGTAGCCACTCCCTCTAGTTCTTTCTAACTAGTGAAACAGACTCATTCAGTTAATTTTTGGATGAAGATGGATAAGATTTTGGATAAAGTTTTGGATAAAACTTGGGAAGTTAGCAGAGACACAGAATTTGTGACTCATCTCACTAATATTCCCTCCTCCTCATTCCAAGAAAATATAGATATTGAATTGTTCTATGAACAACTTAACTTTTGGAGGTACATCTGTGAAATTTAGCTTTGAACATTTCTCTTTCCAGGTTTTATAGAACATAACACGATAGCCTATAGCAGATCTGCTGTGAGATTTACCCAGGTGACTCTTCTTCAAAAGCTGAAGAGCAGAGGGACCAAGTCCATACTTGGAGTGCCATTCTGTACTCCCCCAAATCCACCTGTGACACCTTTTTTTTTTTTAAGTGAATGAGCAGAATTTATCTTTAAAAACCTTTAAAAATTACAAATAGATTAATCCACTATTAAAATAAAGGTCTTGTTTCTGTATCAGGACAAAAAAGGTGCTAGACCTTGCTAATGCCTGCAAATAGCTCTTTTATTGATGTAAATATTTGGTTTTTTGTATTTGATGTTGTATTTGGCTACAAGAAAATGAAGGGAGCTATATAAACCAAGAAAAGAAAAGGGCTCCTGCAACTTTCACCGAAGTTTGGAACTGAGAAAATTGTCTAATCTGCAAATTAGAAGCTGTATGTGTAGATCCTGAGAGTTTGCTGTTTACCTTTCATGAAATGCTGAAATTTGCAGCTTCTTTCTGAGACATTAAAGTCAGGATTTCTCCTAAAACCATTTTTTTCAGTTTTAGTTAAAAATGATAAGTTTATTTCCCATCTGTTTTAGGACATTTATCTTTCCCACAGTCATAAACAGGTTTCAATTTGCCAGTTGGCTCTCCTGATTACCAGCAGTTCTGCTTGACTAATCTCACAGCTTGAAAAACTGGCATAAGAATAATATAATTTAAATTAGTATTGCAAGTGTTTCTTTCTTTTCTCTTCCACGTGGTTTTTTAGAGTCAGGGAGCATTTTATGCTCAGTGGTTTCCATCCTACATCATCATTTTACACTGTCAAGTGTGCAAAGAAAGAGCTAGAGAGCTATCTTTGTCCTTTTATAGTGCTGATAATCAACATGCTGCCCTTTGCGAGGCCATCATGTTCAAGTACAGGATACAACACCTTCTGAAGAAAGCTGCCAGCACTTGTCTTTGAATTGCTTTTCCTCTGCTCAAGACAAATGTTGACATTGCCTTTCTGACTTTTGTAAGGAGACCACAGTCTCAGTTGCAACTGCTGCGAGGAGCAGTAAAGCATGAATGTACTCAGACACTGCAAAGACTGCTCACACACATTTCAAATCCTCTTTCAAGCCGTTCCACTAAAGTCTCAGAGTGCTTTGGTTTTCAGATGACAACATTTGATGTGAGGAGAGCTTTTGGGGTTACTTCAAACTTGTGCTTATGTGTTTGGTGTGTTTATGTCTTATCCTTCTCCCTACCATGGTGCCCTGTATTCATTCAAGGCATTGACTAGACCATCGCTCCCAAACAGCAGGTATATATCCTGGTACCTGGTATCCTGGATCTTTATAGGAATTGGAAGTATTATCATTAGTGCTTGGACAGCATGATTTTGCTGTCTTTCCCACAAAAAAAAGAGATGAGATTTTTTTATCTCACCTTCCGTTTTATTTCTTAAGTCTCTGGAGTTTTCAGCTGCCAGAAGGTGGTGCTGACGCACTCCTCTTGCTCAGGAGCCTGTGACGCCTCTGAGCACACAGGAGTGAGCGGCAGTTTGATTTTGGCAGACACGTACAAGCTCTTCGGTTAAGTATTTGGTTACATTTTTACATCAGTTAAATTTCATGTCACTGAAGCTACCTGCTAATATTGTGCTGCTGTATTGACTCTACTGTGAGGAGGAGATGGACTGCTTGTCTTCTGCTTCTAAAACATATTGCACCACCTTCCAGGTACCAGGTTCCCCATCTGCAGGGTGGCAGTCTTGATATCTAGAAACTCCCTAAGAGAAGCATTAAAGATTAAGCAACCAATAGATATGAGCTGCAAGCATGAGTTACTTATGTTGTAAATGCAACTGGTTTGGGAAACGGGTTCAGAGTGATGTACCCAAGTTTGAATTGCAGTGCATGGTAAAGAGAGTGATGTTTCCTTGGTACCTCCCTGTGCTAGTGTGTTCCCTCTGGACCTGGAAATTCTGTGGTGCCCACTTCACCTGGTGAAGCAGACAGTGTTTCAAGTTGATAAAACTAGGGTCAGCATGATCTTTTCCTCACCTACAGTCATCCAAACAAATCTCTGTTACAGACTTTACCTCCCAGAGTTAGAGCCCATTTTCTGTATGACAATCTCACATCTCCTTAGCCCTTGCTGGGTTGTTGTTCCAGGCCCAGATAATCTGTCAAAGCTTCTTAGGTTGCTACTGTGACTTCAGACAATATCTGCCTTACCTTGGACTTCTGTGTGATGATCAGGTTTTGAAGCTCTTGTCTGTGTTCTGCACACTCAGCATGGCCCAGAGCACCAGGCTCCCATCCCTGCAGCTCCCACCACCTCCTGCTTGCCTTACTACCATGGACCTGGACTATCCTGCTGCTCAGTGGTCACTCTCTTATTTTCTGCCATTTTTCATTCTTTGGTGACTAATATAAATGTAGGAAAATTCCCAGCTACTTGTAGAGCTTATTCTACAGAGACCTGGTCAGTAGCCCACAGACAAACTTGTGTCTGGCACAAGCAGAGGGGCCAGTGATTTTGAAGGGCCAGTGATTGTCTGGTGTATCAGCTCTTTAGGTTCTCCTTAGACGGTCTTTGACTAGACCCAGCTTGCATTTCTTGATGTGCAGCTAACTAATTTCTCCCTGTGCTTTTCTTTCTGTGTTTTTCTTGTCTGACATATAGCAATTCTTCATTTAAGTTTTCTTGTGCATTTCCTTCTATAGGCAGAACTCGTCTCCTGGCTGAAGGTCTGTTTCACAGTCCTGCTCTGAGGCTTCTTGTCTGTATTCAAAATGGCATAATCTGTAACAAATGTACCATGTAAGTAAGTTTAAAATACATTGATCTTTATTCCCACCTGTGAGTGCTTGATAGGCAAAGAGATATTCAGAAAGCCAGTGTCATAAAACTCCTGTGAGCACGAAAACTGAACTCCTACTGCTAAGCCACCAGTATAAAAGACTTGACCTCATAAGGGCAGATAAATCTGCGTGTCACATAAATTCCCTCTTTGGACACTAATGCTCAGATTCACTGCTTTTCAAGTAGTTCAGAATTTCACATATGCATTTTTTTCTTTCACATAAAGGCCTTTCTCAGCATGGTATCATGGCATTTGCTCCCTCCCTCTGTTGCAAGTCTGTACTGAAGTTAACTGTAAATTCAGCCTTGCAAGTAAGCTTAACATGCAGAAGAATGCATACTCTTCAAAGAAGTTGATGGCATTTTCAAAGGTTTAGTTCTCTTTCAAATGGCCTCATTTAAAATCCTGGACAAGAAGGCACTCTTGAGCAGTGAAACTCATAACCTTACCTGTTTCTGCACAGATGGAAAGAAGCTGGTGCTCTGATTATTTTCATTCAGAAATCTATGGAGAGATAAATACAGCAATGGAAATACCAAAGACCTGGCTGTACAACAATCTGTTTCAGTAAAGTCTTCTCTGTAAGAAGGATTAAAGAACTATGTCCAGGATCAAGTAAAATGTGAGCATTTGATTATTAAATAGGAGAGGGACAAAATCACTATGACTGATAGTCTGCTGAAATCTAAAAGAATTCACAATATCCTTTGGGCTTCTACTGCGATGCAAAGAAATGCATTTGAGGGTTTGGGTTTTTTGGCCTTTTTTTTTTTTTTTTTTTTTGTAATTTTAAATTTTTTTAAACAATATTACTTAGCTTAATCTGGTGGTTATTCCCCTGCTGCTCCCCCATCACCATTTCTCCTATTGTAATAGAGCTTTTTTGATTTGTTTGTTTGATTAGTTTTTTTATTTGGTTTTTTTTGTGGTTGTTTTTGGTTTTGTTTTTGTGTGTGTGTGGGGGGAGGTGTTTTTTGTTTTGTTTTGTTGATGGGATTTGGTTGAGTAAGTACAAATAGCTTCATTCCTTTTGTGTCTGACTCACTGATGAACTCAGATATCTCCAAACAGTTGTTTCAGGAAATATTTAAATTAAAACAGACTTACTTTTCCCAAGTCATCTTGTCAGTTTGTATCTAACCCTAACATGTAGCATTGCTGCAAGTTACTCTCCTGTATCTCAACATTGCCCCAAAAAGAGGTGTTTCCAAGTAGCTTTCTCATTAAGAAATGGCAAAGCTTTCTGTCCTTACCTTCCTGCTGGATTATGTTGTGACAGTCCTATGTCAAAAACATGCCTCAGATTTCTTAGGGTCAGGCTTTACCTTGAAGTATGACAGGAGCACAAAACAAGATCTCTCTGGAACTAGTAATTTATGTGATGGTTTACTTTCTGCTGAGAGACCAGAATAACTTAGTCTAATTTACTTTACGAGAATATTTAGTTTTGATATTAGGAAAAGGTTTCTCTCCAGGATAAATGCAACATGCATAGTAGCAGAGTGTCTTTTGTTGAGCTCATGCAAGGAAATTGGATGTGTGGGGATCCAGAGACAAGGGACTGTGTGTGGTACGAGGAGGGACAGAGTAGATCAGAAGTTTTCAGCCTGGTGTCTGCCTTTGGTTTGCCCAAAAGTTCATTGATTAGGGGGCTAGGGTGATTTATTTTGGTGTAGTAGTGGTCTGTTCTGGGCTAAAGTCTCCTCAACTTGCCGTTACCACATGGGCCCAGGACTGCTGTAGGGACAGAAGGAACATGCTGGATAGGTGCAACTCATCCTACGCTTTGATAAACTGGGCTTTCTGCACCTGAGCCTTGGTCCTCAGATGCCAGGAGAGATGTAGGAGAAACCAAATTCCCCTATCCTCAGAGGAGAACATTAACTGTCTTACTGGGGACTGTCCTACAGGACCCCTTGAGCATCTTCTGGTTCTACATTTCTGTGATTACATTATATGATAATCCAGAAAAAAATTAAAACTCCATAAATATATCACCTCTGACCCTGGAAATGGTAGTTTTGCAGAACTGCTTTCCTGTGTTTTTCATTCAAGGCATATTGTGCTGTTCATTACAGTATGTCAGAGTGACAGTAGCATTATTCTCTTATTTACAGTTCTTCCTTTCTCTTCAGCAGTGAAAATGAAAAGGAAATCAATGCCATTAAAGAGAATAATGACAAACTCACCTCCTGCAAGGTCTGTGCTCTTATATTTTTTTTTCTGAATTCTCATCTCTGAATGTACTTGTACAAATGTGATGGCAGAATGGAGGAAAACTCCAGGAAAGCACCATTGCAAAAGAGATAAATACTGTGGAAGGCCACTGGATCTGCAAAAGGCTGAAAACAATCCCATGTCCTGCATCCCCCTCCACACCCTTGGCCTTTACAAAAGTGTGCTTTGTGATTAGAAATGTCAGTGAGGAAGACCAAGAAAGATCAAATTAAGTAACACAGGACACAAGGGGAGCTAGTACAATTCAGTAGCAATCAAACAACATTCAAACTTCAGTAACATCATTGTGTCTTTCAGTCAATCTGTGCATCACACTGTGAAGCCTTAGATCAAAGAGCTGTTAAAAACCCACCAAGGAAGTTCTCCATCAGGCAGGAGCCTGTGGTCTCTCATAATTTATTAAGTCAGAGCAGCACCTAACGCTGAACTGTGCCAGCAGGGCAGTATTTTACTACCCTTTCTGCACAGTTCTGAGCTAAAACCCTTTCATGAATTTCCAGATTGTGAGCAGAGTTTGCAAGCACAACATCTGGAAACCACTTTGGCTTTCAGAAGCGATAAGACTGCAGCATGTCTCTGTATTCTCTGCAAGATCCTTGTTCCTCTGTGCTGCATTGCTCAGTGAATAATATTGACTGCTCAGTATTTCCAGAGTGTGAATTTTACTGAGGAATGAAGCAACAGGGATAGAGGACAATGCATTTATCCAGCATGATGTCTTTGCTCTAATGAGTGGGGCAGCAACACAGCATTTAGAGTTGCTGACTACAAAGGATGAAACAAATCTCATTTGCATACTAGTCTCAGGGAGAGTTTCATTAGTGAGGTTCACCCTCTTTGTACTGTACTAGTCCCTATCTCTCAAACAACCCCGCTGGGCTGATGTGAAGCAATTTAGATGAGCTCAAAAGTGGTTCAGTAAGATGAAAATTTTCAATGGATAATTACATGGCCAGTATTTCATAGGTCTGACTGCTTGCTAATTAACATACTTTGACAAAATCTGCCTGCAGCCAGAATAGAGCCCATTAAGGAGTAAGCTACCAAATTATATAGTAAATACTGTGAGGCAACTTCATCCAAAGACAAGCTGCCTATGTGTGATATGGCTTGGAGGTGCTGTATTTTGCCTGGATGAAAGGAAAGCTGAGCTAAGCTGAAACGAAGAAAGATGCAGTAGCAGCTGTGAGTGTGACCTGGGACCTTAATGCTGATCAGCTGAGAGCATCAGGGCAGAGAGTGTTGGGTGTGGGCTGCAATTTGAGATTAAATATGGCAAAGAGCACCTACAGCAAGTGATGGTACTGGCACAGGAGCAGAAAGTGGTAGATTTTGACTTGGTTCATAATCATTACAGCAACGAAGTTGCACATTTGGGTCCTGACCTCCTGCATGAACTTATGGAGTTAGGATATCTATGCTTTCCAAGGGAAAGAAGAGCATATAAGGGGCTACTCTATGAAAGTTTTTGTGTTTGTGTGAGACAGAGAGAGAAAAAAAACCAGTTTAGTTAGTCTCTCTTGCTAAGAAAAAAAATGTTGTTGGCCTCCCCATTAAAAGCACAGAGTCTGCAGTTGTTGGTGTAATAACTTCATTACAGCACATTCAGGTACCAGTTGGTGATGCTCCTAATGTACAGAGGTCGCATACCTTGCAAGGGAATTGGTTGAGACTTTCCTAGTAAGCACTACATCCTGTATCCTCAGCACAATTCATACATCATGGCTGGTTTCCTGTGGGACAAAATATTTCTGTTTCAGCTGCATTACCCAAGAAATACACCTGCTCCTTTATGTAATCAGCACCATCTCTACAGAAGGGTAAATAGCTACACATTTACCTGATGCAGCAGATGTTAAAAATGTTTGCAAAATGCCAAGTAATGATTGAGAATTAGCTTTGCAAAATCCTCTATAAATGTTATAAAGAAATAAAATAGGTGACAAACACAGCTTTATGCAGTTTTCTCCATTCACCTGCACTTGTTCTGCTTATAAATAGCAGAGTCCTGGATAATCTGCACATGTAGGAGTGCATATGTACTTACATGCTTTAAAACCCATTTGTCCTGAACTCCTGTACAACCACTGTGTTGGGTGTGTATGTGCACATGCATTAGAGAAATACATTCACAAATGGAGGGGTGGATTATTTGCTTTGTGTCTGAGTGTGTGATATGTAAGGTTGCAAAGAAGGAGAAAGTAAAATCACTTGCACGGTACTGCTTCTTTTGAATTCTTCACAGACTTGTAAACTTGTCTTGCATGCAAGTGTGAGATCATAGCATACTCTTATTCCTCCTATCTCCCCATCACTGATGTTCTTCATGTGGGCAGTGGAGGGGTGTGCTTAAGGACCTTAGCTGTAATTTCACTGGAAACAAGCTGTTATGTTCCCTTTTCATATAAGACATTCATATTACAGAGAATCTGTATCTTTATCTATATATATCATCTATATTTATATCTATATCTATACACTGTGTATAATTTTATATGTACAGCATATATACATCTGTGATCTTTTAGGTATATGCATATGGACTCACATTGGTGTGCATAACTGAATCGTTTTGTAAAGACTGCATATGTATAATTTTAAAATAAAAAGCTATAAATAATGCAAAAAATTATTTCTGTTCTATAGTATCTGATGCTGGATTGTACTAATGGATTGTTCCATAGGACTTTAGAGGTATGTGTATTGGGATACATCATGTTAACATGCTTACCTTATATAATGGGTGCTTGCATGATTATATGCATGTGTGACATAATTCTGTAATGCAGTGGTACATACACTTTTAAAGTAACCTCCCCAGACATCAGGCTAAGTTGTTCTCAGCAGTTGGAAGGTTGAAAGCTGAGGCACAGCATGTGCTGTTTATTCAACACTGCTACTATAGAAGAGAGACCTGATGTTTAAAATCTGTAAAAAGATGCTTCAGCAGCTGTGCTACCAGCCAGTGAGAGTGGCATTCCCTTGCTACTCCCTTCAGCCACAGAAGACCATAATTGAATAGCAGGTGAATCCTTTGCTGCCTGAAGCATCCAGGCAGCAGACGCAAAGGTTCTTTCAAATCAGGGTTTTTACAGTTCTTCCTAAGTCACAGGAGATATTGGCACTCTTCTGCTTCGCAAAGACAGGCAAAACTGCAGCAAAACCCAAAAAACTGTGCAAGGAAGAAGTCAGGAAGAAGATCAGCATGGCAGAGAAATAGGGACAAAAATAGCTGCCTGTGTATATAGTATATAGTAACACAAGTAACAAAATAACCATGAAGATTTCACTTTTCTTTACCATAGGGATGTTACTGGTCTTCTCACACATGATCCTACCTCAGCCCTTTCAGAAAATAAAGAAGTTACTACCCTTTCCTGCCATCTCTGCCCTCACACATGTGTTTAAATGTGTCTTGTCGGGGGATAGCACTGGCCACTCAACTCCCCTGCCTCTGATGAGGAATTGGGAAGCCTCTTTGTCTAATAGATAATACTGTATTTTCCTTTGTCTTCTATGGCAAGTCGTTATTTATGGCCAAATCTACCAAAGCAGGAGCTCTGTCTACCCTGCTGGGAAGGTGAAAGTAGCATTACATTTCTTGTGTGTTGTATGTGTTCCTAAATGATCTGCCTGGATAGTTACCTCCTTCATGTCACTGAGAAGTGGATGAAAAATACTGCTTTTGTTTGGCTGCATTATATGTTGTATACATGCAAAAGGTCACCGGTTGTAGAGTGCTGTGGAGTCAGAACATTGTTCTTTGTTTTTCTAAGTATTTTCTGAGTTTGAAGTGTAAGCTGTGATGCTCTAGCACTTGCATAAAATCTGCAAAGTATGGGTTTGTGAGTCATTTGTGTTTCAGCATGACTTAAAATCTTTCCTTGACCAACTGGTGAATAATTGGTACCATCCATTAGCTGAATTTAAGTATGGGATGATCAATAAAACATGAAGTTCTGGAAGTACCTTGTGCTCAGAGAATGCAAGTACATAGCAGAGGAAGTACCTCTGATAAAAGGCTGTGTTCTTATGATGAGTGTTTTCTGATGAATTCCTTTCCTGGTCCCTCATTATCCTCCTAAGGACTGGTGACTGCTGGATACAGGGCTCTTAAACCTGTATGGTTATTTCTGTTTCAGTTTTGGTAATAACCTCTTGCAACACACTGAAATAGTGACATTCTGTTCTCCCTGCCCAGAGCACGGTTAGGAGAGAGAGGGGAGCTGAGTCAGACAGCACAGAGTGGTCCCACATCCACTGCCATGGCACAAAGCAGCCTGTAGGGTCTGGAGAGACCACCGTGCTCAGGGGCTCAGCCGTACTGCTGTTGGATAAATAATAATACATCAGGCCCAAAGAGAAACATATTTTCCAGATGCTTATCTTAGAGCTGGCAGAAAAATCTGTTCTTTCCTGGTTTTCTAGGGAGGTTTTTGTGGGTATGACAGTGCTGCAACTGCCCCTTGTAGATAATAGATTTAGATACGTGATAAGCTTTGTATTGCGTCAGTGTGCTTCAGTCCTTTACAGGTGGGTTTTAAAGATGCACCTCAACTCATTTACTCCACTGGATGATCAAAGACCTAAGACTGCACAAAGGATTTCAGAATGTTGATTCTTTGCTCTGTTAGATATTGCCTGAATAGATATTGCTTGTTTCATCTCTGTCATAGAATGTCTTTGTTGCTTTAGCCTTTACATTGTGTACTGTTTCAAGTTTAGGCTTTCAGGACTCTTCAAAGGCAAAATAAAATGGTATTTCTGCCTGATTAGGGATCTACCATCAATATGATTCTAATGCTTCAGTTAAAAATGTGAAATGAAATTTTTAATGACTCTGCATTTTCACTGTTCTGCAGGTATATTTTATAAGCTAGCCCAAAAATACTTCTGAAGCTCTCAGGTTTGATTCTGATTTAACAGACAATGTCTCAGACTCACAAAAGTTTCAGTGAATACCAGCATCTTGCTATGATAGTTTGTGGCTTCTCTGAGTCGACAACAAACAGTCTTTTATTTTACTGGGACAGAGCTCTGCTGTGCCACCCACTGGGATGTAGTCTGCACCTTATCTCTTTTCCTGACCTTATCTTTGCAGTCTAGGAGCTTGGAAGCTTTCCTGCAGCAGGAGGGAAATGACAGACCCAGAAGGGCTCCCTGCTCCTCCCCAGTCTCCACTAGCTGTGGGTACTGCCCATAGTACTGCTGCTGAGTTACACCAGCATTGAGATGTACCTGGTGATAAAATGACTGACTGCTAGGACTGTAGGACTAAAAATAAGGCAGACAAAATTTTCTTCAGCTGTCACCAGAGCACACAAGCTCTATCACCACATATTGGCTATTTAATATTTCCAGCTTCTCTGAGCTGGAGAATGAGTTTTCAAAGTCTTGCCTGAGTATCACTAGCCCTGCTCCAGATGAGGAAGAGTGTCTTCAGTTTTTAGGAAAGCCATCAGTTTAATCTGAAAGGCCCAAGAAGCTATTGCAATGTCATTTCTTCAAAAGCCATATCCAGCCATTCTATCAGAAGGAGAACTCTTCCTCTATCTTCCACAGGACAGGAAAGCAAATTTTAAAGGGTGATTTTGAAGAGCATTAATTCACTGTTTTCATTTTGTGTTTGGGATATTGTACAGGCCCATCTGTAAACAATTGCTCTTGGATTCCAATTTCTGTGTTGTTCAACTGTGTTGTTCATGTTTTATGTAAGTCACACAGAGCTACATGCACAACAAGATGCCTGCATGACAGAAAATATGAAGCATCAGAGAGATTAATGTAATGGTAAAATATGTGCAAAAATAACAGTACTTTGCATGTACATTGAATAGATGAGTTGCTCATTCTACAGTAGTTGACTGTATAAGGTGATTTATGCATAAATCACTTAGTTCAGCCTGACTTCTGCAGTGATGAAACATAATTGATCTTTAAAAGTTTTATCAAAGAATCACAGTCTGTGAAATTAAAGGAAGTTCTGTTATTTAATTTTGCATTCCTATCAACTGTCAGGAATATCGCAATGGTAGAAAAATACCAGTTTTCTCCTAAAAACTTTTCATAGATAGTATTAAGTCAGTAAGTATGTTAACATATTACTGCAAAATATTTAGCACCTTGATACTTTTCACTTTTTGTCTGGAATTTATGGAATAAAAGCCAACAACACCATGATAAATTGATCCACTTCCAGGAGGAATGACGGTAATATTTCATCAGCATCATACCTGAGTTGCAAGTCTCTTCTTTCAGAACAGCGTTAGACAACTCAGGCATTGGAAAGATCTGGGTCTTGTGACTATGGGCTACCTGCCTTTTGTTTAAGAAATTGCGTGGTCAGGCTGGGATAAATGGGGAAATATTTTTCTTGTCTCCATCACTTGGGAGCAAACAGACAAGAGAAGAAGAATGGGTAGAATCACACTGTTCTTCCACTGGTGAACATGGGTGTCATAACTTAGCATAAACACACTACTGCAGTGAATATTTTTCTTCTGCAGTCTAGGAAGGATCAAAAGTCTTCTGAACCACTGCATCCATCCCACAGTATTTTGTACAGCAGCACTTTGCTATTGTGTGCTTGAGATAAATCGAAGGCATCAGTTATTGCTGTACTAGAGATTGTGATTAATGCACTGACAGTAGCTGTTACTACCTGCACTTTTAATTAAAATACCATTTTCTTCACCTCCTTTTGCATCTTAGTTTTGAAACAATTGCCCAACAACTTAATCTTCCTTGTTTTCTAGGCTTTTTGTAGTAGGAACTATAATAAGAAGTCCCTACACAACCACCCCTTTATTCCTTCATATATTTTTGAATATATGTCAAATACATCTTCTGCACATTTTCCAAAGATGATTAATGTTTTGAAATTGGAAAAGCAGGCAGAGATCTGTGAGCCAGCCTGGCAATGGCTTTATCTGTATATTATGTACTTTAATGTGTAGTAGACTTGAACTGATGAGGGAGATGGAAAATATTCCCAAGGTCCATGTACTTTCATGGACATGAAAAATAAATTGCTTAACCTTTTAGGAGAGCCTCATGTGCTGCAGTGGCTTGCCTTAGACCCCAGTGGCAGATGAAGGAGCTCTTCCCGTGGTTTGAGCCTGCTGGGTTTCCAACGGTTGCGCTCAAATGCCTCTGATGATTCACTCTCATCCTCCTCTGTGATACTCCCAAATCCCTCTGGGTTGTCCCAATGTCCTGGTGACCAGTTGGCTTATCCTTAACCGTCTGTGTAGGGATGAAAGAGTCAGGGTTGAGGACTCTAAGGAGGATTTGCTGTGCAAGTGAAAAGGAATGATCTCAGACCTAACATCCTGCAAATGGATTTTGAAGGCACTGCATACAATTACTATAAATTATTGAACTAAAGCAATAAAAACTACACTTAATGCATAGAGTAAAACAGAATGAAAATAGCTGTCTCCCTCCGACACAGTCTGTCTTATTCCTATCACAATCTAATATGGAGTTCCTGCTGCAGACAAAATTATAGCAGAAGGATTACTTAACTGAGACAGGGGTCTGTGTACACAAACATCATAGTGTGTGATGTAGGGTGATTGGTTGTAATGTGAATAGTTTTGTCTTTGGTTAAACCTTCATGCTGTCAGATGGTATTTCCCTGCTTTGCATGGTAATTGTCTTCTAATGTTGTTAGGCAGCTGCAATGCCAGTCTGATAGTTGTGTGATTTGGGACACGTGTTATGCCACTCACTGCTGCAATAAAGTAATTTTAATTTGGTAGATTCCTGAAAAGTCTTATTCTGTGTAAATGACCTAGCTAGGCATGTGAGGAGCATGCCCTCCACCTTGCTTTCCCAATGAATCAATGCTAGTTGAAAGAAGAAATAGAGGATTTTCTATAAATCTACCCTGAGAAAGTCACAACAGATCTCGTCTCGAAATTCGTACAACAGGTATAGGGTAGATGTCAGAAGGAGAGTTCAAAGAAACCTGAAGTGTCACTGTGTTTGGACTGGTGATTCAGCTATGTGAAAAAGCAGGTGATGACTCTATAAATAGATGGGATGAATGACACTGAAGGCAGGAATACGAGCTGTAGGGGTATTGGCAGATTAATAGGTGTAATTATTGCAATTGTATGGGAATCACTTGACGCTATCTGTCAGGTAAGTGCAAAAGATAAGCCATTGAAAGGGATCCAAGTAACCTGTAAAGAAGTTTCCAAAAAGGACAAAAATTAGTTGTGTCAAAGGGCAGTTTCAGTATAATTACATGCAAGTAATTGTACAGTTACATGTAACACATTTTTCTGGAAGTCGTCCTTCCTTCTTTGAATAAATGTTGAGGCTGTATAAACTGTGAACTAGCTGTTTGGAGTAATTCACACCAATGATTTTAGCATTCCCCCAACAACCAGAAGAAAAATAGGAGGCCTGTTAGCTTTAATTTTTTAAGATCAAACCACTAAGGGCAGGGAATTGGCCAATATAGATGGCAATGTTCAGGCTGTGCACCTTGCTCTTAGGTCCATGATGCTCGTAGCTGGCTTTGTAACATGAGGGGAGAGTAGCACCCTGATGCTGCTTTTTCAGAATTATTTTCTGTCATGGAAAGATGTTTAACTAAACTAATAAGAGAAGTGCCTGGGCAGAGAATAGCAGTCAGAAGACATATCACAGGTGTCCTGTCACATAGGGATGGAGAATAGGACAGACATGTCTAATTATTGCCCAATATTGTGGCTGTAGGAACACATTCTTGCCAGCCACATGCTCCAAGCAATGGTCATGTACACCTTTCACTGCTCAAGTGGGTGCTTTTATCATGAAGAAGCCTGAACTTTATCTTGTAAGTGCATCTTCCTTCAGCTGCTGTCATTGGCACATTTTGTTGTTTACTGTGGTTGAGACAGTTAAAACATGGCAAGCTTTGATAGACAATTGTTTTTTTTCTTTTCTTGACAATACCTATTGTATTTTTCAGTACTCTGTAAAAAATGAAGGCTCTTTGCTTACAATGAGAACCAGTCAGAAGGGAAACATGACACACAGAAAATGGATATTGTTTATGGATTTGATAATGTTGGCTCAAATGTCTGCATAAAAAGTTCCCTTTTGACTTTTGTCAGAATCACAGCCACATCAAATGGCTTTTATGTTCTACCTTGGGTAAAATATTCACCTCTTGGACTTTGTCAAAACTTTTAAACAGAGGAAGAAAAATTTATGATCCACCAGAGTCTCAGTAAATCCCAAAGAATTTGGTGCCTTTTTGAAAGCAATGTCTTTTCAGCCTCTGTTTTCCAGGCTCTACTTTCTACTTTCTAATTTGGTAATTTCCTCCACACAATTCTGGTTTTGTTCTGCTGAGCCTGCACCATGGGAACGAACTGGCTTTACTTTCTGCATGGGTTGGATAAAGTTTCCTTGGAAAGTATGGCTGTGAGTCACTGACACAACTGCAGCCCGTGGTCACAGCAGCCCTGCGAAGTGCATGTTGCTGTTCTCACTTTACAGATGGCTAAATAAAAGCAGAGGAATGAAGGGATTTACCTAAGGCCACATAACAAATCAGTTGCTTGTGTCGGATTAGTTACAGCTCAGGACTTCCTTGCTGTCAACTGCTAACCCTGCACTCAGTCCAGCACTCACTCCACTGTTTCCAGGGCCACAGGGATTGTTTTTGCCCTACTAGTTTAGAAGACATGTAGATGGTCCTATGCAAGACATAAAATAATGCTGCTGTAAATTGTTTTAAGAGACCTTGATACCGTTATGCAAGGTGGAAGATCTGGGGTAAATGGTTTCTGCTTTGCATGGTTCTTGGCACTGTGAATTTCATGGCATTTTCCTGATAATGTGAAGGTTGAAAAAATGTGCTAGGATAAGCCATGGAAATCTGGATTCTTTCCATAATTTTTATTTAGACCCAAAAAGTAGCATTATATGTGTTTTGACCCAGAAATCAAAAGCTAGGGTCAAAGTAGGCCTGTCCATCATGCAGTGTGGGGTAGTTAATCATCTCATGTAAACTTGCTGATCAAGATTGGCACAGAGCAGGGAAATCATCATGCACATGCTTCCTTCTGGACATACGCTCACTGCTTGGTCTTTGGTGTAAATAATACAGACAGCAGTGAGTGTTTGGAGCACCCTGGCTCCACCAATACAACTGTGTTTTTGCTCCAGCAACTGAGGGAGATTGCAGGAAAGGGTATATGCAAGTACTTAAACTGGGAGCACTTCTGTGTTTAGACAAAACCAACAGAAAATGTGACACACACATGCATTGAAAAGAAAACCAGCAGTTAAGGTGTGAGCAGAGCTGCCTGTGACATGCACTGGAGTACATACCTAAATAGAGCTTGTTTCAGGAATAAGGGGTAGCAGGGAGAAGCCATAGAGGCAGCAGAGAATATCTACAAGGCAGAGATGCATGGCAAGCAGACGAAGGGAAGAACTTGCTCCTGCAGGGTGCTGAGTACCTTTAATACCTGCTGAGTTCAGAAGTAAAAGGGAAAATCCTGCAGTTATAACTATGTCAAATGTGTCTTAAGCGCTCCTGAAATTTCCTTCTTATAGTAACTGCCATTTCATTGCAAGCAATCTAATGTGTGCACATTCAAGGCACTTTTTTCTTTGCAATGCTAAATTGTTATATCTTTCTGATCATGTGTTCTGACAAAACTCATCCAGAAATGCACAGCAAAAAGGGTGGCTTTTGATGCTGTCACCTTTATTGCCTCATTGAATAATACAAGACAATTTTTCATCCCTGAAACACTTTTTCTGTCTGGCTCATATAGTAATACCAACTCCATAATGTTTTTCTCCCTAAGAATAACATTATTAAAATATTCAATGTCTTAAGTAAGATCCTCTTCATAGTAACACCCTTCTTTAAAAGGGCTCATCTTCAAGTCTATACAAATATCTATTACTGTTTGTGCACACAAAACACAACTACTCCAGTTTCATGATTCAGGCTCTTCCTCACCTCTGTTTCAGTCAGTGGGATGTGAGCAGGGAGGGTGGGATCAAGCCCTACAACAGCCATGGGAGTGGCATGGCCACATGCAGAAATTTCACTTATGTTGTTCCCAGCTGGAATGATGTGTGTTTCTCTGTATTTGGAGATGAGTAGTCACCCTTAAACTGCCTTGCTGTTTCTGGCTTTTCTTAATAGCAGTGAGATAAATCAGAGTGCTGTGTGAAAAGCAGCACCCCCTCACACCTGTACAGACTTGTGACACTATCAGGATGGGTTTTGTGTGTCAGTGCATTGCATGGAGGCAAACACACACCATTTCTGGCAGATGTAACCCTGCTCTGCAGTCCTGCTTTATGCAGAAACAAAAAAGTCTTCATTTCTCTTGTCTGCAATGTTATGAAATGTCTGAAAAAAGTATGAACTAACCAAGCAGATGAAAATTCCATGTGCAGAGTGTTTAAAAAGTGAACATTACAGACATTTTCCTTTTGCAAGGTGATGTATGATTAGCTGCACAATAATATAAGTTATTTATTCATAAGAGGATTGCAGGACTGTTTCTTCTAGTGTGCACAGGCTTTTGATTTTGCTTTGCTGAACTGGAACATATTGTTGGCTGCCACTGCTCTGACACTGTGCAAATCCTTAATCACAGCCACTTCAATGGAATAGATTATCTGTAATCTGGAGACATAACTACTTCAGCAGAAGATCTGCTGCCATTAAATATATGAGATTAGCTGACACAAATCCTTTTGAGTAAAATGTCTTCCACTGCACAAACCTCAAGTACATCATAAAAAAGTGCAAGTTTATACAGATTAAAACATAAAAAATATTTTAAAATATGCATATGCAGCTATGAAATGCCACGTTTGGAAGTAATGTAGTTATGTTGTTATGTTAAAACCATGCAAAAGTAGAAAATTACTGTAAAAAAAGTATTGATGATATAAATAGAACATCAGATATATTTTTCTGTTATATATAATTTCTGTATTGTATATGATAACTTTTAATGAAATTGTGCAAATTTGTTGTAGGCCAATTCAGTTTATATATGAAGCATTATATTAGCAAAATGCCTGATTCAGATAGGAATTTCTAGGAATCTCATTGCGTGGCTTTTATGATTTTTTAAAAAATAAACTTTCTTCAGAATTCTTTTTTGTTTGTTTTCTTGTAAAAGCATGAAACCAGGCCAGTTTCAAACCCCGAAGTGACCATGGCTTTCCAAAATATGCTAAGAACCACTCACATTACCAATTCTCAAGACAAAATTCATGTTGAGGGTTGAATGCAGGCAGTCCTCTGGCCATGCACAAAGCTGTTGACATGTTTAGATTAAGCCTTTTTTTTCTTCAGGGATGTAGCATTGTCTTTCACTTACTTCCAGAAAATTTTATGTATTGCCATGGCAGCTCACTGCTGGGCTACTGTTTTGGAATGACAAAGCAGGGAGGTTGGGAAAGCAGCTGAACAAATGAGTTGCTCTTAGAGCCCGGAGCTCTCATCATGGGAGCATCACACATCTCTCTGTCATCATTATTATTATTATTATTAGCCCCAAAGAAGCCTGAGGTATATACCAATGCACTTTGTGCTCTACTTTCAGAGGCATTAATACTTTTTTGTCAGAGGCACTTCTCTGTCAATATAATTGTTCTCATGGTGGTGAACAAGATGCAGTCAAACAGCCTTGAAAACTGGACAAACTGAAATAACAAAGCAAAAGAGAAAAAGATTTTTTTTTGTAGCTGGAAGGAAGAGCATGTCTTAAAATTGCACAGACAAGATAAAATGAAAGGAATAAAATAGAACAGAATAGAATAGGATAGAATAGATAAGTAAATATCACCCACATACTGTTTTAATAAATGTATCTAGCTGAAAGGACATGCAGAAAAAGTATATAGATGATCAATTTTATTTATTTATTTTTTTAAATAATATTTTTGCTATGTTGATGCTGTATGCAGCCATGGTAGCTTGAAGTTATAACAAGCTTGATCTTTAACTACTCTGTGACAGGGAAGTCATTGGTTTTTTTAAGTGCTGGAGATGCAACATCATCAGTTCTGTGAGCTCCTTAAGGGGCAAGTTATTGTCTATGGCCTTTTCTTCTAAGAAGCAGAGTCTGAGATGAGCAGTATGGGTGAAGTAATGCCCCATAAAGTACACTTCAAATTTATAGCAGTACTGTTGCTGATACTTGGAAGTGACAGTTTAGGGTTAAGGCAGGAACTACTGAGGGAAAGACAGACCACGGTAGTGTTTAGGCAGTATCAGGTGGCTTGATACTCCGACACTGAGTTTTGAGAGTGGGGAAATGCATGGACTCTGGAGCAAGTAATAAGTATATCAGGTGAGTCATCTATTGCCTGTTAACATTTATTTCTGGATTTTGTATGGTTAATACATAATATTATTTCCTATTCTGGTCACAATTTTTATATGTTAGGTTGAATGTTGTAAGCACATAGGAAGGAAAAGTGTATGTATAGCTGTTTGCTATCAGTAGGGTGTTTTGTTTGTTTGTCTCAGTTTTGGGTTTTTTGCCTGCTTTTTGTTGATGTGTGTGATCTTCTGTGGAAAGAATTGCTTGAGAATGTTTTATAGGGATGTTTCTGTCTTATTCAGTACTAAACTAAAAATGATTATTGCTGGAAATTTCCTAACACTCAGTTAATTTAAAAGTAATGCATTTCCCTTGATGGGATTTTACACAGGCTCTGAGATTTATAAATGAACCTTGAGACTAGCAAGTGAAAAACTCCGTCTGCATTCCTGTTTGCACTGGTGCAATAGGCATATGCAACTAACAGAACACAGTTCCAAACAATGCAGTCTTTGGGTACAAGCTCAAACTGCTTTACATATTCAATAGTTGTTCTAGGCACCCTCTTCTGAAGAAGTAACTATTATTGAACTCCCAGCCTTCTTCCAAATAAGTCATGCAACCTGCAGCACTAAAAACTTTCTCGCATAGATGGTGTCATAGAGAGTAATTGTTACAGTAATGTTAAACCTGGGAATGCCTGTGTGTGGAAGCACTGAGAGAAAATCAGGAGAAGGACTATGAGAATGGTGTGTGTTGATGGTCAGCAAGATCTCAGCACACACCTACCTGCAGCTTCCCACCAGGACTGGGAGACAAAAGGCAGTGAGCAAATCCTAGTGGAGGTGGGGATGGAGAAACTGACAGTTCCTAACAGATACAAAAAGGTTTACCTAAAGGCAGTACATGGTCAACAGTGTAAGACAGCACAGAAGATGTAAGAAGGACTTGACAGCTGGAGTCCCTTTTTCCCCATGTCATTGCAAGGAATCCTAGACACAGCATCCGCATATACATTATTGCCTGGATGCTGGACAAGTGACTTGGGCTTACACATTTTAGAGCTGTGTGTATGTGGATAGGAGAAGATGAGTATCAACAACTGAAACTGGTTTTGTTGAAAAGTAAAACCATCTTCCCATCCTGTATGGTCCATCATTGTGATTTCCTATGTGGCTGCAAAAATATTGCTACATTATTTCTTACAGTGTTGCCTGCTGTTTTCCAGGATTAACATATTCTGTAGATGAGAAGAAAATCAGACTTTATATTTAAACAATGCACTTATTGTGTCTCTCCTAGCAGATTATATATTGCAGTAAATGTGCAGTGTACTTTTTCTTAAATTTTGGGTTGTATTTATAAAGAGCTTTGGAGCTTCATAACGTGTGGGTGGATCCTGTAGGAGGTGAACCGCGTACGTCTGGTTGCAGAAAATGACGTCAGTGTTCCTCAGTACAAAGATACAAGAGGCAGAAAGCAACTGAAGAACAGCACAGGTGGGGAGAAGGTGCAGGATCAGCTGTCTGGCTGCTGACGGGTGACACAGAGCAGGGCTGGGTTGGTGGGGCCATGACCATGCAGAGAATTGCTGGCCCAGGGATGGTAGCAATACATCATACTTGTAGGGGAGGTAGAATTTCACCGAATAAAGGAGGGACCGGAGGATGCATGCCAGAAGCGACTGAAAAGGATGAAATTATCTGAACTGGATGAGATGTCAAGGCTTGGTGATGGAGAAGATCAGGCAGCTTTTCAGAATCCTTTCTGTGTGTCTGTGAAACAAATTCCCTTGGTTTTGGATAGGAGTATATAAGGACCCATATATGAACAGAGAAAAGTATAGTAAGTTTTCTCTTGTGAAGAAAAAATGCAGAAAATTACAGACCACTGGAAGAACAATAATTTCTCTCAAGAAAAAAAAGAATGAACGAAGGTAAAATTCACATTTTAATGTAGAAACGGGTTATAGGATTGGGTGCAATATGAAGTGATGATGCCTTATAGAGATGGTATTATAGAAATATCAATCAGTTTCTGATTCATAACGTTGAAATAGCACAGGACTTAAGGTCAATGCTAATGGTTCCTTCCCAGCTCTGCTGGATAACCTTATGGTTTCACCATACTGTGGTGGGCAGGAGTGACCTGCATGTTTGTGTCTGCATGTGGCTCCTCATTGATATAAATCTGTAGTATGCTGTGTGAATATCTCAAGCTTTTGGTCATGCAAAAGCGTCACGAGGCAGCAAACAGATTGGATCACATGGAGACAAAAGTCACTGCTGTTTTGGCAGCTGTAATTTTCCTGAACAATTTTTTTTTTTTAAATGGTGAAATAGAAAGCTGACATATTTTTCTTTTGCTTTGAGCACTGACTTGCAACTTAAAATGTGATGGTCAATTATTTTTTGTCTAAAAGTATCTGAAAATGTCTCAAAACCAAAGTTAGAATAGGTTTAAATTTGCTCTACAAGGTTCTCCACATTTCTCTGAAAATTTTTGAAGAATTTACGGAGTGCAAACACCTGATGTAGAACAATGCTGGTGAAGCCAGACAATGTGTCTGATTTCCCCCTGGCATTTGTAAAAAGAATGTAAATGAGGTTGGTAGATCGGCACACTCATTTTTTTATGACAGGAGATCTTATTTTTCAGCAGTATGCCAAGAAGAATTGAAACAGAATCAGTCTAAGAAAACCTGCAAAGCTTCCTATATTCATTGTTGCTGATGGTCTAGATACATAACTTAAAATAATGTATCTTGGATTTCTGCTATTTTCAGTTACTGCAGGCTTACATTAGAATCTGGAAGGGAATGACTGAATAATTAGCAAAGATAATAACAGGTTATTTTTCAAATCCTTTGGTGGATATGATCAAGCTTGAAAGGAAGATGGAGTTAATTTACTTTACCCAAGGTAATCTGATAATTTCTGATTTTGTTTCCTTTCCAGTTACCTTACCTGCAGCCACAGCACAAAAATACAGAAACATTCAATTTTGCCACTCTCTACTTTGGTTTAATTCTTTATAGTGAAGAAACACTTTTATTTAAAATTATGAATTTATTTAAAATGAAAATTAAAAAAATGAGTTTTATTGCTTCTTTATTCTGGCCATTGAACAAATCCATGTAGGCACAGCTTCCTGCAGTTTTACATCATAGCAGCTTATAGACAGCTGGTCTGTGCCTATACTAAATTAAATACTAAATGTGTTCAAGACAGTTGAACCCTCTGTCACTGGAGACCGGCTGATTTGAAATGACCTTCTAAGCCTTGCTTCTTTTCCAGCTTCAAAACTCACTTTATTTTGTCTGTGAGTCCTGACCTGCCTAGAAACCCTTTGCACAAGACCTTTGCTTACTGTAGACAAACCCTGATTTCTTGACATTTGGCCTGGCCTTTGATGATTGCCTTTTCTTGACTTGTCATGTGTTGTGGCTTCTGGGCTGCTGACAGGGCCTGGGCTCCAGCCACAGCATCTGCCTTCAGCTGGGGTAACCAGCCAGAAGAGGGAACTGCAGCCTGTCTACTATAGCATTGTGCACTCCCACATAGGCTCCTCCTCTGTTGTGCTGCATAGGTTAGGAAGGGCTTGCTATATCCATTATGTTTTGACTTTTGCCATTTTGGACAGTGTGGGAGAGAGAAGCTGGCAGAGGAACTGCCCAGCTCCCCAGCTGGCTGAGCTGTGAACCATGTGTGATAAGCAGGTTTTGTGAATCTGGATGACTGATAAAATTTGCTGGTAGGAAGAAATGTGTCCTTTCATAGCTGTGAGCAAATTGCATTTCTGACTCAAAAATCAGGAATCTGTTTCCAGTAAGACACTGTTTCTATTATTAATCCAACTGTGCTTGGCACTGTGGTATATGAACAGCATGGAAATTTTACATCAAGAAAAATCGGACACCAGAACACTTAATCTTACCTGGTCTGAACACAATACAAAGATAACTTTATGGGGGGCTTTAGGATTTATTCTGTTGTTAATAACAGAGAGATTTCTCAGGGTGTCTTAAGTTTAAACCAAAATTGAAGATATAACAGGTTTTTTGGAGATAGATATATAATATATATATATATATTTGTTTTTTGCTATTTATGCACCATTTCTTAATCAGCATTATTATTAATGTATTATACATATGCACATTTAAAACATATTTTATTATGCATGCACATATACTAGAAATATTATTATTATTATTATTATTATTATTATTATTATTATTATTATTATTA
The DNA here is from genome assembly GCA_013397795.1 of Orthonyx spaldingii. Classification (NCBI taxonomy): domain Eukaryota; kingdom Metazoa; phylum Chordata; class Aves; order Passeriformes; family Orthonychidae; genus Orthonyx; species Orthonyx spaldingii. The sequence continues at coordinate 174,447 of VZTJ01003038.1, forward strand.
TTATTATTATTATTATTATTATTATTATTAGTGTATTAGCATTTTCCAAAAACTCTATAAACTTCTTGCATTATGGGAAGCCTTGGCATTTGGTAAGGTGTTTGTTGAGCAGGTTCCAGTGCTGCTGAAATTTTTTTTGAAAGTAGGAATCTTTTCATACAGTCCAGAGCTTTTCAGTGTTTCGTGTCAAGCGGCTACTTAGAACAGAGTATGATCCAGTCTGAAATGACTGGCATTTCCCTCGGAGGCTGTTCTTTTTCTGAGGGAAGCTGTAATATCAAATGTCAGAAGTGAGGATGGCAAAACTTTTTCATCTGTTCTCCCTATACTTCTGCTGAGATGATCTGGCTACTGCAAAAGCTACAAAATCAGGATAAAGAATACCAGGGATATGGTTATCCATACAATTTTGGTTTTTGTACACAGAGATATTATCTTTAATTAGAAAACCAATGATTGATGATTAAGGAAGGAAAGTGCTGTTTTGAAAAACTGGGTTTTATTCCTGCTTCTACAAGAGAGCTGCTGTGTGGCACTGGGTAAGTCAGTGAAATTGCTGGGCCATAATTTGTTTCCAGTGTGTTACACTAAGGGGTCAGTCTGCTAAAGTGAATAATGTTTAACATCTTAACTGGATATTGAGCTTGCATAAAATATGGAGGATCACAGTCCTATTTGGCTGAACTTGGTGATCAGCGATTAATGAATGCTTTTAGCAATTCCAACTTCACTATCTGTGCCTCAGATCTGTTCTGTTAAAAGAGCTTAGCATCCATCTCACAACAACTGTATTCTAATCAATGCTTCCAAAGTGTTCAAATGCAGTACATCTCAAAGGAAAAATCCAGAAGGAAATAAACAATTTAATGATTTGGGCAAAACCTTTGTACATATGTTTAACAAAAAAAGGAGAAGAAAAAAATCTGAATTGCAAGCTGAACAAGAAGGTTAAAACAAAATACTGAAAAACAGCTCTTGTACTGAATGAAGTTGTGATCCCATGGAGAAGATGCAAAGAGATAATGTAATTAAGGATTAGAAGAGAAGATCAAAGGAGAGCATGCTGAAGGTTTTTAGATGTGTGACAGGCTGATGCAAACCCCTGTTCTTCATGTTGGGACAAGAATACAGGAAAAACACACAAAAATGGAGCAAGGGAGAGTAAGACTGGTATGGAAAACTTCCAGGTGTGGAAAATTTTCAAATGCAAACATGAGGAATATACAGATATCCATTCTCCATGTTCTTTGCCAGTTTCTTTACAATTTGTACCTCGTTTTTTCTCTGTTCTTGTCATGTTAAAATTTTGATTTTTGTCTTGTCTAAGCTGAGCATCTCATCATATCTGTATACATCCTCCTTGCATTTGAAATCTATAAAGCTCCATGGCTTAGTCACATCAATCTGTTGGCTGTACTGATTTTCTTTTTTCTATGATGGAATTGTTTGTGTATTAACTATTAAGAGTTTCTTTGAGGAACTCAGTCTCCTTAACAGGTTTCCTCCTTGGAAGAGGAGACTATATATTGAAATTTTTTTTCATTTTTTTTCAATATATTGAAATCTGTCTTCCTAAATACCTTTTTTTTTTTAATTTTCCCATTCTCCTTTCTTCTAAACATGTCATTTCACTCTTGCTTGTTTCCCCCCAGATGCCCTTCCCATTGGTATTGCAATAACTTCCCCCTTGCTGGTTAGAAACTCCTGATAGCTTTTTGTGCTATTTAATTTCAAACAATTGTCTAAAGAATAATCAAAATGTACATTTTCAAAAGAAATGATCTGCTGGTTTGTCCTGGCTTGGCTCTGTGTGAAAAGCTCCACTGTTAAAATATCTGTGGTCTTTTCCCCTTTGAAAGACACTTTCCAACAGGTCAGCTAGTTTTATTGGTGTCCTAGAGAGGTAACATATGCTCCTTGACATCTTCCTGATGACAAGGTAATATCTACATTATATTAAGTAGTCCTGTGACATGAATTAACCCACAAAGTCTCTTATTTTAGTTAAATGATCTTTTGAATAGGTTTGAGCCCAGATTTGTCTGTCTCTCAATTTTTGTTGCAAATGTTTATTTTCTTTCTTAGTGCAGGTACATTTTTAATACTTTCATGTTATCAAGAATGACCTTTATACTACCACGGATAGAAAAAATATTAATCAATCTCTGTTTTCTTCCAAGTAAAAGAGAATAAGAATTTTAAAAAATGGGTGAAAAGTTGAGAGAACGAAAATGTGGCTGGCTGGGTGAAAAGTGCAAGGGGAGTAAGAAAACAGGGTAATGATTAGATCTTGACCATGACAAGAACATACAGAAAATCAGAGAAATTTATGTAATCTTCACCCAAATTATGATAAGAAAAACTGACTAAAACAGTGCCTCCAGAATCCTTCATTTGAGCTCATGGTTTGAAGAAGTGCTCTGATACCTACAATATGAAATGAGCCTGAACACAAAGTACTGTTCTCCAGAGGGAAGTATCAAACACAAACATGGAAAGGTGGAAATAAGTAGACAACAGCATTTCTCATAAAGGCAGGGGACTATAATGCAAGAGGCATATACAACAGGCTAAGAAACAATGTTGTTGCCAGGAACCTAATCTCATTCCAGAATTGTTATTATAAGGAAGAGATTATGTCAGACAGAGAAGGTAATTACTGAACTCCACTCTGTGCTAGAGAAGTTATCTGGAGAACCGTGTCCAGTGTTCTATACTGAACCTCAGAAAGGATGCAAACAAATTGGATAGCATCCAGAAAAAAATCATTCGTAGCTATGAGAAATTTATGAAGCCCAAGCAAAACCAAAAAAAAAAAAAAAGGTTGAAAGAACTGCGGCTGTTATTTTGAATGTCTGAAAGACAAAGGAGGAACTGGAGAATTTTCTGAGATGCTAAAGGGTTTTATAAAGATACATGTGATCAACTATTCCACATAGTCAGTGGGAAAAAGAAAAGAAAAAAAAGTAATTTAATTTGAAGGAAAGATGGCTGGAAAGTGTATATTAAAAATTCTTTTTCATTGTTAAAATTGTGAAAGTCCAGAAGAGGCTGCTTTAAGGATCTGATGACATCACAGATTTTGAAGAAAAACTGAAACAAATGCTAGGGATGAACTAGGAATACATCAAAATATCTCACCAGGCTTAGTCACTTTCCAGCCCTCCATTCTTATGATTTTTGATTGTGTCTGCTATCTGCAGTTGCAATCTGTAAGTTTAAAAGAAGGACACAATAACAAATAATTTGCCAAAGGGCTTCATTAAACCTAACATTTCAAGACTGACCGTCTTAACATTGGATAAGTGCTGCAGAGCCCCAATTTATTTTTGAGAAAAAAAACTTCAGTCATCCCTAGCTGGATTATTCCTGTTTTTTCATCCCAGGATGGGAAGTTCCGTGAGCAGGGGTTGGAATCAGAATCATGTTCCCCATGTGCCCTCCAGAAACAGAATTCCTCTCTCTTTCTCTCCATATTGTTTCTCAGTTCTTTGTATTTTGCTGCAAACAAGACATGAAAAAATGCCTTTAGTTTTGTGTAGGTTTTTTCCTTTTTATATAGAGGCACATACATCTCTGGAAGGAAGAAGAGCAATGTTCAGCACCCCTTTAGACTGGCAACTGTCAGAGGGGTCTCTTCTCGCTGCTTTTGGGAGGTATTTCAATTATGGATCTGCAGCAAAAGGAAGGGAAGGAGCCACTCCTTTTCTTTCATTGTTTGCCTGTTTTTAATAGCCATTCTGCAGCAAAATGGAAGGTAAAATTACTGGATACTTGTTAGATTAAGTCTCTTTTGGGCTTGGATACAAGGATATTCACTTTGGAAGAAATTCCCCCCCGAAAAGGTAGGCTTCAGTTAATAGCTTCTTCAGCCACAATGACAGAGTTTCTAAGCAGTAAAAGAAGTGGGCATCTGTGTACAATGTTCTAGTCAGAAAATTCGAGGGGTTTATGGCATTTCAGGCATACAAATGCTATTTTGGATGACAACCGTACTGATTTATTTTTCTTTTATTTTCTGTACCTTGCAGCAAAGGCAGCATCTCCTGCCATGTTATGGGGAATGCCTGCTTACATTTGCAAGGCAAGGGCTGTTTGGATTTTCTCTTTTTTCACATTTATGTAGTAGCACACATATACCCATATTTCTAGAATACAGTACTTACATCACCCTGTGTCAAGTTGCATCAAAATACCCTGCAGAGAAGAGAAGGTGACAGATATAAGCAGTCTTTTTGTATTGAAGTATGAGACACTCAGTGTATAGCATGCAAAAACCTATCTTAGGGGACTAGAAAGGATTCCCAGTTTTGCTTAAATTTTCAAGGTTAACGCACCTTTCATAAGCATCACTTGTATGTGTGTAATAAAATCATTATTTTAATCCTAGAACAATTCAAGCTATTGTTTTATCTCATTACTATAAAATTCTTGGGTTTGATTGTTATTGAACGAATGTTCATTATTTTTGTAGTTGAATTTATGACAATTACTGTATGATTTTATTTGACAAGAAAATTAATTAATATCATAAAGAAGTTTTCTGTTTCAAACTGAACAAGAAAATTCAATCCTAGATGAAAGATAGGTAAGAGGAGATATCTGTGATTACTTGTCTTAATCTCTGAGAGCAGGTTTTAGTTCTCTGAATGTTTAAAAAATGCATGCCAACAATACTTCCTAAATAAAAGGGATGGGAATCTAAATTTGTACTACTAGGAAACAGCAGAATTTATTTTCTGTATTTAAAGAAGAGCTTTCAGTTTCAAATCGAAAGATTAGCTGCAGCAGAAGAAAGGGAAAATGCAAACATCTTGGAAAAATAAGTAAACCTAATAAAATAGATAGGACTTGTTTGACTGTTTGGGTAGTGTATAAAGACTTTTATACTTCAAGTAAACATCTATTGACAGACAAAACCCCTGCAACACTGTGAGACCCTGAGCTACTGGCACTAAACTGTGATTGGTGGCAGTAAACAGCATTCAGAATAGTTGGTTCTGGAAATACAGTTACATATAGAAATAACCTCTGTGGTTTCTAGCTGTGAAATAATCCTAAAATAAATTCTTACAAGATTAGAGGGACCTCTCTGATACGGACTTATCAAATTAATACAATGACTATTGTTTCAGTTAAGCTATTGCATTATTTACTTTGCTTCACTCCCTAAAGCTTCTTTCTCTCTGAAGGAAAGCTGAGCAGTGCATTGCATCAGTTACAACATAGCATGCACCGTGCTCTGGTGTCGGGGATTTGTTTATCTCCTTGTTTTTCAATACTTAACCTTATGACTCAAGAACCATTATGTGCCCAATTAACTTTGGTTTATATGCTCTGTGTGTTTTAAGTGTGCAGTGATGTTTCTTGAGAAAAATGAGTTTTCCACAAAACTGTGATCATTTCATCCAGCACAGGCCACACTGAGATTATTGCCTTATCATGGGTCAAGAGAGAACAGATGTTGCTACTGAATATAGGGTCGGCAGGGACAGATTTGGGTATGGAAGGCAGTAATACCTTAGCTTCTTTAACACTGTACCACATACTTGAATGTTATTCAGGGACCTTTACTAGATAGAAATATTCCAAATTATCTTGGCCTACCACCTTCATTAATTGGAACTACCTTTTAAAGTTTCTCATGAAATTTATAAAGTTAGTGCCTCTGATTTCTTTTGGCCAAGAAACTGTTGAGAAACCAGACTACAGAAAAGTGCCCTGTATATATAAAGCAATTTATTTTTGCATTTTCTTGTTTGTGAAATGTCTTGCTAAGATGATAACACTTAAAAAAAAAACCTTTTAGGAATCTGTTAATACAATTTTTGGGTTTTTCAATTTCTGCTCTTTCAATGCAGTATTGTGAAATAGTCATTACCTGACCATTGCTCAGATTTTAGTGAGATGGTCATTACTTGAAATATAAATGTAACTTTAACATTGTACATTTGTTTTGAAAGTTGCAATTCATTATATTGTCTGAATATATGTATTTATTTAGATTTTTGAAACAGTAAACTTTCATTTTAACCCAGAACTTTGACATAATATGGAAATTATCATAAGTGCAGCACTGAAAGGCACTCCTGAAGTGTGCTAAAAAGTTCCTTTGAACATTTTTAGTCTCACCAATTCTACTACGTACAAAGTGCTGAAAAAAATGGGGTTGTGCAACATAATGTAGAATTCATCAGAACCAGGCTATTTCAAGGTACAAGGAAAGTATGAATTTTAGAACCTCCCCTAAGAATGGGCTGGATCCTCCTCCCTTACTTTCGTTCTTTAAAGCTCCAGTCTGATTTCCCCTACTGTTTTCAAGTGAGCAAAGGTGGCCTCAAAGAATAGACAGTCTCCTTGAGGAAGCCTACAGTTGCCAATTAATTTGAGTGCCTAACAATCTAGCCAAATACTCTACCTCTAGGGTACTCCACCACCACTGTTTTTGCATTTGGCTACTTATAATTAAAAAAATGACTCTGTGTATAGTGATGCTTCATGATTCTTTCCAAATAGTTGCAAGACTAAATATCTTTCTTTTTGAGGGGAATGGTGGAAATGTAAAGAGTGTCAGTACCAAAATGAGTAGCCTGAAGAACCTAAGAACAGACTCATTCCAGTCATAGATAAACCAAAATTTGATTTCTTATCTGCAACAAGACATCCAGTTGGAAAAAAAGGAAACAAAACTAGTTGCAAGACACGTTCAGACTTTCCTTTTCCCCTCTGTGAAACTTAGATGAGAAGTGTCAAGATTATATGTAATGAAACTCTCAGCTAAAAATATGATAATCTTTTTAATGCAACAAAGACTAAGCACATTAAATGGTGTAATAATTTGTCATCCCAAGAGAATGTGTGTGAAAACTCACGGAAATGTGTTAATGGATTCTGATGCTGATGTATGAACGTTTTCCAAAATGTATAACCTTCTCCCCTGCCATGCAAAGAAACAAGTGAGTATTACATGTTCAGGAAACAGATGTAATCATTGACATAATCATGCTTTTAAAAATTTGGCTAACTCATTTCTCTTTGTGTTTAACTGTCTTTGCATGTGCTGGACAATGAAAATTGAGGACATGACTTCTGAAGAGGAAGGATTTTACCCCACTGTAGACTTCTTTGTGTCCATTGTAATGTCACACAACTGATCTGTACCTACAGTTTGAAAAAAGCAATATACATGCCTTGGGTATGTAAGCAACTTTTCTCAATGAGGCAATAATGAACATCCATGCTCTCTGCTTTTTAAAGGAAAAGTCACTAGAGAAGTGGGTTTTTCTTCTCGTTATTGTAGCCAAACAGCAACAGGGAAACAAGAACATATAGCCACTTCAGAAATATACCCATGAGTCCCAAATCCATGGTGAACCAGAACCATGAAATTTCCCTATGAAAGGAATGTCCTAAAACAAGTGATGAGACAAAATTATAGCTAGACTAGAAGTCTAGAACTTGTCATAGTGGGTCTTCAGTAAGAACTGTTGTTGCAGTGTGCAGTTTAAGCCTTGGACACTTGCTTAGCAATGGAAAGCTACCAGGCTTTCTAGGTGGATCATTTCCTTTATGTAACGAAGCAGCAATGAGCCATATCTTCAAAAAGGAAAAAAAGAAAATAGCATTAAACAAGTAAAGTTTTTGTGATATATGCTGATTTGTGAAGAGTTTTGCAGAATGTTTTACATCCTAACTGCATAGGAAGATATTTCCTAATTCTAAACTAATAAGCACTCTTGAATTTTAAGTATTTACAATTATAAAAAACAGTTAGTAGTAAACAGAAAAAAACCAAACAAATATGGAGAAAGGGTAAATTGGAGGTTTTGCACTACAATCATCCTACATGGCAATGCTGGCTTACAGTTCCTCAAGGACTGTTTAGTCCTGTAAATATTTTCAGAGTAGCAGACCACATATTATTAGTTGCAGGTTTATTTGAAACTTAGCTCAGCTGGTGGAACTTATTTTCCCAAAATATTTTTTTTCTGTTGTCTTGTTTTTAATAAAAAAAAAAGTCTATAGGGTCTCCTTGTCCAAAATTACTATGGTGACAAAACAGATCTCTGAGCATAAAAGCATATCTGCAGCAACCCAACAGAACAGAAGGTTACATGTTTGGCATTGAATTTCTATTCTAGGCTGACACCATGGGAATGAGTTAAGATATTCACATGAAAGTATAGACTGCTGTAAGAGTAGCAGACAAGCCAAACCATGCATGCTTGGCCTGTGGAGTCCTTAGCACTGTAGAAAGGAGAAGACATCTTATTAGCAAAGCTTGTTAAAGTCTGCTGGAATGCAGAAATATAATAAAATCCATTAATAACTATATCCACAAAGAGAAGGTGATTTAACATATTTTATTTCCTTTTATTTCTCGTGTTGGAGATGAGGACAAAGTGAAAACTATACCCATAGAGTCACATATTTTAACCTTAAATTGGTCTCTATCAGGCATAAAATCTGGTTTACTACATAATCCAGAGCATACCCACCTACTCTCCTGATAACGGTTGTTGTGGGGATAGCTATTTTCTTATTTTGTGCTGCTTTCAAAGAGAAGGTTGTTGACCCTCTTATCTTTGGCTGAATGTGTAAGTGGTTTTGGAACCATGGAGAAAGGAGTAGAAAGACAAACGCAGTGCAAATGAAACTATTTAACTGGGCTCCATCTTGTGATTTCAGCTTCCCATTCTTGCTCTTTGCTAACAGACTCCTTTTTCCTTCTGCCTAGACTTGCCCGAACAACACTTCTCAGTACCACTGATTTTCATTATTCAGCTAAGAGTTGGCTAGCAATTGCAGAATGTGGATAATTATGTCCTAGTCCCAGGAGTAGCTAAAAAAAAAGCGAAGATGTGGAAGTTTCTATTTGTCTTCCCCTCTTTCTGCTGAAAACTTTTAAACTAAGTATGTCTGTCCCTAGAGGGAATATTTCTCCAAAAATGTAATATAGATAATTCATCAAGTTGAAATAGAATAGCATAATAAAACTTGGGGAAGAATATTCTGTAACAAAATGCAGGAAAAGCAGTGACATAGTGACATTATTCATATGGACAAGCACTAGTGAGATGGAAGTTTAAAAAGCTGCCTCTTGCTGTAGGCATGTTTTAGTTTGCTATTCAGTACAGTTTTCCAGTGTTTTTGTTGTTGTTGCTAAAGAACAATAACAAAAATAGCCATTAGGATCATGGGATAAAAAGAAATCTTACTTTTTGTCCCCTCTGAGGGATTTATGGTGCCTCACCTGGAATAGGATCAGGCTGGCTGTGTACTGAACAAGTTGTCTCTCTGCTGCAGCTGTGTTTTATTTTAGCAGTGGTGAGTCCCTGCAAAGGTGTCTGTGCATGTGTGTAGGCTGTAGTTACTTTAAAAAAAGAAAAATAATTTTTATTCCTTCAAGTGTCTAGGTTCTGGCTTTTAGTTTGCCACTTGAAAACCTGTACTGTTGTCCTCTCAGCATCCTTATTTTCTAGCAATGTATTTTCAAGTTCCTTTATTGGGTTTTTATCAACGTACAGTCTAGTATTTGCCCCAAAGCAGAGATTTTCCATTTTCTTTTGCCATTTTCATTCACTCTGTGTGATAAATGTGGTAGGATCCAACGGGTGAAGTCTTGTCATCCTGTTTCCCTATCCCTTGTTCCACCTCCTACATTTGCACAGCTTATGACTGCCAGACAGCCCACCTCTTGCTCCATTCATCTTCTCATCCATTTCACCCTTGTCTATCTCCTGGAAAAAAGATGGCAGAAGACCTCAGATCCCTCTTATTGCATTTAATCCTCCTCTCATGTCCTCAGAATCATCTTCGAGGACAGAATATTAAGACTGGACATGCTTGCAAGTTTATAATTTTAGCCATGTTAGAAACCACTGCATTTGAGTTTTCCTGCGTCTGTTACCTCTAGTATTCTTTAACCTTCTTTTAGCTTCTTCATTTTGCTAAGAAAGTTGGAAGTTTGTCTCTTTTAAGCTTGAAGGGCTTCACCCCCTTTTCTATGCTCTTTTTATTTTTTATTTTTTTTATATTGAGAAGGAGGTAAAAGAGAACCAGAAAACAACCCTTTTTGTGAGTGCCCTCTCCACCCTTCCAAAGGATCTGAGAGCCCAGAGAGACAGCTGTGTTATTTCTGTGGAGATTTGTTTTCCATTTGATCAGGCTAAGATCAGTCAGGGTGAGCAAAAGGTGTTTGAGAAGTAACCCAAAATTTAAACCATGCATTTATGTGAGCTTTATTTTTTCCCTAAAGATTTATTTTCTTTAATATTATGAAGGGCCAATAGTGCTGTCAGTTATAGAAGATTAGATCTGATGGTGCAATGTGGTAAGTTTTAGAGGATCAGGCAGGGCATGGTGGGTATTTTTCTGGTTGCATTTTATCTTCATAAATTCATAGCATCAGCTTTCTTGCTTAGCTTGAGCAATGAGGGTTCACAGTTTCCACTGCATTCTCTCCAGCAGCAGAACAGTCTACTCCTTCAGTATCCTTCTTCTGCTTCCCTGTTCACAATTTCAGGTGAAAGACAAATTCCTGAAAAACTCTGTGATCTCTACTGATTGTCTTTTCTTTACTGGAATTCAACACCAACGATTCATCAACTTTGGTTTTGTTCAGTTATGTAAAAGCAAAATTGGTTCCAGGTTCAATGTGATAACATTTCACTGCTTAGAAACAATACAACTTGGATTAACACCTTGTTAAAGGAACTTGCCCTGATGCAGTAGACTGGCTTCTACTAGTTTTACTGAAGATTTGAAAACCATAAAAGTCCAAACATAATATGTATAGAATCCAGGCACAGAACTGTGTCAGTAGATTGGTGACATACTGTGTGTTATGGCATGATGATATTCCTGTAGTGTGTTGACCCTGGCTGGATACCAGGACTGGGGAGAGAAAATATAACAGAGGGTTCATTGATTGGAATAAGGACAGAGAGAGATCACTCACCAAATATCATCATGGGCAAAACAGACTAGAATCAGAGATATTAATTGAATTTATTACTACCAAAATCAGGGCCAGATAATGAGAAGTAAAAACAGATCTAAAAAACATCTTTCCCCCAGCCCTCCCTCCTTCCCAACTCTACCTCTTTCCCCAGTGCTGCAGGGAGACAGGGAATAGGAGTTACAGCCCCAGTTCACCACAGGCTGTTTCTGCTGCTTCTTGGGGAGAGGAGTCCTTCCCCTGCTCCAGTGTGGGGTGCCTGCCATGGGAGACAGTCCTCCATGAACTTCTCCAAAGTGAGTCCCTCCCACGAGAGACAGTTCTCCACAAGCTGCTGCAACACGGGTCACTCTTCCACGGGGTGCAGTCCTTCAAGGACAGGCTGCACCAGCGTGGGTCCCTCACAGGGTCACACGCCCTAGCAGGAAACCTGCTCCAGTGTGGGCTCCTCTGTCCACGGGTCTGCAGGTCCATGCCAGGAGCCTGCTCCAGCACGGGCCTCACACAGGTTCACAGCCTCCTTTCAGGCATCCACCTGCTCTGACATGGGTCTCCTGCGTGGGCTGCAGGTGGCTCTTTGCACCCCTGTGGTCCTCTGTGGGCTGCAGGGGCACAGCTGCCTCACCATGGACTTCACCATGGGCTGCAGTGGAATATCTGCTCCAGCACCTGGAGCATTTCCTCTCCTCCCTCTCCACTGACCTTGGTGTCTGCAGAGCTGTTCCTTTCACATATTCTCACTCTGCTCTTCTCAGGCTGCAATTACATCCACGCAATAACTTTTTTTTCCTTCTTCTTAAGTATGTTATCACAGAGGCCTTAACACAATTTCTGATTGGCCCAGCCTTGGCCAGCAGCATATCCATCTTGGAGCTGCCTGGGATTGGCTCTGCTGGACATGAAGGAAACCTCTGGCAGCTTCTCACAGAAGCCACCCCTGTCATTTCCCTCCTACCAAAACCTGTCCACACAAATCTAATACAGTTTCTGATCACAGCTCCTTCCATCTCTGTTATAAAGATAACACAAAAATAACAATTATGGAAGAAGAAAGGAAGAAAATGCACAAGATGCTCGTGCTGTGGTAAGAAGAGTCTGGAGTGACTTGATATTTTTCAGTTAGAATCTGGGGTTCTGGAAATACTTGATCTGCTGGGAGAATCACATTCATCCTTTTTGTAAGGGGGAAATCCTTTTGTCCAATCAGCTTCATGATCAAAGGGATTCTGCTTCCTGGTCCACAGGAGCCAAATCTGAGGGCCTTCATTCCTTGAGGAAAGGAGGGAAAGCCAGATACTTGAACAATGGCTGTGGACTGAGTGGACTACAAAGCTCCTGGTTTTTTTTTGCCACAGAACTTATTCCAATCCCAAACTTTATTTTTTTCTGCCTTGTCAAGCAGGCTAGGAGCTAAGTATTGTCACAGTGAATGCTGTTATTTCTGTCCTGTGTGTTAGCTGGGATAACTTTAGCCCATAGATCATTATATTACACAGCTGTCCAGGAGCAGTCATTCCAACGACCTCCAGATTGACCAAACTTCTTGATGCTGACAGTGTTACCCTGGGACAAAACTGCTGCTGTGTTTCGTGGAGTGTATCACAAGTCTTCCTTCTCCCTGCCTCCTCACCGTATTGTACCCAATGTGCTTTGCAGAAATGAACTTCCAGGACTTCTAGATGCTTCCCCATACATGGAGCATCTTCCACAGAGTCTTGTTTCTGTAAGGGGAGCAAAATGAGGCTTAAATTATGTTGTCTTAATCTATAACAATAATCAAGAATTAATCATTATATCAATGTATGGTGATAAAATTCTATGGGGAGATAGGCTGCAAATGCTGTCCTCTATTTATCAGGTATTCTCTTTTCTTTGAAATGAAGTAATTGCTTCATATGGACTTACAAGGTTAGGGAATGGCCTAATGACACTGTAAACCAGAAGGCATCCATGCCTGAAAATAATGCTCTTTTTCTCAGACATTTACAAACATTACCTGGTAACCCCTCAAGATGACCCTTTGAGATGCTTTCATCTGTGTTGACAGGATGGGAAAGAGATAAAAAACTATGAAAGAACAGAGGAAAGGTCAGAGAGTGAAATTTGTGAAATCATGTACATCCCTGTTCTATCTTTCTAAATCAATGACCTTCCCTATGTCCTTCAAAGCAATCCATAGTAGTTTTACTTGTATCTCTAATGTTTCATTCAACATAGTATAAGACCATGAATAATGAAGTTTACACTATACAGGCAGGGTAGCTATTGATTTACACAAGGTATGTCTCATTTATTAATCTGTAAATACTATGCAAATATATGCATGACAAGAAATTAAATCAATGCCTGTCACTTCTCTTTTCAGCCTGCATGCTTTGATGAGTGTAAATTTGACATTAATATTAGTTTACAGGAATGTACTTGCTGAGAAAGCAATGATTTACACTGGTGTGCAAATTGCCCATATGAGTGGAGAGTTTTTGAAAACAGTGTGTGTAACTTGGATCTGCTGTCCCATGAGTGCCATTTTATAGATGATAGATCCATTCATTATATTGATTGTTAAAATATAATGAGGGAAAGGGAAAACTCACTTAATTTCTAAGATCTTGTGGATGGTCTCTATCTGAAAGGTAGAAGAATTAAATATTAGGGTTGGGCAGTAAACATGATGAACAGAGAGCTTTGCCTGGAACTCTGGGACAAAAAGAGGGTTTGTGACCTTTAGAAGAAGAGGCAGGAAACTCAGCAGGACTACAAGATTGTCATGAGGTTATGTGGGAAGAAAAATAGAAGGTTCAAAGCCCAACCAGAACTTAATCTGGCCACTGCAGTAAAAGATAATAAATAATGTCTTATTAATAAATAATAAATATATCAGCAACAGAAGGAGCACTAAGGAGTATCTCTGTCTTTGATTGAATGTGGGGGGAAACAGTGACAAAAGATGAGAAAAAGACTGGGGTACTTAATGCTTTCTTTGCCTCAGTCTTTAATAGTCAGGGCTGGATATCAGTCCTCTGGGCTGAAAGACAGGGATGGGGAGCAGAAGGAAGCCCCCATGACCCAAGTGTAAATGGTCAGTGACCTGCTACACCACCTAAACACACAGAAGCGTATGGGGCTGGATGGCATCCACCTAAAGGTACTGAGGAATTTGACAGAAGTTCTCAGCCACTTTCTATCATTTACCAGCAATCCTGGTTAACTGGGCAGGTTCCAAGGGATCGGGGGTTAGACAGTGTGACACCCATCCATAAGCTGGGTTGGAAGAAGCATCCAAGGAACTACAGGCCTGTCAGCATGACCTTGGTGCTGGGGAAGGATATGGAGCAGACCATTCTGAGTGCCATCATGTGGCATGTACAGGACAACCAGGGGATCAGGGACAGCCAGCATGAGTTCATGGAAAACAGGTCCTTCTTTACTTGCTTGATCTCCTTCTATGGCAAGCTGACCTGCTTAGTGGATGAGGGAAAGGCTATGGGTGTTGCCTACCCAGACTTTACTAAAGCCTTTAACACCTTTTCCCAGAGCATTCTCCTGGAGGAACTCATGGCTGCTCATGACTTGGATGGGTGCACTATTGGTCATGGAAGGCAAACACCTACAAAGAATTCTAGAAAAAAATATTTTGGAGGTTCTTCTTTGCTCTTTGCTGGATAGCTTTGTACATTTCACTGTTTTCAGAATACCTGAGAATTTCTTGATATAGAGTGGGACACTGAGAATCAGTGGTCTATGTCTGAGTAATAACTTTTTGGTGGTTGTACTTAAGCTTTCACTTACTGATATATTAGGGAACAGATATTTTCCATATCTGAACCTGTTTGAGTCCGACCATGATCTGATACATGTTTTTTGTGAGAAAATGAATGTTTTATTTTTTTAGATAATTGTATGCAATGGAATATCTTCTAAAGGAAGGCATTGAGTCATGTGATGGAAACACCATGAAAAAATTCAAAATACCTGTTCTTAAGAAATGTATGGTTTTATTTCTGCAAGTTGGTTTTTTTTTTTTTCATTTTTAAATCAGGTTTTCACCTTAACATCTTCAGATATCCTGAAACAAGAAAGATAAATATTATTGAACGGGAGATTGTGGTTTGAGCATTTTCTGCATTACTGTGAGTTGGAAGTGTCATAAGAAAAAAACCCCAACCTATATTTTCAAAGCACAGCTTTGAGGACTCCAGAGGTTCAGTTAAGCATTCAGCATGAACATCTGCAGGTTTGAATCTCAGACTTCCCTAATGTGAGACCTCATTTCTCTACAAATTGGTCTCTGTACTCAGCTGATTGTAGGTTAGTTAAAATCAACCTCTCCCTGCTAAGAGTCGAACTTCAAGAATTCCTTTAGAAGTTTTCACACTGAATACATTTCCACCTGTCAGTTCACATGAACCCATTCCTGTCTTCCAGGAACCAAAAAAAATCTGAACTCACTGTTGATGGAGTTTTATAACTCATTGAAGCCCAGAGCTAAGTGAAACTGGCTTTAATTTCTAAAAATCAATAATACGTTTAAGCTGTGTGTGCCTCTGATAGTCTTACCCCAGTGAAGAAGAAAATTTACTCAGTATAACAGATGAAAATAGATTTTCATTCAATTTTAGGCTGAAGTAGTGTTTCTGAATACAGCTCTGATAACAAAGCTCAGTTTTTGGGTTTAAGTGAAACAGTTGTGTAACACATTGCAGGCAGCTGAGCCTGGTGCAATGGAAGAGAAAGAGAAGATCCTTTTGGCAGAGTTTTCAAAATAAAAATTAAGAGGAGGTGAATCTGGAGGTGAATCACTTCCTGATGGGCTGATAATGCTTTGAAATCTGTTTGTTTTAAATATTGCTGGTGATATATGGAACCCATTGTGTGTCACAGTCATTTGATGGTGTGTGATTCACAACAATTTCCTTCCCCCTGCAAGCCTTTTATGCCAGTCAGAGAAGAGAAATAACAATCCATCCCTGGGTCTGTATTGTCCTGTTTAGACCACTTTGGAAAGCTACAAAATGTCCTGGATAATACAGCTTGAATTATAAGTTTTCATGTTTTTTTTTCTAATAATGTGAACTTCTCATGCAAACTCAGTATAACAAAAATAAACATATCTATGTTATTGATATTCTACCATCCCTGCAATGAAAAATATAGCAAGAAACATATACACATCTCTAAAAATGTAGACATGTCATATTTCAGAATTCTGCATTTGCATTGTTCATTCCTCAGCTAAACATTGCAGCACATTCTTGGTGCACAGCCCTTACTGGTTTCTTAAAATTAACATCGCTGTGGGCTGCAGTCATAGAAAGACTCTGTCCTTGGCTATCTCCACAGTAGTTTTCAACCCTTGATTACACCTCCCTTAAGCCATCCTTACTTTGATACCAAGAAGAGATTCTCAATTTGCTATATTTGTCAGTATTTACTTTTTAGTCTGCCAATAACTTTAGCACTTTTAATTGATTTACCACCCATTCTTCATTACCAGAGGAGTGATAAAAGATCACATGAGTGCACTGTACAAGTGAGTTGTGCCTCTTCTGTAGAATCACCATTGTGGAGGATCTCAGTCTATCTGCAATGTGTACTTTTGGTAATTAGAACAAGAATAAGGCTAATAGAAAAACCTTGTGATACAACACGAAAGCATCACTTTTCTGAAATACTTTTTAGGATATGTTTTAGTTCTTCAGGCTACGTGACATGATTGAAGAAACAGTGAAAAAAGAGTGAAACTAAGCATTGTAGATGTTTGACTTTGTCAAATCAAAAAAGTCACAAAAAGAACAATGCTGCTATAGCAAGAGAGAACTTTTGTTTGCTGTAGGGAAGATGATAAACAGTTTTGACTTGAGTCCTGTGAATATATGTTTGAATAGGAGTCACGGAAATTCAGAACCTGCTGAAAGAGTCAGAATATAAAGCTGGTTTGGTGCAGAGTTAATTTCATTACTCCATTAATCTTACTTCTGAGCTTGTTTAAAAGAAGCAGACTTGCAAATGACTTTGAGTTCTGCAGGAAGATAATTTTAATTTTATGGGGCACTTTTACTCAGAAGTAGGCGTTTTGCAGATGAAAGCATATGGTGTTGGAATTCTCCGTGTCTGTCAGGAGGACTGGATGATGCCAGCACACTCTCCTGCCTTCAGATGCTATGGCACTTTGTAGAGTTTCTGCCTGTTAATAATGCACTTCCTTAGAGAAAGACTCAGTATAAGAACCAGATGCTGTGAAAAATCTTGTTGCTGGATCACAATGAGGTTAATAACTACTCTGCAATACTCACCAGCCTCTATTAGCCACTAATCCTCAAGGGCTTTAACAAAGATTAACCACTTCCTCAGGAGCCTCTGAAAGTGCACAATCAAGACCTGTATATAATTTTGTGTATACAAAATAGCAAAGATGCTTCCTTTAGAAAACATCTACCTTGCAACAAACCAGCTAAAAATCAGAGCTGTGTCTCTTCAAAAGCTTCAGACTTCCCAAGGTTCAAAGGCTATGAAGGGTTTTGACATCAGTTCCCCATCTGTTGCAAGAAGTAGCAATTTTAATCATGAATATGCTTGACGGAGCCTTCAGGTCTGATCATTCAATAACATATTTTGCCTGCTGGTTCAATCATATTTTTTTACAATAGTTAAAACTAAAAACAAACAAAAATGTCCTCACAATCATGACCTTGAAATAATATCAGACCTTTCCTTTCCTACTGAAATAAGAAAATGTGGGTAGCTAGTACAGGATGTATTATAGTTTACTCAGATATAGAGTTGCAAAGCAAATTTATTCTTGTCCATATTCTTTGTAAAAGTTGTGTTGGGTAGTTTGTTCTGCAGTTCTGTGCACTATTTTAGTCTCTTCCGGACTATGTGACATGATATAGTGCCAAGTTTCTGCTGTTCAGTTTCTTCAAATAAAATCAGAGGACCGAGATGGTGCATCTGTATTAATAAAAATAATGTTTTATGGATACACTTAATCCTTCATTTATCAATTAAGACTTCCAAATGCTGTGATATCTGCAATGCATCCAATTTAAACTTGTTCTTAAGGAGGAAAATTTGTTTACTTCTTATATGGGTATTTAATAATGGTAAACTGATCATGGAGTTATTTTCTCTCCTTTCCAGTTAGCTAAATCTTGCCATTATTACTACCTCTCAAAACTGTAACCAAAGCTACTCTTGCAGATCCTGCCATTCATGAGGAGAATTGATTTCACCTGTACCTTCCAAGTTTTAAAATCAGTATGCATTTTTTATTATCTGTTCCCTTCTGTGCCAGTAAAACCTTTCATTTATATCTTTCTTTTAGAAATGATACAGTAAGACAAATCACTGAGACTATGATTTAACTGAAAACACTACCTGTATATCTAATATCCTGTTGAAAAGGCAACACCTATACCTTTTCCTTGATTCTTAAGGAATATACATCTATCTGCTACAATGTCTGGTAGATGGTATATTGTGATTGTTATTAGTTATTTCAGTTGCTGGTATCAGAATGACTCATAATTATCTGGAAGTACAGAGCTATTCAGTACTTGTACTAAAGAGAGAGTATTTGAACTCGTGTAAAGTTTCAAGAAAATCTATGAATTCATCTGTTTCCTTTATGAATTAGAATCATGTATCAAAGAATATCTATTATTTAAATGGTTCTTATGTATTTTATCTTGAAAACAACTCCAAATGCATTTACACTTTATAGAAAATGTTAAAAAAATCCTCTTTGCTCCTGACAAGAGGATCCAGCCACAATGAAAAGTCATCTACCTTCTGGGAGAGAATGATTTTCTCTGCATTTTTCTCTAACTTACATTCTCACTTTTTGTGCCTACTGAACCTGAGTCTGAGTAACAAAGGTGCCATACACAACATTCCAGTCATTACTGCTCCTGTTAAAACACACAAGAATAATTTACGACCATTTACCTACATACTTCTGTCTTTAGTGTTTTTAATTAATCTTTACTCAAGTGAGATCTTTTAATCTGAGGCAATATTCATCAGAAGATGTTGACATAGTTAAAGGGGGCCGTCACAACACAACACCTGCATGCGTTTCCGAAGGCAGTTTGTTCAGTGTTGCATTAGAGCGTGCTACAGTAAGGCAGGCGGTGCTCACGGTGGGCGCCAACCCCTCGGGTGTCTGGTTTATCACGGGAGGCCGGCGAGGCTCAGTTAACTGAGATGTCAAAATGTTAAAAGTACAAAAGTGAGGCAGGTCACATGTCACCGGCTAGAAAGATACATTGCTGTCACCTTTGCTGTTTCCTGGATGTGCATATGTACCCAATGGGTACCAAGTAAGTACCTCATAAAAACAATATGTAAGAGATCAGTAAAAATCTTGAGCAAAAACTCCTGCATATTTTTCAGTTCAGCCTTCCTAAGAATTCAGGAAACATTTTGTCTTAGAAAAATTGGTACCAAATTTTCCTCATTCAGCACTAATTACAATTCTCTGTCAGTTCTCTGTTGCCCTCCTTCCCTGCAATTTTACCTGACCAGCACCTACACTTCCTTAAGAAAAACTGTGGTATTGTATGGCTGCTGATGGTAAGTGCTTCTGGTGTAATCATCCTTGCAAACTATTTAGTTGCTGCGCTGGTCATTCTTTGAAGTTTGTGGTATAGTTTTTAATTACCAAGGAAACAAAACTTTGGTAAAGAAAAAAATTGTAATGCCAATATTGTCTTTAATAGGAAAGAAGTAAAACTATTTTGTAATTTTTGTAGCAAAACTAATAGAAAAGGATAAGTTATGTAATTATTGTCTCCTACTGTATTTCCACACTGAATAAAATAGCCATGTTATGTTTACATGTTTGTGGAAAACAGATGACTAAGTAAAATGAATTATTTTCCTCTTACACTGATTTCAGTGGCACTGCTTGCAAAAGACATTTTACTCAACATGAGAAAGGGTGACAATCAAACAAAAACCTGTAGTGGCATAAAACTATTCGGTCATTTTGCATCTTGAAGACAGAGATCCTCCATTCAAGGGAGATTGGATTTTAAATTCTCTTTGTTATTTATAATGACTCTTTCCACAGTATGGTGTGTTTGAAATAAATTGCTTATTTAAAAAAATCATGGGGAGTTAGTACACAATCTGGCATAAGTGACTGCCAATTAAAATAAACAGAACCCTGAGTAGGAGGAAAAGAAATGCAAAGAAGAGCAACTTAAAAAATACATGAAATGACAATTTTAAGCAGTCAGATATTAGTGCAATTAGAATTACTATCCTGAAATTAACATTCTGCTAAGGGAAATATAATAATTTAAGAGACCAGATAATTTTTGGTCATATTAATAGTGTCACATGGTCATGAACCATTCCCTTATCTAATATAGTAACACTCTTGCAATATGGAACACATTTGCCTTTTTAATTACTTAGCTGTTAAAAAAAAATTACACTTTTATTCCCGGTGGATAGTTAACAAATTGTGACTTTTGCTTTGCTTCATTAGAATTGGGTAAACCTGACCTTGACATACTTCTTGGAGCTTCATCAAATGCACTTATGGCAGAGGTAGGAGTTAATGACTGAATTGCTGCGTGAATTCTCCAGCATTCCCCAGAACCTTGTAACTGGAAGATAATTTTTTTTCACAGTCTCTTCCTGTTACTGATGGCTTTTAACTTTCATACTTCTGCTTTTTATGGGGCAGCTCCTGTTTGGACACATTAAAGGGAAAGGTATTATGGAAATATGATAAGTACATTTAAAAAACTCAATCCATATCTACCTTGTGACAAAATAAACTAAACACAAAGCATTCTTCTCAAATTTCTGCCTGGAGGTGGTACTTAAGAATACAAATTGGCAAAATAAACCCCCAAATAGCCTAGGATAAGCTGGTTTATGGCTTCCACAGTTTGCATAGACATTTTCTATTACAATCTGAATAGAAAAAGAAGAAAAAAGAAATACCATGCCCACCTATTATAGAACTATATGTACCCAGAAAAAATCCAGTTCATGTAATTATCTCTTAAAAATGCTGCTTAAGAATGAAGCTTTAACTCTGCAAAACCAAGGCAGGGAGATATATGAGACCACCCCAACTGAATATGACTCCAGTAATTGTATGTGAATGTGCTTCTCAGATTAGTTAAAGAGCCTCTTTACTGCAATATGTATTCAGGTTATCCTTTGACAGGACTAGAAAAAGTTCTCCTTGTTTTATGGCACAGAACCATGCCCCGGCTGCCTCTCTCAGGCTCTCCCGCTAGTATCAGAAAGGAGTATATAGGGTTAATGGAGTGAGATTCAAGCCCTGTTCACCTCACATTGATATTAACAGCATATACTGATTTTGGGATGTGTCACAGGTTTGTCAGATCTGTCAGATCAAGGTATTTCTCCCAGGAGCATCCCTAGGTCCCTAGGCGTTATCTGATGCTGAGAGTTTTGCACTCTGTCTAGTTGTTTTTTTTTTTTTTCCCCCCTCTGATTTCATTATAAGCAGCCACATTTTCAAAATGGAGATTGCTCTATTTCTGTCTTCCAGTGTTTTCTGCAGGGGTATGCACGCCACCTACATGCTCCATGTGATACTGAAAAGATTTAATGAAGGCACAACTCACATTGGGGCATATAGTACAGGCTTAATGAGGTGGTTCTTCTTTAAAGACTGTTCCAGACGAGCAGCCATATTTTGCCACAGTGAGTCAAGATAAAACAAAATAAGCAAATGCTTTGATTTCACCAAAAAGTAATGTACTCTTGATTACTGTTGAAACCAATTGGTGAGCTTCTGTAATAATTTCAGGATTCAGCTGTAGGAACTTCTAACAAAGAGAGTGGTACCCTAAGCAGTCTTAATTCAGTTTGACAGCTAGTAATAGACGACTGCTCCTATCACAGGCATGTGATCAATTCATCCCTTTAGTCCATCAAGTCAGCTCAAACAAACCCCACTTGTGTAAGTTCTGTGTCAGAGTTTGTGCTGGGCCATTATCCTCTGTACCTGTGTATACAGCTTTTATTTTTTTTTCATTATGGGGGATGGACTTACCCTCTTAACGAGGTTGTTTTAGTGGTCTGTAGCACACCCTGTTATTAGACTCTCTTGACCTTCATTAACACATAGATTCATAAACCGATATGTGCAAAACCTGCTGCTCAGTGTCCTCATTTACTCCACAAGAAATGTTTTTTCTTTCATGCAACACACCATACCACCTTTCTCTTTCATGTAACACATCATATCACCCACTGACACCTTTTTTCACCTCAGGCCTATCCCAATGATTTTACCATTCCAATCAAAAGAATTATTCTTTTTTAATTTTAACGTTGCCAATTAAATCACATATCCACTTATCCATAGGAATTTCCATTTCATTCCTTCTTGTTATCCTGGCATTTAGTATCCAAGAGGCCAAACAATTTCCTGTCTTTGAGTTTGGTGTCTTTATAGTCCTGTTGGCTGGTAATAAATTAATTGTGACTTTATGTCCCTTTGCAGCCCTCTCCACATGTGTCAGCTGTGTTCCATCTAGTCTCCAGCTAGGGCTATACTGCTTGCATGTATGATGCAAGCTCTGCAGTTCATACAGGCCTACCATGCATGCTTTCTTTTCCGCTCTGAAAGGAAACTAAAACATAAGGCAAGTCACAGCAGCTGTCTCTCAAATGGCAATTTGTGCTAACTAGTTTAGAGCTATTCTTGCTAGTGAAAAGACCAAAATATCTTTTGCAAAATATCTTTTGCAGGTGTCCCATGCACCTGCATTATGGACCCTTCGTGTATTCCTTATCATTACCATTCTTGTGCATTAACAAACAGGGAATCAGATTCCCCAGATTAATATTTAGTAAATTTATTTAATCCAAATAAAACACCTCCAAGTAATAATATTTGTTTTGGAGTTTCTAAAATGTTCAGGTCTTTTGAATTCTCATTGTCCAACTTTTCCTTGCAGCAGAAAGAACTAGAAATCTGTGTGGGTTGTTGGGGGTTATTTTGTGTGTGTGTGTTGTTGTTGTTTTTTTTTTTTTTTTTTAATGGAAACGGAGGCTTTCATTTCAGGAAATGGAGTTTGAAGAAAAATACTATTATCAGAAGAAAAATAGCAACAGTGGGGGAGCTGGCAACATGGTTACCTTCTGTGCACCCCAGGAATCTTGGGAATCACGTCCCAGCTTCTTGTTCAGAAAAGTTTGCTAGCTGACCAGAACAATTCTTCAAGCTCAGTGTAGCACCTGGTAGCTTGGTGAAACCCATTCAGCTTGGTCAGTGCCTACCTGGGGTGGTCTGGAACTATGCATGTACCAAATAAAATTACTAAATTCAGACATTTTTGAACTTGAACTGTAGTTCTTAGTTTTGGATCTGAATTTCAGGCATGAAATCTGGATCTGAATTTCAGTTTGTATGTCCAAACTGGTTTAAGTCATAATCCTTGGCATAAACAGATCTAAATCTATGGGGAAAAGAAAGACATACTTGAAATGCAAATGAAAATACTGTCATTCTAACTCTCCCTAACGAAAATTCAAACCCTGCAGTAAACCCACACAATTTCACTGTTGTTGAAGAGAGTTTCTTCATGGATCATTGGCAACTACTCCCCCTAGAAGGATGCTGGTTCAGTGGCAAGAGAAAGTGACTGTCCAGCTTCTCCTTAATGCTCTTTTTCATGATAGTACAATTTTATTGTCTCCTCCTTGCTCTTTCCTTGTCTTACTGTAGTTTTAGGAAATTCTTTACTGTGACCAAGCAATATATGTTACCCCTGCTTAATGACTGATTCTGATCCTAATGCACTGGCATGCATATTACTCATGGAAATGTGAGAGCTGATTTACTGAAAAATACACTAAAGCAGATTTTCTCTGCTCAGTGACAGTGCAGGTGAAGGAAACCAACACAAAGACTGTGGGAAGTAGGTGTCTTTTTTATTGTGCTGGGGACCTGTATCTATGACTTTGACAGTTGAGGGTGCTCAGCTGCTCTGAAAATGAGCCCCAAATCTTCTGCCCTCAGCAAGCTTTTATTGCTTTAGCTCTGATTGATAGGTTCAGGGGACTGGAGCCTAAAGATAAGTCTTTAATGGATCACTAAATTGTGGCTGCCAAGCAAATTATTGTGTATGGGTTTTAGAAATTGTGCTACCTGGAAGACAGCATATTTCAGGAGTGAAATTTTACGCTGGAGGGAAAACAAAACAACAACATTTTCGGTAGTTTTTTTAATGGCTGATTTGTTCAGAATGTTTACTTGCTGCTGTCTCTTCTTTGTTCAGTCTACACTTCAGTGTCTCTCCTTTCTGTCATATACATGTTAGTAAGGTCATTTCATTACTTTTCTTATATTATTTTGCAACTTGAAGATTTTGTTTTCATCATTATTAACACTAAGAAGAATACAGATAAATTTTTTATTGAAAGGAATATTCACAGATGTCATATAAGGGAATTATTCTTTATGTGTATTTTGACAACTTTATGAAGAAATAGCTTGGACACTGAAGTGTGACCTCTTTTATCACTGTTATCTTCATAAACATTTAATGTGCCATATTTAAAGGCTTAATATAGCTTTTCTACACTGGGGTAACACTCACAAAATCAGTTTTTGCAACATGCTCACAAATAATTTATCTTGACATGGAACATATTTTTATAACAATATTAGTGTCTAATACCTATTTTGTGTTGAGCATGTGTTGAATTGCCTTTGATAAGGATTGGAAGCAATTAAGTTTAACAACTGTAATAACATCTCAGGTATTGGTTGTCTATGAATTGTTGCTATTGCTGTATAATAACAAACCTGGAAACAGTACATATCAAACTCACAGTCATTAACCTCTATGTTAACAGGTCTATTTAAAGGTTCAGAGGATGGTTAGTTATATTTTGAGCAATTGTGTGTGTGTCTGTGTGTGAGAGAGAGAGAATTAGATTGCTTCTTTGTCATTATTTTTATTACCTAATTTGTATATCAAAGCTGTATTCAGTTTTGTGAGATTTATTCCTGATGCAAAATTGTAGCCATAAGAAATCACACTGTTTCAGAGTTTAGAAATATATAGTGGTGCCCATTAATTGCAATGCATAGGAGACAATATTTAAAAATATTTAAATTAAAAAAACCCCAAACCACAATTAAATATGTGGGTAGAAAATGAATTTATGTAAGGATTAGAACAAGAAAAGTCTGGTAAAATTGTGAAAATGTAAAAGACAACTTTTCCTCAAAAGCATTAGGAAATCAGAAATCAGTATTTGGTAATAAAACAAAAGTTAGAATTTGTAAACTAATTTCTATTTTGCAATAAAATACAAATGGCAGGTGTATGTAATGAAGCACATGACAAATTTTGCTACAAATTTTGGCTTAAAAATGGACATGAAGCTGACTTTGATTAGCTAGAGAAAGAGGAATATCTTGCCTCTGAACCTGAAAATATGTCATTTTTGTGTTGGTAATGGTAGTGTGAATTTGGATGAAAGGAAAAAAAAGGTTACACAGTCACATTTCATTAAGCCAACAAAATACTGAAAAGAATAACACACATTTTCACATGTAGTGTAGTAGACTTCTGGGTACCTTAGATGACTTTTAGTTTTATTTTGCTTGGGTAAACATTTTATGATCATTATAAAGCCCTCATAGCAATGAAAAGTGCAGAGTGAAATGAGAGTCTGAAATGAAAATCATTAGTTTGCCTGGGATGTCTTCAAGAGAACACAGAGATACTGAGGTTGGAATGTATTATCCTCCAAATAATAAAATTTGTGCATAACAGAGGAGTAATAAGTCCCATTTATAGCCAGGAAAAGGAATCAAACCTTATTAAATGAATGATGATGGACAAATACATCCTATATAGTGGTCATTTTACTTCTGTATATTGTGCTTTTATTATCAAATATGCTGGGTCATATGTTGTCTTTTGTGTTAAACGCCAAAATTATAAGATGGTGTTTTAACTGAGGTAAGGACTTTATAAAATAAATGTTTAGCTTAACTTTGCTGACAACATGGAATGGTACCAGACTTTGAAATCTCCATGTCCTTCAAATACTCTTTTCATGTTTACTGGCTTCTGAGGTGGAATAAAAAATATTTTTAATGCTAGGATTTCTGTATACAACCTCATGTTCCATAAGGTCTCCTGAAGCATGGATAAAGAAAGAAACTCTTCTTAGGCAGCCTTAGAGAGGGTAAAATGTTAGTGGTCTCTCATCAACGATGTATCTGACTACTGCAATGACTTACACACTCTAAGTTCTCCCCAGCTTCACATACTATATATATATATAGACAGATGGAAGAATAAAATTACATTAGAGTCAATACTGGACAGTAAAAACTGGGAGGGCCAGAGAGGAATTTTTTGTGAAATTCTACTCCTTTTTTTTCTCCCAAACCATTTTAATGGCATTGTCTTTATAGCTTTAACACTGTTAGTATTGGCAGTCTCATTCCTGGAATGGGCAGACAAGGTCTGTAAGTGCCTAATCAGCAGGTAATTTATGTGTCCTTCCCAGGACACATAAATCTGAAATATGATATGTATTGGATGCACACCTGGCTTCTTCACACAACAGGAAAGAAAACAAAACTCCTAATAATGCTTATCCAGAAAAGTGCAGCGTAATACTGAATGCAAATAACCCAGATGAAAGACTCCTTGGAAGGAGGTATCTTGAAATCTACTCCACATCCTCATCCTACAAGGAAGTTTAGGCTTATGTGAAAACAATTAACAAAGACAGAAGAGAAGGAGTGATGCACAAGTGAAACCCCACAAAATACAAGAGGAGGGTAAGGTGATGGAAATCACAGATGCCTTTTTTAAATACAACTAACACAGATTTTTTTTTTTTTTGGAAGAAGGAGAATTGTCCTAAGGAGGTCACAGTCAAAGATTTTCTAAAGCAAGGAAATCTGTACTGAGATGGAGACCAAGAATGGCATAAGATGAACTACCTGACAAATCAGTGTTTGCATAGTATGGTAGCATGCAATAAAAACAAAGAAAGCAAGAATGCTATGCTTGCACCTTAGGGGAGGAGACATCCTCTGATGATAGGTGGTGAGTAGGTTGACAGTAGATAGCCCAAAGTTCATGAGTAGATACAGATGCCACTCATCATCACAAGAACAGGAAGAAGTTGTCCAACATAGAATGCATGAAACTCTTGAAATTCTGATAGGACTGAAATTTAGTACTCACGATGTTCATATTTTACAAACACAGGAGATAAAAATAATGTGATGCAATGTTGAAAAGAACCTTGAAACAGAGGCAGCTACAAGTCTACAATTAAATGAAGCAAAATATGTCCCATGAGAAACCTTGTATTGGTAGTTTGGACATGTGATTGATAAATGTGGTAGTAGAGATAAGACAAAACGTGTGGATGAAGTGCCACTCTTCACTAGTACATCCAAATTTCTGCGGATCTTTGATAAGGAAATAGTGTGTAGCAAATTCCGACCTTCTGTTTCCTCAGAAGGATGAGTCCTTTATGAACTACATAAAAGAGACCTTGTGGCCATCTGGGATAAATTGCACAAACATGCCTTGGATGATTTTAAAAAATGATTGAACACATCTTCATCAGTGGCATTTTATACTGTTTTCCAGTTCCCCAGGCATGATGCCATTTCTGTTGCACTGAGATGGCAGGGAGCTTAGAGCACACTCTTTCAGGAAGCTACAGATATTTATAACCAACATCTCAATTTTGATGATGCATTCCCAGTTAATATAAGGTCTTCCAAGAATTTCAGTGAAACTTTGGAACATGTTATTACAAATAGCTTAATCACATGTTGGAAAATGTTAAAAGACAAAAACAGGTTGCCCTTAGGATGTCAGAAACTTCCTAAAGAGTTCAAATATATGACTGGAAACCCGTTAGTTAGTAGTAAGAGTTCTGGCACCTGCTCATCTGTGCATGTCCCAAAACGCAAATTTGAAGTGTGTGGCTATACACAATTTGTTACAGGAACAGTTTGATATTTGGATAAACATTCTGCGTAAAAGGATCCTCTCCTTTTCACAGCAGCTCCTGGTCTGGGCAGAACTGTGTATTTTAAAAATGCTCAGTAGCTCAGACCAGTCTCACACCAGCACGTGAACACCAGAATGGTAAACCACTAAGGACGTGCCCACTTGTTTCAGCTTGCACTGTTTTTCCGGACTGCCCTTAGGATACTCAAGGTAGCCGGGTCTCATCCATCCAGTCACACTGCCACTGAGCGGCACTGAATATGGAGTATGCAGGGCTGTTTCCAGTATGAGCTCAGGACTGGAAATGCCTAGAGACATCAGGCTGGGTGTGTGATCAGCTCTATATATTACAGAACTGGGAGAGAAAATGGATTGAGAAAGTCCAGTGCTGTCCGCCTCCAAAGAGAAAACCAAATTGCTCCGAACCATGTTTTTATCAAATGCTCATGGCTTGGCTAGCCAGTGCCTGCACAAAATTCAGCTGTTTCTGTGCCAGGCTGAGCAGCACCTTCTACTTCAGAATCCTGTTAGCACTGTGAGCTGCATGAAGTGTTAAATGAGTGCCTGGATCTACTCAGCTAAGGCAATATTCTGTATCCCAGTAAATACCTCTATTGATTGACTTCTGTGTGTTTGCATACAGGTGGTAAACAATCCAAAATTACAGCTATTGTGCAGCCTTGCCTTTGACCAATAAAGAAATCTGGTCTCAATGGCATCAGGAGACAATTTGTTGATAGAACAGAAACGGGCATTATGTTTGTGTCTGTGGCTGTTCATTCCCTTTCACAGTGTCTCTTTCACGTGTCTTTCTTTAGTTTCTGTGCTGCATATTGGGCACACAGAGGCCCATGGATGATTGGTCACTCAGCTCTGAAGAAGTTAGCTTTAGCTTCTTTGATCTGGTCTCTGCAACTACATAGGGGATAGCCTTTCCAATTATGTAGTTCCACAGTAACAAGTTATTTTTATACTGAGCTATTTTTGAAAGACATTTGATAAGCTAAAACCCCATCACCTTTTGTTCAGAGTTTAGTAATATTCAGAACTGAAAGGGCTTATGTACTGTGCTAAAACCCCCTACTTTATGTGCTTATGAAATGTGCAAATGCACTTTAAGAGCTAAATAGCTGAAAGCCAATTGTTCTTTTCTCAGGAAAAATAATTACATAAATCCATGTATGTGCACAAGTAAAAGTGACAGGGATGATGTCTTTCAACTTGAGATCATAACAGATTTAATAGAGTTAAATATTTATAGACTGTGTTACTTAATACAGAAGAATAAAATTTGTGTTATTGGAAAGTATAGAAAATAGGCACCTGAAAGTGTACCTAAGTTGGTACCTGATTTTGGGAGAGGAAGAGTACCTGGAAACATTGAAGTCCGAGTCTCACACAAGTTATGAATGTGATTTTCTTTCATGTAAATCTCACAGAAAATGTTCTCCATTTAAGACTGAAAGTTTAAAAATATACAACATCCCCCCCTGCCCGTTTTGAAGCTGGGAACCTCTTGATCAGCTCTTTCATTCAAGCAGTGAATTATTTAATTTTGGGAATTTGAAAAGAAATGAAAGATGTCTTTAGATAAGACTGAATAAATGTTATCTTTGCACTTAGCAGAATCACCTCTTGCTGCTCAACATGTTGCCTGTCTTGGTTATGCAATGGCCTTTTATCTTGTTCTCTTTTCATTAACACTCTATTAGATCTTTTCCTTTTAATGCAATTAGCATAGCAGTTGATTTTCGGGATGAAGAAGAAGAATCCAGCCAAGAAGGTCAGGCAACATATTGATAAAAAAAAAAATCTCAGTCTAGTTTGTTTGTTTATTTCATTAGAAAAGATGGCAGTATACCCTGGTTAAATCTAATTGTAAATTATTATTTTCTCTCAGCAGATAGAAATTCTCCTTGATGTCCAGTTGTCAATTTTTAGCGAGTTGCCAGAGTCAACTATCTCTGTTTGTGCCTCCTGACTAGGGGGCTTGCCCTAATTCTAATGTTAGCTATCAGTAGGCAGAACTGTTGTGATTATCTCCCTCTGGAGTAAATCTGTTCTGCTTTTCTTTTCTAGGGGAAAAATGATGCTACTTGCCCTTTGAGTGGAATGGAGTGGTGTTCACTTCTGTGCAGTTCTATCTTTAGCTGGATGAAATACAAGTGCTGGTTAAGGCTTAGAAACCTAATACTTCCCATTGCCTGGACTCTTCATTGCTTTGCTGTTGATTTGCACTGTTATACCGGGTTTAGGAGATGTTAGGAAGATCAATTGAATATCTCTGGGAATCCTTTAGTAGTGTAGCAGCAACTTTCTCTTGGTAGTGAGCTGTAAAAGTATTGACACAGCTGGCTGACTAGTTCCAGGTGATTTTAATATACTTTAACTATTTGCTTTTAAAAAAAGGAATTTTTTTTTCTCCCCGGGATGGTATTCTGATGATAATTTAGAAAAGGTATTAGGTATATTGAAAATGTAAACTATCCCTCTATTCTGCTTTTTTTATAAAACTTTAATTTTCATTTGAAAATGACAGATGTCCTGGCTACTTCTAGCCTTTAAAAGACTGTAGGTAGATTCTGATAATAAGGATTCTTGTTAATAGTCAATATAAGAATGAAACAGGTAAACCACATTCAACCCATGTTCCCAATGGGAAATTTAGCTCTCACTTATTATCCAAAACACTTGTATATTATATGTATTATTAAAGATCTTCCATTCTTCTGTTATTGGAAGTGGCTCTTGCCTAGAAAATACTCACTTCTAATCCTTTTTATTAAATGTTTGAAAATGTAACTAAAGTGTGTATGTGATGAAAGATGATTATGTGAATTCATAGAAACTCCAAAGAATAAGTACATGTTTATGTTTCCTTTAGTGAATTTTGTCAATTTGTTTTTGTCAATTTACAGGATCTAAGGAGCAATATGATTAGTGATCACATGCAACAGTTCAAAATGCCTACAGATAGTATTCTCTGCCCTTGCAGCTGGAATTGCTGTCTGAAGAAGAATTTGAATAGACTTTGTCCTTTCAATACTAGTTACAAAACTTTTGGTATCAGTAAACAAAATCTACTTTTTATTGCACGATTGTAGAAATTATTTTTTCTCTTTCTGCAACTAGAAGCTTTGAAACAAAAAAAAGGGATGTGTTTGGTTCTAATGAGATTAACATCAGTGCTTTTTCATGGTAAAAAAAAAAGGAAAAGGCTTCATACATTACTAGCTGAGAAACACCAGATGCACAGATGGGGACAGAGATGATTCTCTTTGATAGGATACACAGTTGGCATGAATGCAAGAGAGAAGTTTGGGAACTGAGATTTGAGTTTATTCATTATGAACATTTTGGTTGCTTATCTGGGACTCTGGGGATAAATGTATAGTGTGGATTAGAACCCTTTTAGCTTATTTGAAACTTGGGGAAGTTGGGTTCCCACGCAGACTTTTATGTTGGGATTTAATTCTAAAACAACCCCCCCAGTTTTAGTTGTCCACAAACTTTCCAGTTGTCCAAACTCCTGCGTGAAGATTTTAGTGTGGGATTCAGCTACCTTGTAACAGCAACTTACTTAATTACTTATCACTTAATTACTTAACTACTACTTAATTGTGTGAGATTTACTGCCTGGGCTCGAGCAGCCTCTCCAGGAGGAAAAGATCCCTTGTGAGTCATACATCGTATCCTGTGAAAGTGTCTCAGATGTCCTGTGACATTTTGGACACACTGTGGTGTTAGTAGCTGGATCCTGCTCTCAGCCAAGGGAGGTGGGAGAGTCATTCACCTCATCCAAAAGTGCTACCATCTATAGTCATGGTTCTCTTATACATCTATATTATATAGGTTACCATTTAAATGCATGTTTCTCTTATAGATCTTTTACAATATTGCCAGTCTGTGCAGATTTTGGACATGGAAGGAAGGATCTGTTGGCATGGGCCTCTATATTGATACCCTTGTGGCTGGTTAGCTCAGTATCTCTGCAGACAATTTTGATTGTATTGGCTTTATCCATAGACTAGCAGGGAGAATTTAGACAGCAAGTGAGCCTATGGACCCCTCAATCAGGTGTCTGTAATTAAGGCCAAAGAGAATCTTAAGCATTCTAATCAGGGAAAGGCCAGAATCTGGACCGTAGAGTCATACACCAAAGCTGCAAAGAAAGCTTGACCTCACATTCAGACTCATCCCTTGGAAAATCTCATCTCTTGGGAAGAAAGAGAGAACATTCTTTAAAGTAGGTTTTTATCCTTATGAAAATGTATTTCTGCATTCTGGAGTTCTTATATGCTTGTTTCTAACACTTCAGAAAGGACATATCAATTCACTACTTCTGATTTATTTTCCAGCAGAAGTCAGGCTGCACAGGTAAAATAATTATGAAAGGTGAGCTATACAGTTTAAAAAAAAAACAGCTTGGGGAAAAGTATTCCTATTGCCTTTGTTTTCTTTCCTGACTAAAATGTTTTGTAGGTGCTTAACTTATGAAAGCTGAAGTATTAGACCCGAGGTCCATTGAGCTTCAAGTTCTCTTTCTGGCAGAAATTAGTTAGAAAATTTTGATACATGCAAAGAAAGAAGAGAGAGGAAAAAAATGCACCACATCACAGACAAATGTGGTTAGTAGACTTATGTTTTGTTTCCTATTAATCAACAACAAATTGAAATTAAGGGGATTGTGAAAGACCATGTAAAAGAGTAAAGATTTAACTTAGAAAGAAAAGGCTTGATTCAGTAGTTATCAGTGATTTAATTCTGTATTCCACCATACATCATCATCAGATTTTGTTATTTGTAATGCAGTTTTGTTTCCTTGCAGTTTGAGTCGTCACCGAGAAGAAACCATTGGCTGGTCCTTGAAATATTTAGAAGAAATATATTACTTGCTTTTGGAGAAATTATCAGTGATTTAATTCTTAGAAGTGTTCTGTAACATGGTGTCAGAGACTGAAAATAATTCCTCAAACATTGATATTACAAAAGACAACAACCAGAGATGCCTCCCTGAAGACTGGGACTTTGGACTGAAAGTCAAGCTGCTGATTAGATAAAGGGAAAGCCCTTTTGTTCAATCACCTGAAACAAACAAGGCTGGGGGAAAAGGTATGCATCTCCAAAAAGCCAAAGCCACCAGCTGCGCTGAGAGAATCATGCCCAGCTGAGTTTGGGGTGGGGGGGAACACAGCTCACAGAAGCCAGGCTTACAAACTTCCCCCCCAACCGAGTGCCATGGGGGAGAGGAGATTTTTGGGTGTGTGGCATAACCTCTGGCCAGAGGTACTGAACATCCATCCTCAACTATACAAACTGGCCCAGCTGTGTGAAACCCAACCCCACAGGCCAAATCCACGGGACTTTCACGTGAGAGGCAGCTGAGACCATCAAAGACCCCCCAAGGTGCCCCCCCGGATGCCTTGCACTACAGGACCACATGTGATGCAACAGATCCAAAGTCTGTTGCAAGAGACAATGGCAAACTCCAGGGACATGCCTAGACATCACCCCCTGGCTTGAGGGTATATTAACCCAGGGCACTCTGTGCTTGCTGGGGGACCTTCACCATCAAGAAGACCGGCAGGAGAGAATCATCAGGATGCCAGTGGGACCCACGGAGCGGTGATACTCTTTTATTCTGCCTCTGTCACTTCTCTGTCCCCTCAGCCTTTTTCCTTTTCCTCCCTTTCTCTTCTCTTTCTCTCTCTCTCTCTCTCTCTCTCATATTTACTATCAAATAAAACCCATACTGTTGACTGGCATATGGTCTCGTTTGCACCTTAATTCGGGCAGAGGTATTTCTAAGAACCTAATAATCGGATCATGACACATGGGTTGAAATTTTGTAAAAAAGATTCACTGCACCTCAGCAATCCATTTTGTAGAAGGTGCTTTGCAATTTTACTAGAGTTATTCTTCCCAAAATCCCTCAAACACTATTAGACTGAAATATTTTGCTTTTGTGAAGAACCATGCCCTGTATACTCTTATAGTTCTATATATTCTTATAGCTGTTAGCTATTACATTAGCTGACCATAGTTTAACTACAGTTTTCATATTCTATTATTAATGAATATTTTATTTTATGTGCTGTATTACTTTGGGAAATGAAACTGCTGCGAAATTAATTACAGTGCAGGTTTTCTTAAGGTGAAAATGAGAGAAATTGCTTTTGCAGCAAAATTTGTCTGTAGAATTTGTTGTGTCGTTACAGGATAATGCCAACAACATAATCCCTCAAGAAAGCAAAGCAGTTCTCAGCATTGTCCTATTGTTAGGGTGACTGATTAAGCACTTGTAGAGCTGAATCCTGGCAGGGCAAAAATCTGCAGCTATGTAATTTAGGCTGCATTCAATTGTAAAATGAATGGCAGACTTCCATATATTTACTTTATATTTCGACCTACTGAAGTACTAAAGCTCATTTAAAAATATATTCTTTCCACACATCCAGCCTCTCCAGGCTGCAGTGGGTTTCTGCAGGCAAAATTCAATGGAGGAGGCTCTTTTGTTCTCTATCGCACTCCAGGGATTACTGATGTTGGCAGCTGCTATGTTTTTGGAAACTTCAATCTGCTCATGATGCTTTCAAATGTCCTTTTGCTGAAAGCAATTTGAGCCCAATTTAAAACATATATTTCTGCCATTACAGTTGACATAGGTTTTAATTTCAGACTGAAGGAACATCGATTTATCATTTGGCTTTTCATGGTGCTTTTATAAATGCTGTGTTCTGCCTGCCCTTCTAGGAGAAGGAGCACTTTGCATGGCTTTGGGGAAGAATGATAGGTGACTTTGGTACTGAACTGGGACCTACCTGATAAGAACCCCTCTGTCAAGACACCTTAGCCCTGCATAGCCAGAAGATGGGTTCAGCTCATCTGGACAGGGTAAAAGGGAAGGAAAGAATTTCTGGTCAAGGGATGGCTTCCTGAGAGCCTTTTTCAGACTCCGTAGACTGTTTTCTGTTTCAATTCACAATACTCAAACAACTCATCATGACTGAAAAGTTGCATAGTAGAAAACCTCTCCTTTAGGTGTCTGGGCAGAAGTGAAATCTTTCTGTCATCATAGGAAACTCTCCTTCTTTCATGTTTTAAAAATGTAGAAATTGAACCATATTTTAGATAATAATCCTCGATGATCAGTGCACCCATTTTTCCATTAAGTGTTGAGCAATATTGGATAACCTCCATTCCTGTATATCCATTGCTTTTGGTATTCAGGCAAAATTGCTGCATTTTTCTTGGTTAAGAGGTATACTCAGTTGATGACATCTCAAATATTATCTCCATCTTTCTCTTGCATGGCAGTTTCTTTATTAATGACAAGAGACCACTTTTTAATCTTAAAAAGTGATTAGTTATTAAGGAACTGTGTTCAGATTGATACTTTCAATTGACAGAAGAATTGCAGTAGTATTGTACTTATTCATCATGTAACAGATCTTTATAACAACAAAAAAAGAAAACATGACGTGGACAAGACCATTGGGGAATTGTATGTTCAGGTGGCAAAGGGAAATGTAATTATTTCAGGCTTCTGATGACACTTTTGGAAAATACATGGGAGAATGTAACTGGAGCCTTTTGTTGACAAAGCCCAGTTACAAAAGCTTTGAGAGGCCATGGGGATCTGGGTTCAAATTTCTTGGTTCCTTTTTTTGCTTCATGTTAAATTATGAAAAAGAAGAATAATGGCCCTGGGCCCTCCACTTGTGTTGCTGTCATCTGCTCAGCATGGGAAATTAAGTTTGAACTGTTCAAAATCTGGATTATGTGAAGGTATAATGGCAAAATTTGGAAGCACTTAGTCAAAGTTCCTCTCAATCATGCAGCATGCATTCCCATTGGTTTGAAGTCAGAAAGCTTAAGTTGTTAAAAAAATTATATGCAAGCTCAATCAGCTCTTCAGTCTAGATTTTGAACAACCAACAGACCAGCTTCCAGTGATTTCAGACAATTGCTTGGCTCAGGCTGGAAGAGTCTGATCTGAATCACTGATAAATGTTTCCAATTGTACACTTCATTATGACTTTTCAATGCATCTTTAACTTCTTGGAGCTGGAATGCACTGTGTGCATTTGATTGCAGCCCACTGTCTGGTGCTGAAAACCTCTGTTTCTTGGTATTAGGACTCTCGGTATAATTAAAGACTATTCATGGCAGCTAGCAACACAAATGCTTTTCCAGATGTTGGAACTTTCACAGCATTGCTCCTAATTTATTTTAAAAGCAATTTGTTGCATCTCTCAGAAAACTCAGAGACAGTCTGTTACTGCTACAGCCTACACCTTATTATAGCTAACTTTTAAAGTCTTTTGACTGATTTCTTAAATGGAAAATAATTAGAAAAGGAAAGGTAGAAAAAATTCAGCTAAAAACCTTTGCTTATGACATTGTGCATCTCAATACTTTGTTCTAACTAGAAAACATGGAGAGAGACAGTACTGATGCATTATGCAGGAAGAAATAGTATTTTTCAAATATTAATAAAAATTTTGCAAAGCTTTCTCCAGTTTAAAATATGGATTCTTTCAGCAATTAGTCCAAATATCCACTAGGTCTGCCATGATCTATTTTATTTTTTATAGCATAAAGGTTCTGCAACAGACTGAGGCATGGGTCACCTTACATGCTTCACCTAAGACCTCTCCATTTGTGTGATGGATAATTGGGATGATAAAAACAGGATCACCACTCTGAAAACTGACACAAGGCTGTTCCAGCTCCTGCAGGCCCAGGAAATAATGTTTCTCAAATTGGTTTCAGGCATTTCTGCTCTGCTGCAAACAGCAGCCTCTGACTGTGTGCCGATTGTGTCAGTGAGACTGGTCTGCCTGCACAGGGAAATCATTACACTAGGGCACAACTTCCAAGTGCCACAGCTATCCTGTAGGAACTGTTGTCTAGATGCATGTCCTGCTTGGAGGGTGGGAAAGGATTTGAGTGGAGAGATGATACAGGGCTCTCTCTGGATGTCACCTTGATTTCATAAAGCACCAAATGGACACAAAATTAATTTTCCCATGGTGTGCCACACAGAACCCATCAGTGGAGAGATTCCCAACATTTGAAGGGACATAAGATTTACTCTCATCTACAGTCTTACATTTATTCTATTTTTTTAAAGCATCTATATTAATATCATACAATCATGGAATACCACATTGGAAACGATCTCTAGGATCATGTGATCCAACCTTTTCTGGCATAAGCACAGTCTAGACATGACCCTGGACTCCTTTCCACACAGCTGCTCTCCAGCTGGGTTGATCCCAGCATGTGCTGTATTTCTGGATTATGTTTCCCCAAGTACAAGACTTTACACTTTTCAGGTCCTCCTTTTGGGCGTCTCTCCTTTTGAAGACTCCATTTCCCCACTCAGTTTGGTATCATCAGCAAACTTCATCAGGTCCTTCCAGATCACTTATGAAGTTATTGACAGTCTCGGCACAATATGGATCCCTAGGGGACCCCACCTGTGACAGGCTTTCAGTTTGAAAAGGAGCTGTTGGCCATCACACTTTGGGTACTGCCTCTCAGCCAGTTCCTCACCCACTGCACAGACTGCTTCTCTAGACCACTACCCACCAGTTCTCCAGGAGGAGGCTGTGGCAAACTGCATTGAAAACTTTGGAAAAATCCAGGTAAACAATCTCCAGTACTCACACCACATCAACCAGGCTGGTTACTTTGTTGTGGAAGCCAATTTTTTTTGTCAAGCACAATTTGCCCTTGGTGAGTCCATGCTGGCTTTTCCCAGTCGTGTGCTTCATCTGACTTGAGATAGCCCCCAGGAGGATTCATTCCATAACTTTCACATGGTCTGAAGTAGGACTGATATGCCATTTTCTATCAGGCCTTACTTACTGACATACTGAGAGAGCCCAGCACTTTTTCTCTACTCCTCCACACCACATGGTGCAGAACAATACAACCGTTTTTTGATTCAGTGATTCTGTGATTTATTTTGGAAAACAACATTGTCCTCTGGTGAACTCTCTTGATATTCCAGCTGCCCTGAAGCTTTCCCTTTATAGGCCTTGAGTAAAAGTTCTTAGACTCAAAAAAATAATAACCCTGAATTGCTGGTACTGTAAACACAGAGAAAAATTACAGTGTATACAATAGTTGTGAACATATTTTAAACATGCAACTGAGCAATATTCTTCATAAGGACTCTGCTGTTTCTATGTATATGTCAGGACAAAACTACAACCTGATGTTGTGCACTTTGGTATGTCTCTTGGTACCCTTAAATTCACCCCTCTTTAATCTTTGATTTACACTTTTGCAGTTTCTGTAGGGATCTCATATTGTGAATAGGCGTATCACACGGAGTTTTTAGAGGTCAAAAAGGGCACATTGTCTTTGTTCTGAATGTTTGGTGGTGTTGGGCATTCAGAAATCTGAGGAGTGTCACCTCCAGCCACTTTCCACAATGATGGGACAGCTTCAAAAGCTGACTGGGCACCCTGGCACCTGCTGGCTGAAAAAACCTGTAGTTTTTAGTGGGGTAATGGAATTCAAGACTGGTGGCATGGTAAAACTAGCACAGAAAGTTTTGGCAAAATAAGAACAAAATCTGAATGAATTCTGTGGTGGGAGGTAGACAGAGGGATCCGAGCAGATCCAGAACAACCTGACAAATAATAAAAAAAAGTGCTGGTAGAATGAAAATCTCTTGCATTTGTGCAGACATATGAGCAACTCTTGAGATTTCTACATCAAAACTGATCACAAACAGTTTCATAATCATCTCCTCAATGGTATAACTTGACTCTCTTTTGTACTCTCAATGAAAGAGATACAAAATTCTTTAACTGGTCATTTCAGGAAGACTCTGGTATGGGAGGAATGATATGACAAAATCTACTATCTGGGACAGGTGACCCAGGGTTTATTGAAAATAGACTATTCTTGTATCCTTCCAGATGCCAGGACTTGTCTGAAATCTGACCAGCACAACAAGCTGCTCAAACACACTTCCTGCTCATGAGGCTCTGCCAGGAGCCTTGACAAATACTAAGCTGAATTTTCAGCATATTTGGATCTCCATCAACAATTTTCTCTGCAAGGTGGTCTGCTGTTGAAGGCATGTCATTTAATCATTTCTGTGAGCATGCAGGGTGAAATTACCTATGGGTTTTATGGCAGATGTAAGGATATTACTTGAGTGTTGGGCTTGCCAGATGCTCATCTGGTGGCAGTGATGTGGCCTGATCACATCCCTGAGAGTCTAACTTTTGAGCTGTAATGAAGATGGTACTGAAGAGAAAATAAAACATTTTTCCTAGAGACATGTGGAGTGAGCCAGGAACACCACCATCCTAGATCAGTAGAATGATTCCATGCTGGCTAACTGTGAGGGAGAGTTGTTCTCCAAGATCATGTATCACTGAGTCAGCATATGGACTGCTACAGGAAGGCACAACTTAGTGGTCCATGCAGAGAAGTTAATAGGATTTTGGGAGGTTACCAACATTTACAATATCACTTTACTTCTCTCTTACCATAAACTCAATCACTGGCAACTTATTGGCAGAACTTTCTCACAGCCTGATTTTGTTTTAGTTGGTGTCTGCTAGCTGGCTTTT
The DNA here is from genome assembly GCA_013397795.1 of Orthonyx spaldingii. NCBI lineage: Eukaryota > Metazoa > Chordata > Aves > Passeriformes > Orthonychidae > Orthonyx > Orthonyx spaldingii. Next base: position 214,016 of record VZTJ01003038.1, read on the forward strand.
AAAATAAGGGAAAAGTAAAAGAATTACAGAGCATTAACCCATAGGTTTCTGATGTTCTGTGGGAAGTACTGGAGTTCTCAGTGGGCTTTGCAGGTAGTTCAGGCTGTCTAAGCACACTGTGGATGCACACAGATTCCAGAGCTTTGTGACTTACTTGTATTTAAGCCAGGAAAACAGCAGTCTTTGTAGCATTGCTCTTAACATTGCACTTATAACCCCCACCCTTGTCCTGTGCTGACCAGCTCAGTTCTCAAATGGTGTCTGTGGAGGGACTGGACACCTTATCTTTGCCACATGTTTTTCACTTAAACTTCTTTACAACATCAGATATTCCTTAGGGATATCTCTAGTAGAGACTGCGGCTTCTTCCTGGAAGTGTTTGCATCTTTCTTGGTGGTGGTGCCTTGGCAAGTGCAAAGAAAATGATAATTTATACAAAGTTCTGGAACTTTTCTGAAGGGTTTAATTCCCCTCCTCTTACTCAATATGGCCCAATATAGTGGTATAAAGCACTGTGCTTTTGCCACAAGAAGAAATCAGTCATCAGATGGGCCAGGGGTGGGCTGATGTACTAAATACTCTGACAGAGTTCATATGCGAATATGAAGGGGGCGTTGAACTAAATGATTTGCAAAGGTCCTTTCCAACCCTAACAGTTCTGTGGTTCTGTAGTGCCAACCTTACAAAGGTGTCAGAAGATGCTATGGCTCTGTTGTCTTTAACTCTTTGTCCTTCTTAAAATAGATGTGCTGCCTTGACAGCCTACATAAACCAGTTTGAACTGGGTAGTGCTACGTGTGTATCCTTACTACAGCAGTATGCCCCCAAGGAATAGATCAAATCTTCTTTTGGCTTTAGGATGTCACTAAAAGACTGACATGATTCCTTCCTTAGCTCAGAACAGTATGTGGAGTGGGGTGTCTTACTGTGCTACCACATCCACTCTGGTGAGGGATTGGCATACATGGCACAGGATTGCTTCTCCAGAGAATGCATGTCAGACAGTGTGAATTTCTGCCTATTTGTAAAAAAACATGATCAAAGATTATGTAAAGCTTTGTGTTTTAACTGTTTGTGTAGCTGAACAGACAGGAGGATGTAAACAGACCGTCACTTTAAAATTGCAACATTAAATTATGCCCTAAAGCAATCATTGTTCGTCTTGATTTTTTAAAACTCATACAACACATTGAGACAAGAGGGAAAAGCCAAATGCAGAATAAAACTGAAGCTATAAATCTGCTGAAGTTACCAGAGTTATTCTGAAGCTAATTATAACTGTATGCAAAGCAAATGAAGTGAGAACTGAATTAATGGAGACTACTACCTCCCATGAGCTAATGAGGCATGCTTTATACCAATAGCTCTTCAAATTGAAAAATTAACCATGCTGAAGAAAGAAAGAAAGCAAGAAAGAAAGAGAGAAAGAAAAAGAAAGAGAGAAAGAAAGAAAGAACAAAAGAAAGCAAGAAAGAATGAAAGGAAGAAAGAAAGGAAGAAAGGAAGGAAG